>JAZAQC010000040.1:0-600000 GCA_036289425.1 Rhopalosiphum nymphaeae | reverse complement strand
AAGTATAATATTTTATATAGACATGTATAGTATAAACTAAACAGTCATAATACATTATATTCATACTTATAGTGGTTGATAACTTATGAGCAATATTATTTAATTTTAGTACAGTAGTTATACACACATCTTTTATATGAAAAATATCAAAATAATACTTAAAACATTTAAGACGAGTCTTTTAAAGATTTAAATGTTTAATCTTAGACTTTTGGTATAGATATTGTACTCAGTGGTCACTCCAATTTCACATGGAAATTGTATTTGTATATGCAATTGATTTCTTATCCTGCAGGATTTCATAATGGTAGTTTATGCACGTATACAATTCTTCACATTTTAAATTACTGCAAATTTGAATTTTTGTATTTCTTATTTCTAAGTAAAATAGGATCTGCTTATTTACTTTTATTGTATTGTTATTATTATAATTAAAGTGGTTACTTTTGTGATGGTATTAGTTGCCCTTTGTTATCTAATAGTGTATAAAAATGTTTAAAAAAATGTTATTAGGTGAATACTTTCTTATGAAATCGATAAAGATTAAAACTGTGCATTATGTAATTTTTTGGCCATCCATAGATTTTGGCATTGTGACATAAATAATGTACCTAACTATAGATATTATTTTTTTAAATTATCTACTAAAGGTGTCTATGACTAGAAAATAAAATGGGTAATTATATTACAAAGTTATGTTACCTATTTATTAAAAAAAAAAAATAATATATTTTTTAGTTACACAAATCATTATTATTATTATCAATAAAATAATCACTTAAAAAGTTATTTATTAAAAATTATTTCATAATGATACTAGATTACTATACTATTACATTAATAAGTAATAAATTAATAACTATGCCATTTAATTATATTATAATTACTTTTGGTTCATTGCTAAATAGATTTTTATATAGAGATATTTTATAAATTATTTGATTTTTTAAGAGTTTTTGTAACTACACAAAATCTAAACTAGCTATGTCTACTATTTTTTTTTTCATTTTGACGTTATAGATATTATTTATTATTCGACACTCGTTATATATATATTATGGTTTGTAAGTTGTAAGAATTACATATTATTCTATATGTTCTCGATATATAGCAGATCAAGCTAGAAATCTGAACTACACAATGGTATGAGCTTAAAAATCAAAAATTTTAATTTTATATTTTTTTTGTTTTGTCAAATTTTGGGAAAAATTGTATATTTTATTAATTTTCATTCTCATATTATGCATAATTTAATGTTTTTTATTTAATTTAAAAATATGATTCTTTTTTTCCTATATATTTTATATGCTATTGAGTACAAACATATTATTTAACGTAGGTATTATTGTCATAATTATTGTCAACTATTAACTTAACGTCTATGGCGCGATGCGCATTTAATCCCTATCACACTATTATTCAGAAATAGGTAGGTACTATCTTATATTCTTATTTTTTTATTATTTATTGTTTATTCGTTAATAAAGTTGTTCTATACGATTGATATTTGACAATATTTTTAAAATTATTTTTTGAGTTGAATAAGACGTCAAAATGTCAATCAGTTTTCCCCCATATTTTAAATAAACATAAAAATTTTTCTTACTTTACATTTGTATTAATAACAACATTAGATGTTTTTTTTCGGAATTTTGAATAATTTTTTTCCATATTTAACATTTTTTATATATATTTAAATATTTTACAATTTTTTCGTGCACATTTGCTTATTTTATGTTCCAAATATTATCGAATAATTGAGTTCTATGCCACCCGGACTTTGGGAGTCAATAGTTTCCAGAGTTTCCAAAGTTTCTCCATGTCATTGAAATTTACTAATGATTAAAATAACATAACGAGTAAAGTACTTATTTTAAATGATAACTCCGAATATTATAGTTTATTTTTTATTTATATTTCATCGTAAGTCTTTATACCTGTATTGTCTATATTATTGGTACCTAATTCATATAACTATTTGATATCGACAGTTGGATATATGTAATTTTATATGGTTGTTATATATTATAATACTTTAGTTATAACGACTTTATTATATTTTTTTAATTGGGAAATGAACCACTTATTAGGAACTTTATATTGAATTTTCAAGTAATTTTACTCATTTATACATTGTTTATTGATATTTATAAAAAATATATCAAAAACTACAATTGTATATAAATAGTTCAAAAAAAAATTTAAAGATATTTTGAAAATTATACCATATTAGTATATATAAATTATAATGTAAATATTTTGTGAAAATTTCAAATTTCTGGGGTTATTCGTTTTTAAATAATTATAACAAAATAAAGAAAAGAAATCAATTAAGTCGAAAGTTGGTTTAACGTAAAAATTCTCGTTTTTCCTTAATCTTTTGTTTATTTTTCATGATTATGGAAAAAATTACTAGGAATTTTTTATTTTAACCTCTCCCCAAAAGTTCAAAGTATAAACTAGATCAAATTTATTACCTAAAACTACTCCCAAAATTGAAAATCGGAGCTTTTTATCGAATATTTATTGTATATACACACCCAAAAACACATCATTGTAAAATTAATACACTTGTCTTCTCAGAATATGAAAATTATTTAATCAATAATTATATTGCCATTTAAACAATATTGAGTAAGTTATAATAAAACTAGAAATTGTTTTTTAATAAATTTTATTGATGATAATCACACGGCGTTATAGATAGGCTATTATAAGTACACTTTTATTATGAGTTCGTTTTCCGGTACATATTTAATAATATTTATCTTTACGATGTTGGAGTAGGTCATTTATTTAATGATAAACTTTTTTAAGTTCGTTACTTGGAGTCTATATAATATTTTGACTAGATATTTTATCTAGTCACTTATCTATATACTCGTACTTCTTTACTGTATTTCAGTTTATCCCTCTGTATCATTCCCGAAAATCATATTTGGTACTTACATATAATTATAGACGGAGTTAAAATACAATTTTTGGGGGCCTAAAATATTTATTTGTTTAATTTAGCCCTCCTCCCTAATGATATAAATCTTATATAATGTATAAAAAATCTAGGAGGGCTCTGAATGATGTTTTTTTTGAGGGGGGAGTGGGATCCCCAAAACCCCCTATTTCCGACTGTGCATATAATATCTGCACTTATAAAGGGATCCACATCTCAAATAGCTTAGGGCGTTATTAAGTCTAAATCCGGCCCTGCACACACTTATACAGCATATCCTATTGATGTCACCTGAGGTAATGTTCATGTCTCCGGTCTTCGATAAATACTTTTATTGCTCACTGGATTATTTCTAATGTGGGTAGTCGAATAGCGTGTTGTCGACAGTATCACAGGTGCTAGATGTTAGTAGTACGAACAAGTTATGTTAAGGGTGTGTCTCATCCGATGAAAATATATAGCTTGAAACGATCATGTGATCATGTCTAGTAAGAATTTGATTGATATAGAACGTGTAGTCCTTAGGATGTCTGTTCGTCTATCTCTTCAGGTCCGAAAGAATCCTACGCGTGTACAGGCCGCGCTGTAGCTGCGACTCTACTTGTTGACCTAAACTGCGATCACAATACCACGCTTCGTTTTCAGGATCTAACCTAATAAACATAATTATACGTATATAATCTATGTTTATAATAAGGATAGTTTTGATTTAAAAATATATGTTGATAATAAAATATGTTTATTATTAGTATACGTTTAATTATAAGTTTATCATTCGTGTAGGATAGGTGGAACTGTATTCATACAATCGTATATGCCTTGGTTCTAGGTCACTTTGTACGGTCGAGCATTAAAAGTGCAAAAAGCGGGCATTTTGTATGGTTGAGTAAAACTTAAGATAGCAGAACGCGAACATTGTACTATTATATATATATATATATATATATATATATATATATATATATAATATAAATAAGTAGTTATAGAAACTGTCCAAAACGTAACTCTACTTAAAAATTCATAAGAGACAAAATCCAATGTTGGCGACAATAATAAACTATTAAATTTATTTAATTAGCATCAAAAAAAGAAAATAACAAATTTCGAATTTTTAAATTTCCCATATTGGATATATTATACATATACGACATGTAGTTTTTAAAGATTTTTTCAATATTATTATTTATTTATATTTGTATTGAACATAGTTTTAATTTACTTTTTAACATACATTTTGATAATATAGTAGTAGAAAATTTAAAAAACTGATTATTTTGTTAATAAACTATATTTTTTAACTTTGTAATATTGAGTTTTTATTTAATTTTTACATTTTAATAACTGACATTATATATACTTATTACTTAGGTATATAATTTATATTTACAATTTATATTTAATTTATATAATAGTACAAAGTGTTTAAATTCTGAAAAGAATATTTTTAACAACCGTATACAATGTTCGCGTTAAGCGGTTTAAACAATAGACCGTACAAAAAGACCGTTTTCCGTACACCTTATTTTGTATACGTCTATTTAACGTTGTCAGTACGTATATTATTATAGTTGGTTGAACTTACATGTACACGGGGTGAAGGATATCCATGTATTTTTCGTGTACGATAGGTAGAACTATATTCATAAAGTGTATTAATGATATATATCTACTTTATATATATTGTCTTCTTGGGTATATGTACATTTAATAATATGATGACTGATTGTTGTACGGTTGTCATAATGTTTAGATGCCGAACATACGTTTTTAAATTGTATTCTTTTCAATTCTTTTTATTGCTTTTTGATTAAGCTATTTAATTTGTTATACAATATTGCAACGTCTATTTAGAATGAAAATTGTATATTTCAGATTTAGTCTAATCAAAAAATTATAAACTCCGTAAAATAATATAAAAATCTAAATTTTATTTTAAATTTTAAAATTCTTTTAATTTGCTTTAGAGTTAAAATATAAAAAATACCTATGTAAGGATTAAGATAAAATTAATCTTTTTAATTGATAGTAGGTCAATATAACAATATTAAAAATAACATAGTAAAATGGATTATTCTGAAAGTAACATTTGTAATGTTACTGGTTAATAAGACGAAGGAAAAACATGCGGGCATGTATAATATGTATTTTAATAAATTAATATAATTAATGCGTAGGTCGGATGTTCTCTGATATTATATAATCAGACACCAGTGATCAGTGTTTAATGGATACTTTTAAACAATTATTATTTGAGTGAGAAAGTACTTTATATATTTTAAAAACAAAATTCATCTAGGTATAAGATTCAGTGTAGTTTTACTCAAATATTAACTACCTAGACATACTACCTAACCTACAAAATAAGTTGGCATTCATAACATTAATTAATCATTTCCTCGCTTTTATCTTATATATAAAACATGCTTATAAGTAATAAGTAAGTTATGGAGTAAGTCATGCTTTTATAGATACGTCAGTGATTAAAACTGCCCAACTACATAAGGCTGCACATATAGCATATACCAATTATATCGATTTAGGTTATTATATAATAATTGTTCAGTATACCGTATATTTATATATTTCACATAATATATTTTTTTAAATTATTCCAAAATGGTTTGGTGGAGGGGAAATTGCTAAATTGTCTTGCATGTATTAATCCGGATCAACTGCGGCACTAAACAAATATCAAATATACGGTTTCCAATTTTCCATTGTCTTGATAAGGTTTATAGATTACTCACCATCTGCTGCACGAGAAATATATATATAGAATTGCACTTGTTTACATATACTTAAAATTTTCGCGAAAACAACCATGCGTCAGAAAAAATTTCACGATTGCGTTTCAATAGCGAGTCGCAAAATACACGTGGATATATCATATAGGTATATCGGTTACATATTACACCTGTTACATTAACGTGCCGCGTGTACCTATAATGCGGCATTGTATATTACGATGTATTATACGGTATACCCTCGCGGTGTTCCACACGTATAATATACTTAACTACCCAGTACCCACCAGGCCCGATGAGTTCTGCACGAGACGATGGAATATAATTGCAAAGACGCCATAACGCAGTGATAATAGCGAAACGGCTTTGGGCGTCTGCGCAGCAGCTCCTATATAACACTCTACACTCACACACACACACACACATAACGGAACAGGTATATATAATATATTAATATACATAATACGCTTATATATACAGGTGTACGATTGGCTACCTATATAACCAGTTATACATATATGTATGATTAAACCTGATTATATTTTTTTAGAAATATCGAGCCACTTGCCTTGAACCGTTTTAAAATTTAATTTGTTTCCCTTACTTTTGAACTGTTTCAGAATTGTAGCATACCTATTATAAGATATAGTTCGTGAAATATTTTTTTAATTCATTATTATTTTGTCTACGCACGCGCTGGAGTTTTTGCATAGGTACGTTTTTTATTCATTGGTTCATACGAGATATTTTACTGTAAGCAAGTTCGGTACTACATTAAATTGTAATAAGTAATATAATATATACATATAGAGATACATATAGAGATTCAGGTTTTCAATAACAAGTATTCATAATAATAATAACCATAAATCGGGTATATACTTGCATGATAATAAGTTTTCTATAATGTATGCATACATTTATAGGCTTATAGTCCATATATATAATGTATATACCTACATAATAATATTGTATAGGTGAAGTGATTAATATTATCTATATATGTGTAATGTGTTTATACAGCGAACAATTTATTCTAGAGAATACCATTGCAGACGGACACATCGAACGATGTTGGGGAAGGTGCAAGCACAAAATATATTTAATTCGTTCCCGCCATTACCGTGTACATTAAAAGCATATTGACTGCAGTCTGCTGCAGCAATATTAATGTTGTTGTGTATAGTTTCTTCAGAATACGCAGTGTTAATCATATTATAATATGGGTAGGTAATATTCTAGGATTTCACTAGGTTTTAAGTTGTACATTTTTAGTAACCTAAGTAAGCCCTAAAACACTGCGAATTACCCACGACTAATTATACCAAATAGTCTATGTTATACAGTATAGGTAGTGCACGATATTTTGATAGTCCAATCTTAGTAATCTTATGAATAACCATATGTGTGTATCGTATTATTGCAGTATATATAAGGGTTTAGTCTTTTTTGACAATAAGCTCTTTTCAGACAGATAGCACATTTTAATACTTTAATTTTTTTTATTTTGTATAAAAGAGCCGCCTGATTTTCATTATGTTATTGGGTACATCGTATGGATCGACCATTTCATATACAATAAAGATACAAATTCAAATAAAATAAATGATACTGTGGTGATTAAAAAAAGAAATCGAAAGCCTATACTCGATTACGATGTATACGAGATAACAGTAGACTTATGTCTCATCTTTAATATAGTAATAGTATAATAGAAATAGAACGTTTAAATAGAAAATAAATTAAATAATACCATGAAAAATAGGCAGAAAGTGATTATTAAATAATCCAACCACGTAATTATGGGTACAAACCTGTAGTTGCGCCTAAATTGAAATATCAACGTATAATATGTAATATGTAATATGTATCGCCCACAATATGTACTGGTCGATAACAGACCAGTTTTGCTCGAGTATTAAAATATATTACCTAGTCTATAGTCCTACAGGTATGATAGAAACACTTTTACTAAAAAAGTTATTAATTTACGTACCAGCGACAAGTGACCCCCACCTAAATCGAATTGTGACAAAATTTAATTTTTTTTAGTGTATTTTAACTTTATCACAATTTTAAAGATTTGTTTTTTATTTTGCTTATTGTTGTAGTAGTGGTATTCAGGTAGTTGTCGATCAATGAAACGTTTATTTATAAATTTTGAGTGGAGCTATTCGATTATTTGAAAGACATTATCTATATTCTATAGATTAACAAATTTAAAAAGCTATTAAAATGTCATAATTTATTCATTATATGAATAAAGTTTATTGAGGCTAAAATATTTAATAGAAATTTAAAAAATAAATACTAAATAATGGTTATTAAGGTATAGGTAGTTGTAGATAAATACATATAAATAAGTAATAACTCACGATTGAAACGATCTTGTTTAATGCAAATGTCTCATGGACAGATTTCCAAAATTTAAAATACTTGCCAGAAAAAAAATATTTTATAAAATCGTTGTATATAATCTACAGCACAACTGTTAAAATGGTACAGTACAAGATTAACACTTTTAAGTAGATAACAGAATAACGATGGTTTTGAATTAATATTATTTTATTTTTTTTTAAACATAAAATTATTCATATTACCTACCTACGCTTTTGTGTATTAATCAACCTTGGGTTATCTGTTATTTAGGCTCGGAGAAGATTATAAAATATAAACCGCTTGAACTATGAAGTTTAGATTATACATGGTTTGAAAAATTATGTCGATGGAAAATGTTATTTGTTACTTAATTCTACACTTGTTAAATAATCACTTCTCATTTTATTTTAATTCCTGTATAGCTGTAGGTATACGACTAATTTAATATTCAACAAACCCCATTTTTATATACACGATGAGTAAAACGTGTTTCTAAGTGTTTGAAAATTTTAATTTCTGGAATTCAAAACCGGTGTATATTATGTTTCAAGTTCACGTGACACAAGATTTCACATGGCACTCGTTAAACATGTTTTTTCCTTCTTTTTTTCATTTCAATAATTCTTTACTTATATAATATTCACTGGATTTACTGACATCACCATCCCGAAATGTGTCTATTGTAATAAAATAATAGTAGATTTTTTAGTAATATTGATTACGTATATAGTTACATTTCATTGAACTCGCGTCTTGAATGTGTCAACGGACAATACAGAGAGATAAGTAACCTATAATATCAAACTTGCTGCAGGTCCCATATTAACTATTTTATTGTTATATAGGTAGCTTCAGTCTTTACGTATACATGCTTAGTTTCATTAAAATTTATATTGTATAATTATTTTCATATATTTTTATGTTTAAAACATAGTAAGTGTATTATAATGTACTTATATTGTTTGATACTTTTCAAACTGATGTCTACATGTGAAAAAGCAATTGTTAATCATTGCGTTAATTATTAGGTATATACTAAGAATAATTAACTATAGTTAAGTATTATATCTTAACAAAAAATGATAATTTGAAATTTGTCAATATTTCCTTAAATGCAAATTTAAATGTTTTCTACAGTTTTCGACGATAATTTATAGGTAGGCACTATTACTAATGACTTTTATGGTCCATTTTAAAAAATTAATATATTCATTTAGAATTTAGCATAATTTTTATACTTGTTTTTGAAAAATTTATTTATCGCTGAGCCATAGACAACAGTTAATATTAATACATACATATAATAATAATAATTATATAGTTGTTAAGTTGTTCCTGTTGACTGTTGAGATAATCCATTTAAACTGTACAGTAGTATATATATTGTGTTTGCATTATTCTACATCTACCTATTCAATAAATTAAAACTTATTTAAAAATGTTAATTTTTTTACTGTCTTCTGTCGATGAACTAAACATTAATATAAATATACATAAATATGGATGGGAAACAAAAACTAGCTGTTGGCTCACTTCGACCGGCACGAGGCTGCTATGTTATATATTCTTTTTAATTTGAAAGCAACAATAAATCATTGTATTCGGAAAGTATTTTGTGAGTTTAGTTTACTTTAGTGTTTATAACAGTGTTTTATAGGTAGTTTTTAAAATTTTAAGTGCCAGCTCATAAAATATACTTTCGAATAAAGATTTTCGAAATTTAATGATTAGTACCTAGTCATCACGAATCTTGAATAATACATGATAGAGATGCTGCACTATATGTTTTGAAGTAATAATGTGAATTATTTATTATTAAGTTACTTTTAACATATTCTATCAGTCATTTTGATTCATATTGAAAATTAATTACTGTAATAGGGTAAAATAATATATAAGCGCATAGTATTATAAGATTTAGGCAAATAAATTTAATTAAATTTTTTTTACATTATTAATAAAATTCATAAATGTTTTATTAAATTATCCTAAAAATTATAAATAATATATTATTAAATTTATTTATGAATTTATGTGGTATAATATAGCCTATACAGAGTTTAACCCTTTTTATAAATATATTATGTATACCTATATATATATATATAATAAAATACGAATGCACAAAGGCACAGTTAATTTGTTTGACACCTCATGGTCATAATAAGCTTCGTTAAATAAATAATTTACTGTTTTATTTTGAAACATGGAATTACATTTATAACAATGCATACAATATACACAGTACATACACAAACACAGATATTCATTATATTGTGAATTGTACATAATAGAATATGTTTATTGTTTCCTTATTATTAATTATTATTATAGTTATATAATTATTGCAATTGTATCGCAATGCAAAGGTTAAATATAATTACTCAGAGTATTATATTGTAAGTATTGTTGAAGATAATAAGTCTGCATAGATGAAGTCATAGTCATATCGATAGTACGAGTTCTCGTAGTACCCTAAATAATATATAATTATAAAGCTAGTCGTGTGTAATATCGATGAGTGATTTACTTTAGTAGATGGTTGTAATATCTAGTAATAATAATGATTTATATTATATCTATAGTACATAAAATGTGACTATAATGTATATTTATAGGTAGTGATGACCATACCATAATATTATGAGTTTTAAAGTGAAGAAATGAGCATTATGCAATAGAAGGACAAAAAAATGTTATATATATATATATATATATATGTATTATTTAAAGGTGTAAACTAAAGCTTTACACTTAGTCTTTGTATATAGTTTAAAATGACTATTATTTTATAAAATATATTAGGTATATTTTTATTTGTGTTATCTATGTAAGGGAACGTCTCATATCCCCATGTTTTATAATATTAAGAAATAAGGCAAAACAAAACAAATTTTAGGTTCAGAATAATCTATTTTACTTTATTGTTCTTAATATTTAGTTTAGGTAATTTGATCCGTTTAAGTTACTCTAATAATGAAAATACTATAAATACGAGTACGAGTACCTTTTTAAAGGTTATGACTTATCACTTATGGGTTAACAATTTTAATTACAGATTAACTTCCAAGACAACAAAATATATTATAAAATTATTAGAATGAAATCATTCAAATTATTATTTGTAAATAGTACGTATATGTATTAATAATGCACGTACAACTGTATTAATATTAATGTAATCAGGAATAGTTCAACTTTAGGAAAATTAGGATTTTTTAAAAAAGTCTCAAAACATAGAAGGCGACTGCCTTTTTCGATTTCTTCCCTTAAAGAAGACCTTATTTGTATTTATAAGTATTAATTTATTATAACTATGTACGTTTAATGTGCATATAGTTAGTATTCGACATTAATTTTAGACATAATATGTGTATATATATACAAACGTATCGTATCGTCACTTTACGAAGATTAGGCTGTTAGTTTGATTTTATATGATACATAAAATTATGAAATATATTTTACGATGTATTGTATTTATACGAAGCAAAGATCATACATCTATCACGTTGAACTCGAGTGCCCCTTATTAAAATGAATAATATCTATTAGCTTAAGCTATATTATTATATTATTATATTGTTATATTTATATCTACAATAAGTTGGGTATTTTATAACACAGTGTTATAATAGCATGCTGCATGCAATTTTTATTTAAACATTGTTATGTGTTTACGGTGAAAAAAAAAAAAAATAATAATAACACGTATGCGTAATAGGTAGGTGTAGGACATATCTCGTATCTACAACACTACTATATGCGCTCAATTGTGTTGTATCACGATGGTTTGAGCGTCGGACGTAGACGATTCCGCCGTCGTCGTGTATTCTCATTGAAAAAATAAGAATGATTATTGTGTAATAAAACATCTCATTATTGAATTGATGTACCTGTCGAGACCGAACGTCGAAGGACCAAGGACGTGCGCGTTATATCTAAATCACTTATTTGGTTCCCGTTAATGTTAATGGCATTCCGTCGACTTCGATTGATAATAATTATTGGTCGTATACGTCATGTATTATGTTATGTGTATAATACGTTACTAAAAAAATATTTTGTTTTTGTTGAAATCGTTGAACATCAGTACCTAGTGAACGTTTTAGAAGGGTCATTGCGGTGTATACTGTATCTAAATTATTATAATATTAACATCGTCTGTAATAACGATTGACCGCCGTCGCGCGCGCGCACGGAAAAGTATGTAAATTGCGTAATACACGATGATCTATACGACCGTCATAAATACATCCGGACAGAAATGAGTCTATTGGCATAGATATCGGGAACAACAATAACATATGTAGACGACGATGACGCCTTGCGTTTATATTTGATATTAATATAACTGTACGGGAAAAGTACATAATTATATAGGTGTATTTATATCGGGTGATCCATTTAACGCGAGACATATGTTATTTTAAAAATTATTAATCTTGTACAAAATAATTTCTTTTTACGTAATCTAAAGTGATTTAACATTCAAAAATTTTAACATTTGTCCAAAAAATACATATTTTATATTTTTATTTATCCAACGACATTATGCATTTTGAATTTATTATTCCTGATCAGAACATTTTTTGAAATATTTTGATGTATAAAACTCGATTTTTTTTACGAATAGTTTATGATTTATAAGTAGGTGTTTAAAATTTTAATGAGCGGGATGGTACCTTGAAAAATGTTTATCGACTACTTCGTTCATCTAAATTTTAAATACTTATAACTAATAAGCTATTTGTCCGAAATTTGATTTTCATAGAAAATATTACGAATAATATTTTTCTTTAAAATATGAAATAAAAAATGAATGCTATATTAATCTGTAAAAGAGTAAAACATTTAAAAACGCAATGATAAAAAATATAATGTTTTTCTATAAAAGTTGTTTTGTATTGACCTATTATTTATTATTAATTATACAAAATAAATATCTTCGAAAATGTTAGTATTTTTTGAAATAATAGGTGTCTTATATTAAATGGATCACCCTGTATTCAAATTATATACATTATTATGTGGTTTTGTAATTTTTTAATGAAACGACATCCGCTTTTGAATGTACAATGATAAACATTTGTATTATTATAAATAGTGTAAACTTAATGACGTATATGGCGCAAAGCTATCCTTTTCATTAGGTATATCCTATAATGGTGCAGTACTGCAGTCTATACGTAATAATAACATACCATAGAGTATTCGTGCTATCGTTTGCGAAAAAAATAATATGAAACTGCGCGTGTCTAAAGACCATGGCAAAAGTTACACCTCTTCGTAATAATCCAGTTATCCGGTGATGACGATCGACCGGCAAATTGGACTAAATGAAACGTCCGGTCTTTAGATTATTGCCACACGACTGTACACACTCGGTTAAACGCAGTCCCTCCATTAGACCGCAGTGAATAGCGATAACAAAATATAGACAACGTATTGAGAAATACGTACATGTATGTGTATACTGTATTATATTAAAAGATGTAAACATCGAATAAGATGAAAAATGTAGTAATATGGTTGTGGTAATTGTAATTAAACGTATAATCATGACACACGATACGTGTATAATACCATACCGTAATAATAACAACAGAACAAAATAATATAAATTAATATTATCATGCGTCTATGTGTCAGTTTCATCGTACATGGAACGATGTGTAGGTATGTGTAATTATTATTTGGAATTAACCATTAATATATTATTCAATATCTATGACTTAGGAGTCATTAGATGTGATCGTATACTTGAATATGATTTATTGTTTCTTATATTTGCTATTTGCTTCATGGAAATCATTACAATTTGTGTTAAGGATATATTGTATACAGTATTTAAAGTGGAAAGGATCCTTCTTGTCGCTCGATTAAAGTCGATATGATTATTGTACTTATTATTGTTATTTATCTATTTACTTTTTTTTTAATTGATGTAAATAAGGTTGTGAGTGATTATCTAAAACTTATATTATTAATTTATCTAAACATAATATTTAGAAAATAGTAGGTAATTTCGTATTTAAAGTTTTAAATCTTTCTTCACAGAAGAAACTCTCATACCTTATGAACTAGTCAGATGGCGATAATATTTTTTTTTCTATTATTCTATTTTACTACTAAATACTTTATACAGGCCACAATAGACTCCAGTCTTAAAAACCCTATTTTCCGGCTATTTATCAAATGATGAAACTTTTAAGCAAATGTTAGTCAAGGCCATCAGAAAAAAATAAAATTAAACTAATTTAATGATCGAAAACGACTTTACACGAAAAATTATTACGTTTTGTGGAATATAGTTTTTTATTATTTTAAATTCTAAGTGAATTGATGAATTTACTTATTTATTTTACAATGACAATGTGTTGCTTTTAGTTTTTTATATCTGTATACACGATAAGTATTTAAAAAACGCTTAGTTCTTTGACTTTGTGGGTAGTTTCTGGTAATCGGGAAAAACTAAAAAAAAAATTTAAGAAAAGCTGGAATTTTTACGCAAAACTAGTTTTTAACAAAAATTAATTTGTGTTTATGGTATATAATGTAATAACATGGTGAAATTTAATTCCTTTTCAATTATTGTGAATAAAAATTTTTTGCTAGGTCAAAAAGCTTGAACATTGAATTCAAGGTTCCTTGTAAGTTATTATAATAGTTATTTTAAGACCTTAAAGATACATAAGCACTACTTTTTTTTATAAATATTTGAAGCTAAAATTTTATGAAATTACATATTTAAACAAAGAATAACGATTTTAGTTATTTTATTGTAATACAAAAACATTATTCGTGAGGACTTGAAACATTTGTACGTGTAAATATGTAGATTAGTTTTAAGCTATATTACTTATTTATACTATAAAACTATTCTCACATTTTTACGGTAAGGTATATTGACTAAAAATTTTATAATAATATAATATTTTATGAATATAAGCTATTATTACTTATAATTAAATATTAATAATACAATAAATGTGATGTTTTCGGTAAAAATAAAATCGACCTACTGTATTACTAATAGTAAAATTAATTACTTTAAGAGTATTATCAAAAAATATAGGAAATATACTTTTAGTGAAATAGTGATATATAGATTGATAGACTGTCTCCGCTCTTTACATGTATAATGATTGTTGAATTCAAATTTAAAACATCCATTTTAGTAACCCATTCGACACCTACTGTATAGCAGAGCGATATCCACGAATCCACTTTTCCATATTTTTTGATTGTTTAGTAATCAGTTTTTGCAAAAATTTTATTATATAATTGTTATTTTAATAAATGTTGAAAACAAATTTTGTCCGTAACTATCATTGAATTTTTTAGTTAACTAAATCATTAAAGAATTAGTTTTATTATTTCAACTATGCATTTTTTCATAAATAAATAAACTTCATCATTTAAGAACAATTCATTGATATAATGATATCGTTTGTTCGTAGAAATAAGTTGAAGTCGTATGAAACACGTCATTCTCACTAAATGTATTTGTTTATTTTATGTACCAGAAAAAAGTGAACGATTGTGTGAATAATAAGTTATAATTCATATAAAAATGTATACTACTTAATATTAAAATTTCAAATTTCAATTTACATTACTTATTTTTGACTGCAAAATATATAATGTAACTAATTATAATCTTGATTAATAATTCATAAGTATGTAATACTTGTGACCAAATAGATTTATTATGTAATAAAATAAAACTAGACTCCATTAAATACTAATGTGTATATTTTCTGCTTTAATTGTTTAAAAATTATTAAATTAATAATTTTAGATTAAATTGATGCACACTGCATACGGTATCACGTAATAGCGAGTAATGAAAAACGATCGTAATATTTTAGAATAAGTTTTTATTTTTTTGTATCATTTCGAGTTCGAGTCTTGATGATTTATCATAGTTTTATTAATTTGTTACACTAAGTCATACTCGTATATTATTTAACCTTCCTCTATTTATCAATACTTCTTAATCGTTTTACTTATCCACAATATAATTTCCTCTCACTATCTTGTATAAAAACGCTTTAAAATATACATAATATACATTTATAAACTGGCAGAATATTACCAGTTTTATGGGCACATATAGGATACTGTACAAGGTAAATTGTTATTTGTTATCCTAATTACTAATTATTAATTAATTTATAAATTATAGTTTAACGGATACCACGTTTTACTTTCAAAATGTTTAATCATTGAATCCTACGCCTAATGATAATTACATTTATTTATTTTTTGTTTTTTATTTCCTTATTTGATTTTTTAAACCGATAATTTATTATTATTAGGTTTTAACTATTTTAACGGAATCAGTGAAATTTATGAATTTAATTTTTATGATATTTTTGTAGTGAAGTTACTAAAAATAATTTAGTCAAGTGGATATATAATAAATAATTCCTAAATTCTCACACTAATTGTTATCTATATAATACTATGAAAATATAATAAGTAGATACTTCAAAGATTTAAACATAAAATACATGGAATTGTTTATATAAAATCAAACGTTAATTTTACACGTCAGTCACGCATCACCTATCGTAGGCCATCTCTTCATTATTATTTTATTTATTTTATCTATACAATACATCAGTTCTTTATGTATAGCCGTATAGCCGATTATTACAAAGCCTTAAGCTAAAAGAATTAACATTGCAGGAATTCCTATAATTTATTCACATGAGATTTAAAATACCCATACAATATACATCATGGTAGTTGAAACTAATTCTGAAATAGTATTATAAATTACTAAATTAGTTATAGTAAAACTGTTATTAATAAAATAATTAGTTTATAGAATTTAAGAATGTTTTCAACTTTTCGCATTCCATACTACAATGTTAATTTTTAATATAAAATAAAAATAAAAATGTTTAATTACCTTAATTATTAATTAGGAAATTTATTAAAAATTCTTTGGAATTGCTTTATAATAATGTTTATTGTACATTTTTTGAAAATCCTTGACATTCTATTTCAACTACTTTCTAATCCAGAACCCTTATGGAAAAGTGGTTCTTCTTTATTCGCAATAAGTCGAACTGACATTTATTTGTCTCAGAATCTTATACACTGTAATATATGTGAGTTTACTAAGTGTCTTTATATAATATATATATGTGTGTTTATTCCAAAAAAGGTCATGTCAGTCAGTAGATCACAGAGAAGTATAACTATATGATGGCCTTGAAACCTTACTTACTATGTATCACGCACATTAGTTTTTTTCAAGTCCAACTGAATTTGGATCATGTTGAAAACTGTGATACCTTAATATAATATGAAAATATTATAGGTTTATTTAACATTTTTATGTAAATTTAAAATAATAACAATTTTAAAGTTTTCAAACTTATGATTAATATTTTCATTACACGTTGTAACAATATACACATCATTTTAACCTCATAAAACAAATAAATACAAATTAAAAATCGGGGTCGATATAATCAACAGGATTATAAGTGGTTAAATGACATTGTATGATCCACTTATGAATGGTACAGTACATCAATCGAGTCAACACGCAAAAAAATTACAACTCAATCCTCAATAATGTATTATAATATATAATTAACTAACTAATATTACTACAACTATGAGGCCTGTTTTTTGCAAGGTGTGTGTATAATAACAATGATATGCATTTATAATAATAATAGTAATATTATAACAATTAATTGCCCTTGAAATACTATTTATAATTTTAGCTTCATAATGTCTACCGATACTCTCATATTATAATATTATAATATAGTAGGTATACCTACATACATTTTATCTAATTCTATTCGTTGGTACAATCTTACATTGAATATTATTGTTAATATATAAATATTATTATGAATCGGTCCAATGGTCTAAGCTAATCAGCGGTTAATTAGAATGACATTAGGTACTTTAGGTACAAGTTCTGTTATTCAATAATTTGATAATTCAACAATTTATGCATACATATAAAAATGACAATGATGCGTGTGTATGTATTTGGTATGATGGGGGAGGGGGGGTTGTAAACAAATAATAAAAAAATAATTTTAAATACGACGAATTATTTAGTCGTGGAACCAAAAACTATAAGGCTAGATCCTAATAAATTAGAATATCGATTTTGGAGGCTACTTAAGATCGGAATCGCCCGTCAAAAATGTCGCTATCGGATTGGTGATGAAATAGAATTTTTTCATCTTGCACTTTATGTCATTATACAATACATGACCATTAACCATTTTTACAGAAGATTTGAAGATTTACTTGGAATTAACGAACCTATTTACAAATTTGCAAGCAACATTACTTATGTGAAAATACTTACAATAAATATTAGATTACTATTTAAGAATCATGTACTCGTAAATGTATAAGAGTCTACTTAAGTTAAGACGATTAGGTAAGAGTGTGATATATTTAAGAAAAATAATCTAACACCGAAGTGTAGAGTACAAATTTTGAAAGTGATTATAAATAATAAAAATATAGAAAATACGTAATTGTGTTGGTTCAGAAAAAATCATGAAAACATTTCAATTTAAATTATTTGTGTGGTAAGGATGAAGTCATATTAAAAAAAAATAGGATTTTCCACTAAAAGGGCGGAGTACAAATTTTTAGAGCAATCATATAAATTCACATAAACTACCTAATAAATGTTGGTATAGGAAAAATAAAATAAATATTAATAATTGTAGTTAACCGGTGGAGTTGATATCACGTTACTTAAACTCTACTCTTTATTTTTTGAAAATATCAAGGAAATTAAAACTATAAATTTCAAAATAGTCGTACAAATTTATATGAATTATGTATTAAATATTAAAACATCTGTATACATTAAATAAAAATAAATGTTAATGGTCTAAGTAATATATGAGACAATTCTTTTATCGAACAAGACTCATTATTTTAAAACATATTAAAGTTTTTAAAAATAATTTTTGTACATAATTTCTAGTCAAAATAAAATCACATTTTCTAGTATTTTTATAACTATATTTTTTTAAAGTTTTTTTTATTTTTTGAATGACAACATATATTTTTAATATTATGATTACCTATTTGAATTTTTAACGATGGCATTGTAAAGCAAGTTCATCAATAACCTCTGTCGAGGGTTAGGTATATCTCTATGGATATTCATTGATGCTAAGATATTTAGCTTGTTTTCGACAGTATTTCTTAAATAACTTTTAAGTCTACGAAGAGTTAAAAAGGAGCGTCTACTCTCAGATGTAGTGACAAGGATCGTTGTCAATATAACAGTCTGTGAATCGTAAGAAAAAATATAATAGAACTACACTTATGAATGATTATTTCTTGCACTCGTGTAAAGTAAATTACACTGTGAGCAAGTTTGAAGTTTGGTCAAATATAATAAAATACAGCCAATGCGCTGATGGGGGGTTTCTAACACCCATATCACCCCTCCCCCCCTAAATACGCCATTGAGTACAACATTGGACATTTGTGCACTTTAATAATTATTTTATTTTATAAATTATTTAATACCAGTTTGTATACTGAACGAAATAATTGTTATAACCAAACAAAGACACACACACACACACACACACACACACACACACACACAAACATATATATATAATTAAATTATATAGTACAATAATAATCATGTATTCTATTGGCAGTCTTGTATTATTATTTCTGGTAATGAGGTTTGAACTCAATATTATATACATATATTATATATCAAAAAATTATCATGAGATGGGACGAACTCGTTCTCAGAGTTTCATCCTTTTATATAATATATTAAAATATACATAGTTTCGATTTCGTATATTGATGTATCGCTATGTTTGCAAAACTGTATGGGAATTTCATTGATTAATAGAATGATACAGTCCAATCAGTTTTCTGTTGAGTTATAAATTTATTTACCATGCAATAAGTTACACTATATTTATACTTAAAAATATATAATTATTCTTATAAATCATATGATTAACATAAGAATGTATTATTTAATAATTTTAATATACCTACCATATAATGTACATACATTTCTAAAAATCCAATCGATCAAAATAATGTATTTATCCACAATAATTTTAAACTTAAACGAATATGACGCAAACGTTATCTGCATTTAAACAATGGTATAAATTATTTTGATGGCACTTTAAATGTCATTAGACATAACCACATAACTATGGCCTACATGACAAGAGTTAAGTGATATTTTTCATTACCTACTTAATGATCGTGAGGATGTGTTCTTGTTTATATTATCTGTTGAGTGTTGACGTCTTCAAAACGCATGATTAATATTAATCTAATAGGTATATTATACGTTTAAATACACACATTTACGATATAGTAATATACAACAGACAACAGTTATGCATGATTTAACATATCAGTAGCTCATAGGGTTAAAAAAATGTAAAGTATTTTCTAATGTAAATGACTGCCATAAAATGTATAATTCCTTTACATCATGATGAATTAGTATCATAAAAACATCGACTGAAGCTAAAAGGTATAAGTAATGTAAATACTGCAGGTCAAGATTAATATTTCAATGACAAAAATGTTAACTATGTATTCAATAATATATAAATTTAATTAATGAAGTAGGCATTAAAATATACTGAGTTTTAAGTATCGTAATACCACATAAAGTTGTGGCATATAGCATACACACTGTTTTTGTACAGGCATATTGGTCATATTTAAATTAAAGTCAAAAATCACTTTAAGTTTGAGTTAGGTAATTAAAAAAAAATAATAAAATCTATTTAATGTGTTATCCCAATATTAATTTAAGAATTAATTTCAATCAATGGTCCATTAATTCCTTTCTTATCAACAATTCTAAATATATTTCTTGACAAATACACTATCTCTCTTTAATTATTTCTATTAACCCATTAATCCTTAATCACAGTATTACTAAATGTTGTTCTAATTTTATAATTTATAATTTACTATCTAATTTATTGTAACCGTAATATATACAAGGTATCTATGCATATTAGTATATTATTATGCCGCAATATTTATTGGTAAAAGCTCGTTAAACTAAAAAATAAATAAGATATAGCCTAATGGGACACCTGTTCTGAATGTATTTATCAAGCGAGAAACTTGCAATTGCTTAAACAAATTTTTATAATTAAAACATGGTTTGTTCATAATATTAGAAGAAAATTTAGGTTTTTATTTGTTGCTTTAAAACTATTTGTAATCAAACTATCACGAAAGCCGATAAAAAAAATTAAATTAAATTAATATTTTATTCGAATTATAAGTAAAACATTAAAATAAGATGTTATTTATTGATTTGTTTCTTGATTAAACATAATGACATATTCATCGTGGGCTTCAGATTATTATTTATTTACAATAGTTTACAGTTATACTAGATAAATTATGGGATTGAGAAAGTAAAATTAAAATTATGCGATGAGTTTAAACTCATACATATTGATATACTAAAATAATTCTTTATAATATTATTCAAAACAAAACATAATGTATACTTTTAATTTTGTGTTACAAAGCATAGTTTTTTTTTTTTTTTATCAAGTATTAAATAATTATATAACTACACAAACAATAAAAAATAAAAATAAAAATATATAATTATATATTACTTAATAACATTACCAATAACCAACTAATTTTTCCTTTGAATACTTCACAATAACTATTGAGTACGTTAATTTTTATAAGTCATTAAATACTTAAATTTCTTTCTTTTGGTACTCTTCTTGTTAAATTTTATTATAATTTCAGCTTTGAACAAACATGTTTTAATAAAATAAAAATCGTATTGTTATTTTTATTTCCAAATTTAACTCTTAAATATTTAAAAAAAAAAAATGTGAAAGCGTAACATGCATTTATTTGCTTTTATTATTACTTTATATATAATGGATAATTTCACATAGGTTAGGCATACTTTTTTATTAATGGTACAATATATCAAGAAGTGATTCAATAATGAAAAATACTTATAATTAATTAATAAAGACATTTGATAACGCCATTATAAAAAAGAATAATAACTAGTTCGGATAATGTAAAATAAGTATGGTGATATTAATATTATAAATTCCTTGGCATACATATTCAAATTCAACCTTAACGTCAATATAAAATGCTCACAGACGGAGATAGTTATCGATATTAGCAATGATAAATGAGATTTGCCATTTGGTATAAAAATTATATCGCACCCAACAAAAAAAATTAAAACGGAATATAGTTGTCCGGCCAATGATTCCTATATTTGGTACTCACCTCGCTTACCTCGGAGCTATATTTAAGCGTTGTTTTTTTTCAAAAATGGTTAAAGGAAATCAAAAAAAAAAATACCTCATGGCTTATAGTACTTAACCTGTTTTTCTACGGGGACCAATTCCCCGTTTACCACTTAGCCTATATTTGTAAGTTATACTTACAATATGTACATCATACAGGCACTGACGCGTATTGTAAATCAAAAATAAAAGCGGAAAAAAGTTACGAAATATTTTAAAAGTTTCATATTAAATTTTATTTTTTTAATTCAATATCTCGACGATTTACATAATACATTTTTAAGTTTTAAATTTGATTCACTGTAATGGATCAATCTTGTATTTACACTAAAAGTATTAATGTATTTACTTGCATGACAATTTAAAAATTGGATATATGTATGTAGTGTCCGCGTGTAAAATGTAATAAGTAATACGTTTTAAATTAAATGAATAGACAGTTTCGTATTGACTTTTCGAGTGATACTACGTCACTGACCTCTTTTTTTGCTAATTGTAAATAAAAAATACTACGATAACGGTCCAATGTAGAAATTTTTGATTGTCCGTCGTATATTCTTCCGGGTGTGTATTCGGTACCTATATCTAGTGTACCATGAGATCTGGCAATCAGAGTGAAAGCACACGCGATCTTATAATATACGAGTGGAAGAATAAGTGAAACAATTTTTTGCGAGCGCACTTCAAAAACGAAACTCGCGAATTCATGAATGATAAGTTCGATACGTATTACTCGTTACAGTGATTAGTATTTTTTTTATACATCACATCATAACTGAAATTTATTTATAAATATATATATATAAAGATATAGCTAGGTAGTATTATAGTTACTGTTGCTGTTATAATTAGCGTCGTTCTGCTCGTTTGGGGAAAACAATGGTACATATGGTAACAATTCGTAGTATCTCACTAACCAGTAACATTATGTTTATACTGACACATCGGCAATTATAATCGGAGGAAGGTATGCCACGACGTTATGCAGATCCAATGTTTAGATACGATATCTATAGGTACCTATTACCTATGCAATTATTAAGTCTTCAATAGTTTATTTATTGTTGATTATTATAGCGCATTCACAAAAGGTCTCTTGTAGGTTATCCGCAGGCAGACCTTCGCGCGTTTGGGAGCGTTACTACGATATACGTTTTGATTTTCGGCCTTGATATTAAAAATCATCACAATAATCAGGCGGAAAAATTGTGTTTTTTCTTTCTTTTTTTGTATATTCATACTATTATATTACATTATGTTTATAGGCATATAAAACAACAATAATATTTCTAATCGTTCGATTAGAATACATTTTTTATTAAACGTTAAATCATCCTAATAGTTTTTCATTTTATGTCAAGGCTTGTGAAGAAACATGGTTTATCATTGTTTTGGTTTTTATGTAACGATAAAATGCAATATACTGTTATATACTTATACCTATACTACATAGGTTTTTTTTAAATATTCTGATTTCTTATTGACCGAAGTAGAGAAGTTTCCTTATAGTTGCCATACGGGGATAAAAATCATAAGTAATTTTATCAAAAAACTTGTATTATAAAATATGAGATTCGAAGTATCAGATTATTGGTGTAGTCTGGTATGGATATACGCATAATATAAGTATACACTGCAAAAATATGACGGTAATAAAAACTTTGGATGGTGTTTTTCGTTTATATAAATTATGTAAAAATATGAAATAATTTATTCTCTATAAAATGTTTATATAATTATAATAAAATAATCTATGGTTTCTTTATTTCATGAACAAAAAAAAAAAATATTTAATATGTTTATATTGCATTGTACCTAATGTAAAATATAGCCATGTTGGTACACCTATTAAGTATTAAGTGAACAATTAATGCATTTTTCTATTAAAACAAGTGTTAGATTGATAATTGACTTAATTTTTAGTTTATTTTTTAAACATATAATTGTACTAAACAATAATATTCATTTTTAAGGTATAAATCATAAATATTTAGTTCAAAATTCACTGAAATATGATATACTAGTATAATATACAAGTATAACTATAGAACTAATTGATTTGTTAATTTCATATAATGTGTTTTACCATTTCAACATTTCTTTTAAAAATATCACGAATAGCATTATATATAAATACATTCAGTATTGTGTGATATAAATATTATAGATAAAAATTGTTTTTATATTGTTAAACATTGCAGGTACATATTCTGATTATGTCGTTTCAATTTTTCAGAATATCCCGGGTCGAATAATGAAATACTATAATAGTCTATGTATGACTATAATATTTATGTTTCTATATATTTAGTATATTTAGTAATAGTTTTACTATATTATAATATATTAATCTTAGAATTTTGACACTATTACGATTTTATTTATCATGAAATAAAAGAAATGAAATAATTTTTAAAAAATGAATTCCATTTTGGGGTAAATTTACATTGTTGTTTTAATTTAGTTTTATTGTTAAATTTTTTGTAATTTGGTATATTGTATAAAAGTTAAAAATTATTAATGTTATAATTTGTTATAAATTTATAACTCAACAATCTAAAAATAAATATTTTGTTTACATGAGTGATATGTAAACAGTTTGTGTTATGACAAGTGTTTTAAATGTGTTGACGTTTGTTTATAAATTTTTGTTATCTAGCTAATACAGGTATAATTTGTCGTTTTGGACACCAAGATATAACACTTAATTAAAATTTACAAGGTTTTTAGCCTTGGTTTTTTTTTAATATTAGCATTTATTTCTATATTTAATAAAAAATGTTTAAAATATATAATCATTAATCTTTTAATAAACTTTTTTGTAAGTAAACTTAACAAATAATAACTTAAAATATTAAAAATGGTTTATAGATATATAAATGGGCTCAGCTCGAAGTCGTTTTTAAAATGCGATGTTTTATGGTAATAACTAATAATAGATCACTATTAAATCGTTATCCATATTGAGTTGGTGAGCTAACCTGATCACTGTATTCCATATTCTATCAAGTGTCAAGCCATTGGCATACATAATTATTATTGACTATTGTGATGTAAAAGTAAAAATTATATTCCTGTACCAATATTCGTAATTATAATATTATATTATTACACCTAATTCATTGTTCAAAGCGATGAATTGTAATGCCATTTCATCATAACATTCATCAACATTATTTCTTAATAGTATGATAGTCAGCTAAATAATTATATCATAAAAAACAAAAAAAAACAATAGGTATGACTTTAAATTAATATACTAGCTCTTGAGACTTTATTGCACGACTTATCTACGCAAAATAAATCAGCCTATCCTGGTCATGCATTTCAATGTCACTCGATGCGTATAGTGAATACTTAAGCTATACTAGTAAGATTAATATTTATTAAACGAGTATTAATCCATTTTTAGTAAAAATGATACTGACATCACTAGTCATACATATCATATGGTTTATGATTAACGACGTGAATAAGGGAGATGATGCGGTTAAGTAGTTTAGTGACTTTTAGAAATATCCCCTACAAAATCATCAACTTGATCGTTTAAATGCATATGGCTAAAGAGAGTTATAGCCCTCACGAGTCTAGTTTGTGATCATTTATACTGAAACCAAATTTATTTATAACACTAAATATTTATATTTTGTAATCATAATATTATAATTCCATACTATTTTTGGGTCCAGCGCGTTATTAATTAAATAAACAGTTAACTATATCAAGTCCTCTTAAAATATTGGGAATAATTAAGAACACGATTTAGTCTCTCCTTACCACCCACAAAAAAAAAAATTCGTTAGATAATCGTAAATAAGATTACAGTGTTTGACGTATACATTGTGCTTGTCGGCGCGCCGAGCCCAACAAATCCGTTCCGTGTGGTACCTATATTATTATGAGAATCACTCAACTTCTATTGTCACACCTATCCATATAAATTAGTGAATTTGTCGAATGTAACTTATACCAGTCGTGGGAACTGACATTTATAGTGACTGTTCTAACGCCAGTGGCAATGATTAGTGAAAACTTCGGTGAACTCTCGAAGGTAGATACCATTACTGGCATTACTGCGTCACAGATAAGTAACTTATTACTAGTTTATATCCGCAGAGGGCTGAGTCGTAACTCGTAGTATGATACTTTAAAATAAGCAATAGTGTTTAAATACAAAATAATCCATTATTTTTTCGTAGATATATGTGTGTATATTATGCATAATAGGTACACACATATTTCAAGATATAATATTTATAAGAAAACAATTGGTCTTCAGTTTAATTTCTATGTTTAAACCATTTTAATTATTATAGATACAATGGTCTATAATATTAATCGAGTGAAAATTGCATAATAATATAACACTTATTCTAAGTTATATTTTTTAATACCTAGTTCTAGTACCTATACTATGATAAACTTTAATTCAAATCAGATAATTCAAGAGAATATTGACGTTTTGTCAAATAGAAAAATCTGTATTGTTCCAATATTTTGAAATACAATATATAAATCACACATTTTTAATAATAAAAAATATATACTATTTTATTTCATACACGTGAGTAATGTTATTTTGATGGGTTTATTGTATATATAATAATATGTTCTTAACATGTATTTAAATAAAATAATACTTATAATAATTTGTTTTGTACGTAGCTGGTGGAATTTTTTATAAATGATTAAAATGAATATAATTATTTTAGATCTAATATATTGGTAATATTGTATTATTGTATAATATTACCAAGATGCATACAAACTATCTAGATGTGTTACAACACTCTGTACGAGTTACAGCTACACGACTTCGATTTCCAAACAACTTATAGTAAGGTGGGTGTTCTATTTAATGGCATTGTCACTTTTTTATTTTACAGGAAATCAAAAACAAAACTTAATTTCAATAGTGTTTTCTTGGTAGGTTTTTTAATTCGATATTTTACTCAACTGCTGTTAACTAATATTACAAGCAATATTTCACAGCGACTTACACAGTTAGATTATAGTTGATTTTATGAAACCTAATCTTACGATATCCGATTTTTTCACGTCTGATTTCCGATCATATAGGTCCAGTTTGGCTAAGATTTACGTTCAAAATATATTATTATAAACTTTGACATCGTGTGCATCGTCGTCGCAGGCTCACTGCACAAAATCGTATTATCGCGATTAATACAAGTACGCTGCAGCATTATCATAATATTTTACGTGTCCGTCATAAACACCAAAGTACGCAATATGGCGATGACGGAAACGATTGCACAGCAGCAGCAGACCACACCAGAGCTACTTATACACCCATGCGACGACGACCCAAAATGCATTAATTATCATTGAAGTTTTGATACTTTGTGGACTGTGATCTCGATCGAAACTTGACACATGCCGTACGTATATATATATATATATATATAATATTATAATATAATACGCATATTATAGATTCGTACCTACGCGACACACACAAACACACTCGCAGCGCACCTAAGTAAATTATTGTAAGAAGTAATATATACATGCGATACAACTTGTGACACACATAGTAATGTAAACCGCGCGTAACGTGGACAAGTGCGTGTTGTCAATACAATATTATTATTATTATTATATTGTCGCGAAAACTGGGAAACGGTAGAACCGTTGACCTATACCATGGCGTTCGTTATGGAGTCTCTGCTCGTTTTTCGTTTTGTCCGGGCGTGTACGCCGCCGCCGACACCGGACCGGTTACCCCGAAGGTGGGGCGGTTCCCCCCGACGACGACCGCTCGACCGGAGGAAGGGGCCGCCTAGACGGCGGCGGCCGGTACCTCTGGCCCGTGTGTGTGCGGCGTGTGAGCGCGCCCCGCGAGTGTGTGCACGTTCGCGCGTCTACGCTGCTGTAATAGACGTACGCGACGCTCTCGCGACCACAGGTTACAATATCATTCCGCGGCTAACATTATATTATATACGTGTGCGCCGCGTCTCACGTCAGTCCGTCTGACGTAGCGTCCTCTGCTCAGCCATCGCGGTCTCAGCGAACCGTGTGTGCGGCCCGCGTGTGTGTGTTGGTGTGTGTTGTCTGTGCGTGTGCGCGTGTGTGCCTGCGTGTGTGTGCGCGCGTGTGTGCAGTGCGCGGGCCCCGCGAGCGTGTGCGTGTGTGCGTGAATGCGCGCCGCGTACAAAATTGCGAACACCGCGGGTCAGTGTGCGCCGGTGCGTGTCAATCATATTCGCAAATCGCGCGTATTATTTCGTTTTCGTTTTTTTTTTTTTTTTTTATTTAAATCGTTTTCATTTTTTTCACCGATCTCTTCGATCATTTTTCTTTTTCGTCCATTATTATTTTCGTTTCAAATTTCCTTCCGACACATTTGACATTATTCTACATCGACCCATCACACACGATATCATTCTAGTTGCGAAAAAGTAAAACATATTACACGCATAATATACATGATAAAATAATATTATAATTTGTAATAGTCATAACATCGTTATCGTGGTCGACAATGCGTCTGTTACGACACAATATTGTAATATTGTATTTTAGTTCGATGACGGACATGCCTTGTGAATAAATCGCCACCCACTGGACCCGAACTAAAGGTTCGTAATCTCATTTGTGGAGAGTATACATCATTACAATAAATGTAAACACGAATAATATATTATAATATATATATATATATATGATATATATCTAATAATATATAGCCTATAGGTATACGTATACTTGCACAGTGTGCATGCACACGCTAACAATAATAATATAATATCGATCTATACACGACACATGTTGACCTTTCAACGGCATCAGATATTAAATTTTTGTTCTGTATAAAAAAAAAAAAAATAATAATAATAATAAATTAAAAATTAATTTCCCTTGACACAAAACCGTGATCAATGGTGACAAAAAGATTCGATGGTCAGACTTAGATTATTATTCATTTAAATTATCGTAATGTTCTTGAATTCACGTCCGAATGCAGAATATCTTGTAGGATACAGAATGTCTAATTGAAAAATTAAATCGTTAAGTTAAATTAAAGTACTGAGGTATCGTTCCGGTTAACTAATTGTTATACACATTTCGTTTCATCTCTTTTATACAGTTCTAAAGACGAAATTATCCGTTCATTTAGCTTCATTGAGCATTAAAATTTCATTAAAAATAATAGCGTAGAGTATAAACTTATTTTTAATTACATTTCTTTGAAATTATTATTTTTTATATTAGTTTATTATTATCTATTACCTCTATTTTACACAACTTGTATATAACACATACCGCATATATGTTTCTTATAGAGGTAGATATTTACTTTAAATTTAAAATATTAATAATTATTAATTAAACATAATCGTATTTATTTAATTTTTACAAAACTTTTGAAGTAGGTATTATCTAAAATATAATCATACGATAAAAATAAATTAAATATAAACTATTTATAAACTTATTTAAATGTAATTCAAAACTATTATTAATATTTTTAAACAAAAAATGAACTCAAATGTCATGCAACAATAATTTATTTTCAAGGTGGTTTAGCATTGATATAATGCAGAGTATCATAATATATATATATTTTATATTGCAGTTATTAATACTCACGAACACATTTAGAGACAAAACTATGTGATGTGTATATTATAAACCACAAATAAATTTGAATTAAACTTAATTTTAGTTTATAAACACTTTTTATTATTTTGTTTTAAGGCTTATTATTTTGGTATTATATTAATTTCACAAATAATATAATGTATGAACTATTGTTTTATAAAACCTAACTCGTATTGATACGTTGTGATTAAGTGCATTGCAACTTTCAAGTAAATTAAATGATGCTGATAATAAAATATATTTGTCTTTATATCACATATTATTATTACTTGTAAGTTGTAGACCATTCATTTAAAATTTCTTTCACCTTTCACATTTCTGAATAGGTACACAAACATACATCTATTCACGATTTCAAAGAAAATATCTGAATATAGAAATATTATACATAATACATATATTATATATGTATATACTGAAAGAATGATCGATCAGATCAAGGTCTATATATAATAAATAATAATAACAATTATAGTAGTAGTAGTAGTATCGTTGTAATAGTAGAATCGTTGTAAATTGCGTGTAGTAAATAATATGCTACACGTATGTAGTGATATATAGTATTAAATGGTGGGTAAAGCACGTTTGGACCAATTGGAATAAATCATACCAAAAAATTACGAACTGTTTAGTTCAATTATTTGTACAGGAAAATTGTCGTTTTTATAGCAGTTTTAATTCATAATATTTAGCGATTTATCAATTAATTTTTAATTGATAATCTTTGTCATAAAATATTATTGTTAAACTGATAATGTTAATAAAGTAATTATTAATTATACCATATTTGTTCGAATTCGATTTTTATGGATTTCAATATTCTAAAAAATATTCTACCTTGGAATATGAAACAAAGCATTTGTTTTGATATCCAAAACATATAAAAAAACAATAACATCAAATATTATTTAAAAATAATATTATAAAAAAATAAGTTTTTTGGAAATAATAAGATACTATTATATTATAGGTAAAAATATATCACATTGTATGCACTGTTCTCTAAAAATTAAACATGGTTTCTCTTGTTTCATCTTGTTTTTTAAAATATATTCGGAGCACTTTTCATAAATCGCTCCCTTCTCCTCCAGAAATCTCACCATACCCAATTTTAGTACATCGTTGTTAACTATACAGTAACACAATAATGCTTCAAATATTTTACAATATAATATACGTGATATAATATAGTTGGTATGGTATATAATATTATAATATATATTTGAACAGTGCTGTAATTATACATAACTATTTCATATGGGTAAGGGGAAGGCATTTAGATCTTTGAGAAAACTAAACTTAATTCTCATCTATATGTGAAAAAAGGCTAACCTAAACTAACCTAACGGGGCGATCGGATTTACTACAGTCATGTTGTTTATGTATAATACAATAATACAGACTGATGATAATGCATAAATAATTCTTAATATTAATTATATACTGAACGATTACTTTAGAATTTTGGTGAAGTTTTACTCGGATTTTTTTATATTTGAACAATATCTTAAATTGAGCGCAATAAGTCTCAAAATATCAACAATACATTTTAAATAACGGTATAATAAAACAAATTGTCCCCGCAAAGGAACCTATGAATAGCGTATAATACTCGTAAGTGGCTAAATTGTATCTTACTGGTTTATGAGCAAGTGCCCAGTATATAATCATCTAATGATGGGGTGGAGCATGCACAGCAATTCGTCGGCCCGGAATTGACGGGAAAACTTTTTGAAAATTCGTTCTGTCAAAATATTTTTACGCACAGTACATACCACTAAATTATATTTTACGCACTCTCGGACAGCGTAGAGGATCGAAAACCGTTGTGAATACTGAATAAAACTACGGGGAAACGAATACGGAGAAGACGGTCCGTTTGTGTTTTAAGATTAATAACCAACGAAAAATATCTTGGTTACCACTTACTTGTTCATCACACCAATATTCTTAACGACAAGCTTACCGTGGTTGCTGATGACGTACGGACGTTATAAAATCTCGCCATGAGTAAATTTGATAACGTATAAAAAAAAATAAACATAAGACGAATTTATTTTTCAACTTTATGTGCATAGGAAATTTATAATTTTACTAAACAAATTGACATATTATTATTCCAAAACGTGCGAAAAGTGTTATAAACTTTTAAGTGAAGTTACTTAACATATACAAACTTGTTGACATTATGAAAAGTTTGTGACTGAACGTCCTGAATTGAATGCGAGTTATTTTCGTATATGCAGTCAAGTCTAATATTTAATAATCAATCTATAGTTAAAATAATTAAGTATTCAAACAAAAATATTTATATGGGTAATTCACGAAATTATATCGTTTATTTCAAGAATAAATTGTACTGTGCTTGGACGATTAAAATTAATTTGTATATTATGGTACTCGTTTACACGAATAGTATGGTTAAAAATATTTGATTATTTTTTCACATTGAAGTCATTATACGTTTAAGTAGAAAAGATATAAGTCGAACATTTTCTACGCAGTAATTTCTAACGTCGTAATAATATTATAATGTGTACCTATTAAGTATTACATAAAATAAAGCCAAACCTTGATAAGTGTAACATAATTGATGTAAAAATATGATTGATTTCTTTACGTATATACCTATGACCACCGATCGATCAGAGCCGATCACAGATTCCGCTGTTATTATTGGATTGAGATGACCACAAACAATCCGTATCGTAAAATACGCACTGGAAATATAATATATGAAACTACAACGTGTTATTTGTGATAATAATTTACATAACACAATGATTACCGTCTACACATTATGGTCATTATATATATATATATATAATATAGATATTATACGCGTGCGGTACTGTGGTGGAAAGAAAATCAACACGTTTTTGTGCGCCGGAGCTTGTAGAATTTTTCTAATACTATCAGTTTTGTTTATACCACTGCAGGAAGTAAACCAATAAGGAACTTCATCAAGGTTCTTTCCTATTTAGAATTGCTACTGCGGTGTGTGTATGGGAAACGTATTATGTATACGCTGCGCACGCGAATGCATTTTCAGCGAAACAATAAGACATTATTATATACATACGTATGGTGGCGTGTCATAAATTTGATCGTGTGCGTTACATTTTAGTGAAAGGTTCCATAAAGTATCCGTACAGATTACTGCAGAGGTCAATAAGTTCTACGATTGGATTACACTTAACAAAATAAAAATATTAAAATATATTATATAATATTTACGCACTGCGTAACTTGTAGATGCTGCTACACTTTTTAAAATTTTCTAATATCGTTATTGTCATAATAATACGTATACAATTTCCTCATCATTTGCAGTGTGACATTGCTGATTCCTGTATTGTATGAATGAGCTATGAGGTTCAAAAACCTCAGCGGCATCGACTGACTGACTGCGCCTATTATGTACATATAGGCAGTGGCACAACATTGGCAAAGCCCATGAGGACCGGTTCTCCGGTGTCGGCGGTGATCAGGTGCCTAACCCGATGTTTTGCAACAACGAAACCGATCGATAGACGACGCATAGAATAGATCGATAGCAGTGCTTAATAAAGACTTAATAATCGGTGGCCGTGTATTAAAATTGTCGATGACGTGGCTATATTATATACTGCTACACTATATCGGCGGCAGCGGCTGCAGTATTACAGCTGACGACCTCAGGCTTTCTATCTATAGTGCAGATTGTAACGCGTAATAATTCAGAAATTGTGAGAGAACGTTTTTTTAAAATTTTTTTTTGGCACACCCAAGTATCAACTTGTTGCTATATAGTATACACTGTTGCAGAATTTAGTTTCCTTCCCATCAAATAGTATCACAGTCACATGCGTGATATAACCATTTATATATATATATATAATATATTTCTTTATCTCTAGATATAATAGGAATATCATTACAAGTCAAATTAATAATTTTATTAATATTTAATATGTTATGTGTATTTATATATATAATATAAAAAAATAACAAGTAAAACGTCTAAAATTAAAAAGAATGTGACAATAAAAAAAAATCTTATACATTGGATAATGTCTCATTTAATGTTATGTTATAAAGATGTAATTATAATTTTTTTTCCGAATAGTCTTGTATCATATAATATATTGTTGTTTAATCCATTTGAATATATGAGTTTGTTAATTTAGAATTTTAATTTCATTCTACTTGAAAAAAGATCATTTATAATATCATGGATAGTATAATATTTAGGTACTACAATAAAATATTTCACAAAAAAAAACTATAATTAAGTTAAATATTGACCTTTTTGAAACATGTTCAAGATTTCTAATTTCTAATCAATTTTACTATAACACCGTACCTATCAGGTATTTAACTCCACTGTGTTGTGTAAGATTTCTGTATAAGTTGTATTTAATTAGTTATTGCTTATGAAAATGGCCTTTACATAAAATGTGTCATAATACATAATAAAAATATATTATTAACCATTAGTCAACTGTTATAATACATTTTTAACTTAGAGAAAATATTTAATTAAAAAAAATATTACATTTTAATCATATTACTAGATAATTGTATTTTTAATAATAATAATAATAATAATTATTATTATTTTTTTATTTAGCAGAATTGAGGTTTATAGAATGGATTACGTATACCGACATTGCATTGCATCGTTAATCACTAAGGATAAAGTCCTTGTTTTGATAAACAAGAGTTTTTAATAATAATAATAATAATTTAATAATAAACCTAATAGTAAAAGTCAAAGTATATAGTATTTATAAAATGTTTATCAAAAAATAATAATAAATAAAAAATATACATTTTATAATTTATAGTATTAATAACATTTTTTTTTTTACAAAATGAATTCACCTTAATAACCATTAACCATCACTTTATTAGCAGCTTAAAAATTACATATTGTTGACAATTTTTTATTTGAATAAGATGATTTTGTATAATCTTAATCCAGTTATTAGATAACTGTTATAATATTTTTAGGTGTTTATTTTAGGAAATGTTAAATTTTTCAGATCTCGTATTATGATCATGAATGAATGTCTGTGTTTTGCTGGGTAATCTAATGTTTTTTTATAATATAATTCTTTTACGTATAACAGTTTTGATTCTGAGTATAATTGTTCACAAGAAAAAAGTCTAAGTTTATGGAAGATAATTATATATTTTACTTATTATTTTTGATTTCATAATTTATATGCTTATCAAAAATTATTATTATTTTAGACACGGGACTAATATTTATGTTTTTACTTCGAACATTTAATTTAGCAATGAGAATTAAATATTCTTTAACGCAAACGATTTTTTTTTTAACAAGTAAAATAAATATTAAATAAATTTAATTATATTTCAATAACGGAAAAATAAATATAATGCATTAAAAACTTCATAAATAAATAAAAATATCATAAGCCAATTTTAGTAAAGACTAATTAGGGCTACAATAAATATATTCAGAGCTTTTTTGTATACTACATAGTATTTGAGTATCAACAGGATGTATTCATTTAACTTGTAATGAATAGACAACTTATATATCACAACCATAAAAGGCTACTGTAATATACTACCTGTATGTTTTTTTTCAATAACAGTGTTCTGCTTAATAGTGAGAATATACATATTGGTACAATATGTCTTCAAGCGTCTAATTAACTTTCGCAAGCAAATTTAAAACCCATCTGAACACTAATGGTCTAGATTACATAAATATTATTTTATACGATAGTGCAAATTATACACCGGAAGCATAATTTAGTTTATTATGTGTTCCCTTATAGTCGGTTATGTGTTTGGTGTCAGCCTAAATTTTGTGAAATAATATCCGTTATAAATTTACCATTGACTAATTTTAAATATTTTAATGTTTTTAAAAAAAATACAGTATAGTCTTAATTTAAGAAATAATATATTATACTGAGTAGTTAAATCATAGGTTAATTATTTCTAAAAGTATTTGTATTTATTTTTTTTTTTATAAGAATGAAATAATCGTTTTATTGAGTGTTTTACATTTACATTATTTATTTGTAGAATTTAGACATACATAGTAATGAAAACAAAATAAAAAATATTAATTAAATATTATTATTTAATATTTTTTTAATATTAAATTATAATAGTATAATATGTTGATAAAAAGTATATATTTTTAAAGTTTTATTATGTAAAAAAACTAATTTCCTAATTTTAATTTTTTATTGAAATGAATACAGAAAATTAATAACATACCTAATACAATACGTATATGAAGGAGAATTGTATCTAAATAATATTTATATGTTTTATATTATTAATTGATATTATTAATCTCAGTGATACAAATATGCATTATCATTTTTTAAATTAATAAATCTACCAGTAAAATGTTAAAGATTTAAAATTATTTTATGAAATATATAAGACAAATTGTAAATACAATATAATATTATATAGTATATACAATACCTACATAAATATGCACGTTTCTCATCAAAGTTTCAATTAATTAAAATACATTTTTAGTTATTAATTTATTATATTAGTGTAAATTTTATCAATTGACATTGTTTAATAATAGCTAAAAGGATTATTAATTAAAAAAATATTATTGTTGATTTTAAATACCTAAATATTAGTAGCGAAAAAATGAAAAATATTTACATTAATAAATTTGATCATAAATAATAAATAATCATAAATCAAATAAATGCTGTAGGTATAATCCATAAAATGATTTATACCAAAACGTATAACCTTTAAGTTACAAGATAATTGAAATGAAAATCTCGAACAGGCAAAGGTCGTAAGTGTATGTTAGTAGAATTGGAAATTTCTATTAAGTGTTTAATAATAATATAACTATATGAAATGATTATGGTTGTATATATATACATATTATAATATAGTATTTAGTACATATACTATAAATTGTATAATGTATTAGTGTCATATAGTAAAATATACCTATATTCAAGAACCGGAAACTCTGAATTTCATTTGACGAGTTTTTAAGCAAAGCGTATTGAACGACTGCGATGTAATTCATCAATAAACAACAGTATAATAGGTCACGCCATCTTATAATAAAACATATTATATCAATACGACAATACGTTTTACACTTTGAATACCTAGGTAACCGTGTAAAATTATTCTAAAATAATTTGCAATAAACTTTATAATGCATATTAGGTATATACAATAATTATTACAATTATATTATTACTGCGAAGCAGTTGAACAAGAAATTGTTATTTTTGGAATATCAATAGTTTTTGTTTTACGACAAACCGAATCACGCAAATCTGTGTCCCCACAATTATTGTATTTTCTGTGTCAATTAAAATACATCAACGATCGTGTAGCATACAATATACATTATATTAAATCGAACCGTTACAACGTTATGGCTCTAATGAGGTCTGCACAGTCATTGTGATCAATCCGTGGGATCCTATAGCGCGCATAGTAATTATCGTTTTATTTTCGCAATGTTCTTTCGTAGGTGGAAACTTGAGTTCGGTAAACAAGAAAAAAGAAAGTACCTACTACGTCCCCCCTTCTCACGCCCAAAAATGATGATTTTCAATTTTCAATTGGACCCGTAACCAATTATTATACGCGATGCACATTTTTATAGTCGTATATTTCTGCATAGGTGCAATTATTATCGGCTAATTGTGCATACTATATAGATACACACGCACACTTTGCCGTCAACAGATATTGGTACTCATAGACGTTTTGAACATTCACATAATGTATTGTCTCTAATATAATATATATACAATAATAATTTGAGTGAAATATGATATTGTTATAATAACGATAAACGCACAATCGACAATAACAGCTTATTAACTCTTGAACACTTAATTTTTGAGACATAAACGCTGATAAGAATGAGTGTGTATATATATGTACTGTGTATAGGCTAAGCTGTGTATCATACTATATTAATTGAAAATGAGTGTTGTTAGTAACATGTCTATGCCGTGTGGAAATTTGTGTATTTAATACTATAGTAAATGTTTACGATAAAACGACATTATTATCAAATTAGAGTGTTTAACGAGTAAAATAAAACTGTGTACAAATAATCACACTTTTTTTCCTTGAGATTAGGGATTAGGATTTACAATATTATTATTACTTTAGTCATGTGCGTGTATTCGTCCGTTAACCACGTATGTTTTTATGTATTCTAGATTATATAGATGATCTCGTGGATTATTAAATATTCGAGACTTTCGCATGGAGAACGGGAAACTGAAATTTTTAATATCCTGTGGATTTGAGGACGTTATAGTCGTAGATTATACATCATATCAATCATACGATTAGGGAGAGAACGTCATGCTTAACTGCACCGATGCCGAGTGCACGTTGCACCACCACCATATACACGTGGATCCTATACAGCATCATCTACAAGATGACCGGCAACACCATGAACATTCCTCAGGTAAAAATTTTGATTAATCAATCGATAAAAAATAATAAATATAGTGCTAACAACATAATAGTGTTAGTTTCAAGATTTTGGCGCATATAAAAGGAACATTAATTTTTAGTTTTAATTAAATTAGAATAATTGCAAGCGTATTACCGTCAAAAAAACTTGTAGCTATAGATATAGTGGGAACAATAATGAAATTATTATTTTTTAATTACCAATGCGTTAAGTCATCGAGTTGATTTTAATTAATGGTTATATTTTGAATTACTTTTGAACTTCTCAACTTTTAATTTAATATGCGTCATCAGTTATTGCTATTACTGTATAGACTTGAATATGATGGATAGCCCACACGCTATAAAAGGCAGGTATTCAAATTGTAGAATTTAATTGTTGTGCACGATCTTATATTATCATTCTAAGTATCGTAGGATGCATAAACTGTTATTCATTGATGTATTGCAGCACTATCAAGATTGCTGTTTATAACATTCATTCAATTAAGTCTATTAAATAAAGTAATTTAATCTATTAAGTTCAAAAATAATTTTTTTAATAGTATTTTTTCTTTCTATTCATTTTATCTTATTATATAATAATTACTGGTACTTAAAGATACCTATTTAATTTAATCATTTATAACATCAATAATAACGAAGGAATTTACTTTGTTTATTAATTAACATAATTTCTTTGGTTTTATTTAATTTATTATTTGACAAATTTAATATAAAATAATATTATGAATAATAAAGTATATATTGTAAAATTTAAAATAAAGCATTATATTTTATGTAGTAACTATTGAATAATTCAAAATAGAGTTTTTAAATAAATAAAAGGAACTGTGTATTGTACAAGTCTATAAATGTTTTTTTTTATTAATTTTCTGAAATTAAAAAAAAATATTTATAATAATGTACAAGGAAACATAAATCAAATCATACTTTGCTTATACGTTATTACTTATTACAAATGAATCATAAATATTATAAATATGTCAGCAAAAAAATTTCTCAAACAATATTATTGTTGTTAGAAGAATGTCAATCACAAATAGTAATGCGTATTTTATAATAAATAATAAGGAAGGTAATTCCAAACAATTTATTTAAATTATAATGTCGGTAAGAAAAAAAAAATAGTTTAAAAATGTTAGTATCATCAACTATACATTAATTAATTTACAGCATAGTACAGCAATAAATTATTATATCATACATTTCAAATTATTTAATGCAAAAATATTGATATGATGATAAATTTAAGTAATTATATGTTTTAATTGTTTTTAAATGAATTGTTATTTATACTGTTTTCAAATCTAGATTTACTAATGTAGCAATGTAATTTAGGACTCATTTTTAAACATATAATAAGAATATTTTCTTCGGTATTAGTAATCACATGATCTATAGTAAAATTATGTCGTTACTTTGTTATACTCGATGCAGTAATGTTAGTAGTGTTGTAGTATTTCCTCCATTTCCGAGGATCATTAAACGGCGTAAGAAAATTATAAATGAAAAGTTACAACTGATTCTTCATATAAAATTTTGTACGCATTATATAGCGAGCAGATTTATTCTTAGTACAGGCTAAGGCATTATAAATACATATTATATTATACTTATATATGTAGTATCTAATAAAAACAATTACATATTATAAGGTGCGTTACGGGTCAGATTAACGTAGGGCACAAGAAAAAAAAATAAAGTTGTGGTAAGGCTTAAATGAGTGTAGGATAGTACCCGAGGCGCCGTGGGTAAATGGCCTCAGCAGCAGCAGTGATCTGGTATGGAAGCGCCTGCGGGCGCCAGCGCGTCTCCGAAAGGCACTTTCACTGTTCCCCACGACTCCCCGTCCTTGAATGCCACTTCTTGGTCCGCAAAGTTTACTCCTTCCACCGCATTTTCGGCCCCTCTGTTTAAGTATCGTTTAGATGACCATGAACGACATACTGTGTAGGTAATTCGTATATTACTGACATTATATTTCTCAACAGTTGAAAAAGCTCTTCAGTATAAATATTTCAAACGCACGCTGTGCTCGAAAATGTCAGATTATGAAATTATTAATTTAAACTGTATGCTAACAATGTGTACAGACATTGATTGTTATACTATATATACATAATGTTATGTGCGTAGACGTCGTTGGTTGAACATATACAATTTTCGTGTTTACTGATAGGTACACATAAAACGCGCCCCGAAGTGTTCAATCGTTTTTGAATGTTGTAAAGAGAACACGGAAATTCCATCATTCTATAAGTCCCGACCATATAAAAGAAAATAATACGCAATAAAATATAGCTAATATAGGTGGACGTGAGCTTACAGCAGTAACTATACGCCAATGTTTCAAAACATTTTAAAAACCTTGACCATTTGTGTGTGGTTTATGAAATACTTAAAGCAAATTTCGTCTAATCAAAAAACTAATAACTAAAACTAGACTTACATTTTATTTCTCAAATTTAGAAATTATAGAAATACTACAAACTAGAATGGATATAATTAATACTGTATAGAAATTTCACTTTCATTTTAAAACCCCGTGTATGAACATTATTTATTTTATAATTTTTAAAATAAATTGTGTGATTTGATGTTTTTATATATATTCTATTACCTATTATCCTCAAAAAATTCTTCTTACAATTAAATCTAAAATACTAAAGATTGTATTTTGTAAATTTATATTTATTACGCTGAGTAAATAATATTATAAGTACCTCAAACATACATACAACGAAAATCATTTATCGACTTATGACATAGGTTATAAATATCATAGGATATATATGTATTTGGTTTGGCTACCTTCCCGAAATCGCTTACACCGGATATTCTTATCACCTTGTTCGTCTACTCAATAATGCAATGATCATAAATACATATCATTAAATTGATTATTTTTGTTCATTTTTGCCAAAATATATTTACATTTCAAATGATTGATGGGTATTTATATTTATTTTCAATAAACGTATTATTTCTAAGACATCACTTCCTTTTGCTCATATAATTGTGTGATCAAATTCATTACCAATATTATCACATTAATAATCATCCACTTCTATAATTTAAAACGACTTTAACTACCTACAGTTCGCATAATGTAGTTAACAGACCGACCATAAACTACCTACTGTTATTATTATTATACAATAATAATAAACATATACGATACTAATACTAAATTGTTACACATTACATATGACATATATATGTATATAACTGATTAAATATAATACGCTTGTACGTCATCTACATTAATTGTACCAGTTTCATTGAAGAGTTTTAAATTTACCACAATATTAATTTCAAATTGAAAATAATAAACTCCAAGGCTACATTAGCATTAAAACTAATTTTTAATACGATGTCGTTAAAAAAAAAAAAGCGTGTTACAGAATTGGGTGGGCCAGGGCGTGTGTTTTTATTTTTAAAGCCAATGATAATTATAATCGAAAAACATTTAAAGTAGAGTTCGGTTTTACCATTAAAAATGTTCGTCTTTGTTAAGAACGAATGCTTAATTATATTCCTTTTCTTCGCCTTTATATTTTATTGTTAATGGATTGGGATATTATTCACTGTGAATTTTAAAACAATATGATTAATTTTCTAATTTAAAGTTTCTGATCTTTTTTTCTCGACAACATAATAAAAGTGAATCGAAATATTGTGTACAAAAGCGACGTATCGTTATTCATCCTAAAATATATTGCTTGTCCCTTTTGCAACAATAATATTAATGCGTTTTGAACTAGATTAAAAATAAATATTTTGTTGTTAATATGTCAGAAAAAGGTAAGAAATTCGTTTAAAATTTCTAAACAGATCTGTTCCTGTCCCACATTATGGTATCTTGTTAAAGTATAAAATGTAATGATATAATATTATATTTTTTATTTTTTTTTATAAGAAGCATTTATATTTAATGTTTATATTGTCTAATTTTTTAATTATAACATTTATCAATGTGTATGGATCCATAAAATAAGTTTGTCTGTAGCAACTAGCAGTATATAAAGACGATGAATGGAAACCTGCCAATATCATCGGTAGACAATTATTGTTTTCTTCTCAATTCACAATTCGCATATAATATCAAACAATTACGTAGCTTTACGTAACTATTATTAATACGATCACGTTTAGTCATAAAAACTGTGTTTAGCAGACGATTTTTCTTTTTTTTTTTTCTTTTTATTTATATTGTTTAATGTCATCGAGTCGCTTGTTGAATGATTCAAAATATAGTCCAGGGTTTTTTTACTTTAAACAATTATCATCCTCAAAAAAAAAATTGCAGTTAAGCCTAAAATACATGGGACTATAGTTATTAACATAATATACATATAACTAAATTATAAAAATGTATTGTAATATTTAATGTATCTCATTTTTTCATTATTATATAAGCTATAAATTATCAGTGAAATACTGTTTGGACACATGGTAATATTTTAAGGGTTCAACGTTGGTTAATACCATTATACATTATTTTGTAAATATTTAGTGCCTATAAATGTATGGATTTATTAATAAAAGTAATTAATTGTTTTATATGTACTCTTGAAATAAGACGTAGTTCTGTAAATACGTTAAAGAATAAAAACTACAAAATAACTTAAATTTGGCTTAACGAAGTTTAATTTAAGGAAGAAACTTAAAAATAATTAGTTAATTTTCATTATTATTTTTATTTATTGGTAAATAATTTATATTCAAATTTTATTTAAATAATTTTTTATTTTTACTATAAGTAATATAACTTTTAGTTGAAGTATACTTGTTAAGATGAATTCTAGAATTTTATTTTTGTTTTAAGTTGCATGTATTTATGCTATTACGTTTGTGAATTTTTAACTTCTTAATCTGTTTAATAGGCATGACACGAGTATATTATGTACTGTTGTGATATTTGTAAATAATTTTTGCCAATGTCACATTACCAATTCTTGTCAAGTTTCCATTTTATATTATTATTTATATATCAATATCATTATAATCATCATCAGTGATGAACCACAGTCGATGAACTAAATTTATGTCAATGTTATTTTTATAATATAAATATATATATATATATATTTGAAATACCTTTTCCTAGTATTTAAAATTAATTATTACTACAACAACTTCTATAAGTAATGTGTATTTTGTAATACATTTTTAAAATTGGTTATTATTTAATAGATAGTATAAATTAGTGAATACTATCTCTTCATTTTAACTCTTAATTCTCCTTGTTCAAATTATATGAACATTTTTTACTAAGTAAAATATTTTTGTAATAGTGTTTTAAATTAGTACCAATTTATGATATAATACATAATAATATAATACGTTTCAACATGCTTGAAAGAATACAATTTTCTTATATATAGTTTGTTAACATAATGAGTAAATATTAACTTGTATAATGTAATAGTATACACTATACTTTAAATCATAATATTACCATTGGTATAAGATTGGCGTTATACTTATTTCAATATTTTGTTTAACGCATGAGAGTATTTTTGTAAGTATTTACTAAGTGCGTATTACATTTTAAAACATTATACTTATAATAAATATTGAATAACAGATTCATTATTAAAGATGACATATATAGTAAACTATTTTAAAAACTATTTGTTTTTATTACACACGACCTTTATTTAATCAGATTGATTTGTTCTAATAAAATAAATAAATGTACAGGTTAATTATATTTTTGCACTGCCTAGGGTCATGTAAATTAAATTAATTTACATTGAAAAATCTTGTGCGGAAAAAAATATAAACATAATTATGATATACCATCATAACACATTAATCGAGGTTAATCGAGGTTAATACAAGCATTTAATATTTACACTATTTGTCGAAGTCATTATAATCAAAAATACGATGATCTGTTGATTTCACAGAATATTTTCTGACGTATAATATATATAAACCATTTATTAAATGTATGCAACTTGCGGTCTTATGAATTTCCCTAAAGCAAATAATTCAAGAATAATGATATAATTCAGGATTATAATAATAAAATAATTTTATAAATTATATTCTTTGTTCTATTTATTTTATTTTAAATACACATAAATAATGAACATTATTGAATATACATTGATTTTATTGATAAATATGAATTTATTAACAATACGTTTGTGAATAATAAAATAAATTATATTTAGTTTTCTACACATTATTTTCCAAACATCCAAATTTCAGAGTTATTTATTATTATCATTTATTAAAAAATATAGAGCATCGGTTATAGATTAGAATACAAATTTAAACTTTAGTTCTATTATTATACATATATTTTAAATATTTAAATATTATTATAGTACATAATTATTCACGTGTATTTGATGAACCTACTTAAAACGTATTAGTAATAATAATTGTACATACGTTTTTGGAAAGTTGAGTATAATTTATAATTATTGACTATTTAACAACTATACTAAGTTCTAAATTACGAGTATAAAAACTTGTTATTTTTAAATTAATTAACAGAAACACAAATGAATGTAAAAATATAGAAACTAAAAACTTTTAAAGATTTATTTACCTTAATCTATTCGTTAGTTTTTTGAAGCTTTTTTATAATAAAAAACTTAAAATGTAAATTAAAACTCTAAAATTATAATTTACAGCTAATTATAATTAATTTTTATTTATTATTTTTTTTTAAATAAAATAGTTTATGTTATATGTTAATATAATTTCCTTTTACGGATTTTAATATTAAATAGATAAATATTTAAAAAATATAAAATATTTTAAGCACTTATCAGCTAATAAAGTAATAACATATAACACTAAAACAAAAGTAATATATAGTTTAAAAACCGATAGATTCTCAGTGCTCTTTAGTACCAATCTAAAATAATAGACTTGTAATTTTAAACCATTTTTATACTAAAATAATAATCAAAAGTTAATTTTGACTTTTTGATATTACTAAATTGCTTATATTTTTTTTAACAAAGTCGAGTATTATATAATTAGTAATAATGTCTAAAATGTTATTTAAAATACTTAGTATTAACGAATGGTAAACAGACATTTTGTTCAGCGTGTAATTCAAAAATATGGATTTTAATTTAAATTTTAAATTTTTTCATAAGTGTAAAATATTAATATAAAATACTTTAGTGGTTGGATAATAAAGATTGTACAATTTTAACGAATATTATGATTTATGACGAACAAAAAGAAATGTGTGTTGAAAAGAGTTATAAACTTAAAACAATAATATATATTTGACATTTTCAGGTATAATTGTTATTAGATACAATAAAAATTATCCACTTCTGTTCATAATATAGCAATAAAAATTATGAATACTAAATATTTTTACTATAAGTAGGTGAATTCTATTAATGGTATCTAGATTTTTTTTTTTTTTAATACAACTTTATTGTTATGTTTAGTGTATACCTGACTAAATTTATAATTATACCAGATGAAATACTATACATGGTGATTCTTTTATTAAACAACATTCATAATTTTAAAGTTTTTAAAAATGTTTTGCTATATTCTTTTCAATCAAAAAGAAACAACATTTTTTCAAGTTTTAAGTTACGTGGTACGAAGATACCCATAAAATGTTGATCTATTACTCTACTCGCCTAAACTTTAAATATTTATAAAGTTATAACTCATAAACTAGTCGTTTGAATTTCGGAATTTTTATATCGAAATACTCTAAAAAATATTCTGATATAGAATATGAAATTAAAAATGTACATTGTCAATAAAAATTGAAAAACTTTAATAATTATAATGATAAAAAATGTATTTATTTTAATTGGAAATTACGTAACGAAAATATTTTCAAAAACTTTAATATATTTGAAATATTGAATATTAAAAGAATCATCCAGTATACTAGTCAATATAGCGTAGATAAATAATTATAGTAGTAGATATATTAAAATAGTTTTAGAACTTGTTAATTTAACTTTTAACAATGCAAGTACCTACCATTACTTAACGAATAAAATATAAATAAGCAATAAAAAAGAATACAATTTAAAAATTCATAGCATAAAACTGCATTTACATTTTAACTAGATAAAAAAATAAAGAAACTTACTGAAATTAAAATAATTTAAAATTTAAATTAATTGTTCTTTAATTAATATAAAATATAACAATAATTATAATAATTGTCATTTGAACATTTTAGACCGCAATAAAAATAATATCTTTAAATAAAACGAGTGATGAATTAATAACAAATTTGTAATTAATGAATAAATTAATAACCATATATTTTTCGAAGAGCGAAAAATATTTGTATCTTATACATTTTTGGAAAGTGATAATAATTAAAAATATAAATAATATTATTAAATATTATGATATGGTATATCTTTTAAAATAATAGTAAGTTCATAATGTTATAACGTTGTACTTTTGAATAGCGAGTAATTGATTGTTTTAAATTATATTTGATTACAGTATCAATGAATATCGATAAATAATTTTAATAAAAGTGTAAGATAAACATGCAATTAATTGAGTAATTATAAAATATATAACATTTTTATGATAAGTTACATGAATAGTTTTAATTTTCATGAGTTTGATGCTTGTATCCGAAAAACATAAAACATTTTTTTACTTAGTTATCCACACTTTTTTTATTAAGGAAGTTTGATTTTAAAAATATATATTATTTATGTTTAATTTAAAAAGCGTGTAAGGTCAAATATATCCGTACAAAAAGAGTTCACATAGATACTTATTTATTTGTTTTTTTTTTTTTTTTTTATAATATATTCTTACTTTCTTACAAGGCTAAATTTTCTTTTTCTTTTTTAAATAAATACGTAATATTGAAAATATATTATCATACATTAATTATAATAAAAATAAATCTCACTCTGTTTAATTGATAATATAATATAAAATCATTTTACTTTCTCAATAATATTTAAATAATTATATAGTTAAGGTGTATTAGACATGATAATGAATACACACAATTAATCTATTTTATCATTCATATAACGTTTAGATATACCTATATATTTGTTATTTTTAAATCCAAATGTCATTTAAATCCTTTGCTAGTTATATTAATTAAGTGCATTATAATTTAAGAAGTTTATTTTTATAATTACATACAGAAAGTATACAAATATACGATGGAAAATTAATAAAATCTTATATCACAAAACCATAACAATAAAAAAACGAGGTCGTTAATAAATAACAAAAATATAAGATAATGGTATAAGTACTAAGTAGTAATAAAGTATGTATATTTTTATTATTTAGTGATTAGTAATAAAATATTTATATACAATTATTAAGGTTACTTGAACGTTAATTTGTCTGCAGTTTTATTTAGACTTGTTAATTCTATATCCTGTAATGTGTTATTAACCAAATGTAAATATTTACACGGAAAAACGCAATATGTATATAACAATATAATATTTATGTATTCGTTTCTTTTTTAATTTTTTATATATTTAATACTACATACAATATTCATACCAACATTTTTAAAATATAAATTATCACTGGCGTAAACATATTATGATTAAATTTTAAATGTATGTATAGTTGTATAACTACTTGGTTCAATATTTGCTATATTATATAACTCTTTTTTAAACGTTGCTCTAATTTTATTTTTCTTCAAAATATTCAAAAATATTTAAATAATATTATAAATATATTGTCATATAAACAATTTAAGGTTCTGAACATAGTATTAGCTGAAATGATTCCAGAATAATAAAAAGTGCACACGAAAAGTACACATAAAGTTTCAGAATTTTGCGAACTTATAATCATTTTTTTTTTAGGTGAACCATAAACTGATTATTATTATTATTATAATTACATATTTGAAAGTTATGTTTTATTATACAGTAGAAAAACAATTAAAAAACATTAATATTATATGAATGTTAAATTTTCAGATTTTTGAACACTGCAAATAATTTTTCTATTTTTACAAATGTAAACATAAATTTATTCAATCAATTATACTTACCCTATTGTTAACTTTCACTCTAAAAAACTCTAGGAAAAAATTGTTATCAAAATATTAAAAAAAAAAAAATTGAAATTACAAAATCTGACATTTACCTTGAATAACAGCCGATGCTCAATGTCTGGAACGATTATTTGCATCGTTTCCTGAGTCTCGCAAAACATATATTATTTTATTTGCCTATTATTTGTTTTTTTAGCAAAAAATTGAAAAAAAATAGGAAACAATGGTTTATTTGTTAGTGAAAAAGACGGCTCAAGGCTAAAAGTAGATACACGCTATGTGGACAAATTATGTTCGGACTGCTAATGATTTTAATTGTTAATTATACAGACATTTATTACTGACTAATTTTACATGTATTTTTGTATGAGTATTAACATTATTTGGGCTCAAAAACTGTACTACATTTATTATTATTACGAGTTTCTAAAGTTGTTTATATTAAAATGTTTACTATTAGTCAAATTTTTGATAATTTTTTAATCGATATTATAAATATTTCAACTTTAAAGCATTAAAAATAAACATATTGTATGTATTATAATTTATGTATAACATTTAATTTATAAATTTAAATAATAAAATAATAATAATACAATAGGTAACAAATTAGTTTTATAAAATATAAAAGGTATGATATGAGATTTTAAATTTAGAATCAAAATGAGGAAGTTCCTTTAGAATTATATTATATTTTATTTAGAACACCCAAACTTTTTAGGATATTATTCACGAAAAGCAATTAAATTGTTCATATTAAAATATGTATTAAGAATTATGATAAAAGTACCTATAAGTCTTTAATTATTTTAATTGAAACATCTACGTGTACCTATATTACATCAAAAACTTTAAATTTAGACAGAAATATTTAAACTTTATACAATTATCTACAGTATAAAATATTCAATAATATGTAATTTTTTTTTTTTGTTAGTGACTTCGACTATTCTAATAATACATATTTTTTTTATTTTTTTCTTGTGTTAGATGAATATCTTAAATTTAACTTTAACATTTATGTAAATAATTTCATAAATATCCGAGCACTAATTTATAATAAATGAAAAAGACAATTTTAAATATAAGCACTATAATAATTAATACCTAATTAATTAAATGTTTTACATTGCCGTTGTAGTGTAATTACATAGACATCAGGGTCATGTATCGGATGTAGTATAGTTTTCTTAACGAAAGAATTAGTAATTAAATTCTTAATTTTAACTTTTAAACGCAGTGTAAAGTGTACTAAAGTACACGTTATTTAAGTTAATCAATTCATAAGATCTATACACATGTAAAAAATATTATTATTTCAGTCATTAATTATTTTAGGTATCTATATTTTAATTTACTATAATGAACAATATAATTTATTTGACGAGTTAATAAAAATAATCATACAAAATACAAATTCATATGTAATTTTTTTGTATTACATATAATATATAATAGTATCTAAATGCTATATAATATCAAAATATACGTCGTAATAGATCTTGAGTTTTGTTATTTTTGAATCGATCGAGGAAACCATTGACATAACTTGGTTATTAGAACGATTCATCCAACATTAGTATTCTATATCAGATGGTGCTTCAGGAAAGTACATTTGAATTGAGCCCTGAAAAAAAAATAACACAATTTTGAAATTGTCCTGATTAATTTCAAATTTTAATAATCGTTTAACTTTAACAACTATACTGATTTATATTACTTGAATGTTGAATCATAGTTTAAGTATAACTTTATTTATAATAAAAGTGTAGACAGTCCTAAATCTGTGTTCTTTACTATATTATACTTGACGTAAATGAGAGAGAAAATGTTGTTTTTATTAGAACTATTATAGTCAAAATGTATAACACCTATAACGGGGGGATTAATGATTATTATAATAATTTTTTTTTCTTCAATTAATATATTTTTTAGTTGTCAATTCATATGCAGCCCTTATTAATATAGCATTTTTTGCAAAATTAATTCGACTTAATAGTAAATTAAATCAATACTAAACAATGAAATAATCTAACTAATTTTGCAAAAAATGCTTCATTAATAAAAATGATATCCAGGACATTAGGATAGTAACAAATTATAATTTTACGGACCTAAGCTAAATACAATCTAATCTCTAATAATTTAAATATACATTTCATATAATATATGTTATAGCTTCCAATTACAACTGTAAATATTAATTTATTATCAAAAAGCCAATTGATATTAAATAGGTATTTTTTTATAATAGATAAAAATATGAGATATTTACATTACACTAATTTCCTGCCATTTTTTAATTATTGATTATTAAGACCTAAGTCATTTTAAATACTCATTTTTTACTAATTTAACACTCACTCGCTGTAACAGTTTCGTAATTTCATACTTTTAGATAAGTAGGTACCAATATGAGTAAATATATACCTAAATGTTAAAAAAATCAATGCTAAAACAATTGCAATTTAAAACACTATTTACACTTTAATATTTTATATAAAACGTACTGTATTGTAACCAATAACCATTATGTTAAAGCATATTATTAAGTACACATCTAAGTAAATATTGGTCCATCGATGCATTCGACACTTGAGAAATAGGTCAAACTCTACATTTATTTATCCCAAATGACATTGACTGAATTATTCCACACACATTTTTACATTCTTGACGGACTTTACATTTCACGAATAATAATAATAATAATATGTGCCTATAGTAATAAAAAAAAAACAACTTTTTGTAAACAAAGGCAGTTGGTGGATAAAAAAGAAAAAAAATGCTAATTGCGGCTGTCACTTTAACCTAACCATTCGTATATTTTAATGCATACAACGAAGCTTTACAAGAAATGTGTTTTAAAACAGAAAATAATAGCTGGCCGTCTACAGCTACTATAGTTTCTTGGATATATACTACGTCTTAAAAAATATTGTAATGGAGGCTGTTTATATACCGGCGGCAGTGGGTTGGGGACCAGGAATCGCGTGGCGAAAAAAAAGCAATATATACAGTTAGTCGGCACGGGGCCCGGTCGCTTTCTGCGAACGAGCCCGAAGCAGCGCTCCCCCGCGCCCCGAATGCCATCGGTACGGCCACCGGTTTGATTCGCGCGCTCTGCAAGAAAGCATAAAATGCATTTCGCACACGCGCGTTGTCCGTGTTCATCGGCGGCGGCACCCGATTTCCATTGGCCAGCACCACGCGGTCAGACGGTCTGACCGCCGCGGCCAACCCCGCTCGTCACGCGCGGCCGGCCCGGCGACGGTTTATCGTAACGGTGGGAAGGAGGCTTTGACGTCACATCGAGTCATGCGGGCATGCGACCCGCGGGGCGTTACGTTCGCTGCGCAATTTATATCGCGTGATAACGATGACGGTGATGATGTATGACTAGTACATTAATATTGTTATTACAATAATAATAGTATCATAATAATATTATTTTGGGCACGACGATGACTTGGTGATATTCGCAGAAACATCAGTGGCGCGGCGGTGTAGACGCACCGCCGGTGGGTGCTCCGGCATCACCGGCAGTGTCCGCGCGCACAGGGGCTCGCCATTTATACCGCCGCGCGCCGCCGTCACCTCCATACGAAAATCGTTCGTCGACTGCGAGCGCAAACAATGTCTCTGGTTGTGTGTGTGTGTGTGTGTGTGTGTGTGTGTGTGTGTGTGTGTGTTTGCACGCGCGCCCTTGAACTCTCGGACGCGACGGGTACGGCCGCAATATCGTGCGTTCAACGCATCATTGTCCCATATAGGTGTAAAAAAATATAAACATATCTACCTCTTATTATTACATCCGACCGTATGTAATAATACTATTTTATATTATTATTATCATATTTATTACGTATTTTATATTTTGTACCTACACCTAACGGAATCGTATACTTTTGTAATATTGTTTCACCGATTAATCGCTATATAAGAGATTTCATTGTTGTGTATCGATGGCTCGTGAACGACGGCGTAGTCTTATATAATAATATTATTAAAATCAATATATTTAGTATTACATTTATTGACTGTTCGTCAGCGAAATAAGTAATATAATAATAATACATGGCATGTGCATATGGGATCGCAGCGCCATGGCGTTCCGAGTGTGGACAAGAAGTTCTAATTAAGTTTGACTTGAAAATAGTTGGACAAAAAGGCCGCGAAAGATTTGATCGCGCATCGTTATTAAAGTTATAATTTAAATCGAAAAAAAATGAATAATTAATATATAAATATATATATATATATATAGATTTAAAAATAAAAAAATTTCAATAGATTTCGTTTTTTATAACACGAAATGATCTAAACATAAAATATACTGTTCTGTTATTGTTTATCTCGTTCTTGTCAATTTTTTTAAAATAGATATTTCATCATGAACTTACCATTGAAAGTAATTAAAATACCCGCAGGACACTGTGAACATTTCCTTCGAATACTTAAATCACGGTAGGTTAAGTTTTGTGCGGGATTCTGCGTCCTTGTAACAATTTTTAGGCGATGGCGAATAAAACAAAATATAGGTAGGTACTGTCGGATACGTGTGTAGGTATTATGCTATTTATAATTAATTTATAAGTAGAAATCATAAATAGTGTCGTAGGAAACATGACATGAATGACAACATAATAGCTATAATACATATATTTTAATATAATATATATAGACCTGGACGATTGATGTTTGTTTAGTAGTGCATTGCAGTGCGACAACATTCCGGCCGCGAATTTCGAATTCTACAGTACCCACTAAGCGCGTTTTCAAGTAGCCATCTGCTTAATAGCCATCTGCTGAGTAGCTATGTACTTAATAAAATATAATTTGTAGCTGATGATATACATATGATATAGCTAGATGCGACTTTTGCGAACAAAATATACCGCGTGGTAACCTCTGGCGACCGTACCACATGTATATACGCCATATGGTAAAATAATCAGAACATTTTTATAATCTTATAACTATTAGACAATCATTCATAATTCTTCAACGAAACAATTATTTGTGTCTTCCGAATTTAGAAATAATAAATTAAGTATATTATATAAAAATGTACTAATTTCAAATGACTCGTATCTGTGTAGGTACATCTGATATAAGCCAATTTCTTGTATTTTACGATACTAAGACTGAGCTAAAAGAAAAATCAAGAAATATTAGTTTACAGCCACGTTTTTCGAAGTCAATTCCAAGTTTTTGGATTCGGATATTGTACGAAAAACGTAGATATATGTGTGTGTACATTTATTTGTAAATAAGCAAAAATCTAATGGGACATAAAGACCAATCACTAGATATTAATATCATTAATATCCACGAATTTAAAAAAAAAATTGTAAAATAAAAAATGAGCACAATAATAAAAAGTTACATCTATATAAATATATCAACTGTTCATAGAAATCTAGAATTTGTTTCACATGAAAATATTATCATACTTTTATTTATCAATAAAAATTTTTTATTTTGTTAAGTTTTTACGCCAATTAAATTAAGTATTACGTTATGAGTTTTGGATATCAGCTTAATTAATAAGCATAATTTCATAGATATTTTTTCTGATTCTATTTATATTATAAATGATAATAACTAATAAATTATTATTTTGTGCAAAAGTCTTTTACTTACATTTTCAATAGGTTATCTTTTATATGATGTATTTATCACTTACTTTTTCTATGTTTGTCTGAGATATTCATCATGATATGCTATGGCGTATTTGTATTGATATAAATTATATTATTTTCATTCGTGTACATTTTTGCTAAGCAGCTTTTAGTTGCACACTGCAACATCTATGTAATATATATTCTTAATTGCATGAACTAATTCAAAATTTAAAATTATTTTAAATGATTGTTTTTATACCATGATTACTTTTAACAATTATATTTTCTATTGTGCAAAATTAACACATTTCTCACAAACTAAAATGCAATAGGTATCGTATAAAATCGATAAAATCATAACACTTTGGTTTAATAGGTAATTATCAGTTGCATGTCGACGCATGTATTACAAACGTATTATATTTCATCTCTTTTATTAATAAAAAAAAGCATGATTTTGAACATATTATTTATGTGGTATATATTTCAATTTTTTCAATAAGGGATCACCAAAATCTAAAACTTAAATTTGTGGTGGCAGAAAACGGAAATATACATTATTATAATAGCAGTAAACGGAAAGGTCGATTTTGGCGGAAAATGGTAACGTCCAAAATAACATTATGTAGGTATCGAGGTAAAAACAAAATTCCACGAAATTTTGATATAACCATCGTCTTCAATATACAAAACTACATTTGAAATAAAAGAATCGTCCAATAAATTAGTTTTATACATTTTATTTATTTATTATTTAAGAAATACCAAAATATTTAATTTAATATTACAAAATAATACATAATATGTTGATACTTATTCCTTATAAACAATGATTGTGATAAGAGAAGTCTAATATACATTTTACAAGTTGACATGTTTAATTAATTCTATGTTATTATCTTTTAATTTTGCGTGTTTAATTTAACTTACAAATAGTTTTAAATAAATAAAATACCAATTAAATAATAGATGAATAGGTAAGTACAGTATAAAGTAATATGGTAATGGTATAATGACCGAATTTTGAATTTGACGGTGTAAAATTAAGCATTGATAATCAAGCTTGGCACCAAAATATCATCTTTGTATAGACGAATACATTATAACCACAGTCTTTACACAGAGACTAAAATTATATAATGTATTGTGTAATAGTCAAATAATGAATGTTTTGAATTAATTTAGCTAATTTTCTTCAGTATCAGATATTTTAATTTTGAAAAATAATACGATCAATTATAAATAATATTATATTTATACACAATATATTTAATATTATAAATTATAATATATAACATATTTGTGTTTAAAAAATCTAAGCAATTATTTAACAAATTTTAAAAGTCATTATATATGTATTTAAATAATTTCGTATTATCCATCATTTAAAGAATGCTTTTTTTTGTTCCTGCCTGTCTGCAAGTTTGTCGGTCGTTAATCTAGTAGTTTACCGCTGTCCGCGAATAAGCTTGCTACTACCTGTATATAAAGAGTCACCGTAGTTGGCGGAAAAACTTTTCTCTGTATAATATATTATGATATAATATATAGCTATTTAGATATAGTAAGTAGTTTAATGTACGTGGCCAAAGATTGTTTGTCACTACGTCCTATATATACCAGGCGTAATGAGGACAAAACTGGAGACTGGCGCATGAATTGCAATACATAGCTTTTGGGAATTGGAGAGGTGTCATGGGGGGTCGTTTCTCCGTTTTAAAGCCTTTAACCTTTTGGATTTTGACAGGTGTATAGATATATAATACACGATATTATACATATATAAATATATATATATATCGTGTGTATGTATGTGTGCGCGTCTACAATGTACGCTCTTTACTCTTTTTACTGTTTTTTTTTTTTACATTAGACGTTTATCGACCGTGTGGTTTGTAAAAGGCTAACGACGGGCGTCATTGTGGGCGTATCGTAAAAGCACTTTTACCCGATAATACACGGTAACCCACTTTGCGAAAAATGTTTACCTTTATACATTACATCCGCCAAATTATTTCACGCGCGCGGGTGGTGTCGTGAAAAGAGTTTTTGAATCGAACGTCGTGCGATGTTATCGCGGTGGTTACAAAACATGTGACTTTCGGTCGCCACCGTCACGTACTTTTCTCAATAATTAATGTGAGATGATTTAATAATATTATGAAATATAATATATTACATGCGATTATTGTGTTGGTGACAATGATATCATAACATACCTACATGCACTGCCACCATTTTAAAATATTATTAATTGTATTTGTATATAATATTTATGTATGATGTGTATTATAGTAACGACAAGCGTTGATCTTACTCGTCGTTCGCACTTTTTGTCGAAAAAAAAACAAAATTGTTCGTTTATCTTTGACCTCACGTCGTAAACTTTAAATTTTTTGTGTTGTATAAAATCGTAATATATTTATTTTTATATGTTCATTATCTGCAGACATGCAGTTATCATTTAAAATCTTTCCGTGACTTGTATGCGTAACAATTTTTGTAACAACATAATATTTTCGATAAAATACTTTATAATCAATTATTATACACTATTATCTATTGAACTCCAATTATATTAACATAAAATTTATTTTGTGGTTCTGTGAGTATAAAGTTGTTATTAATTTAATATTTTATACGATGGTTAGGTAATTTAAAATAAGAATGGATGTCTCAACCTTATTTTAATTTTGACATATCTTACTCTTCTGTTGAATTTTTTAACTATAAAAAATTAATTTAGAAAATACTTTGTTGTAGGTGTAAAAAAATATTGTATATTTGTATTGCGTCAAAATATATACATATTATATACTTATAAATCTTTATACTCGTTAATCTTATTTAACTAAAATTCATTTTGTAATTCATTTATTACAATAAATTGTTTATCGATTTTATTTTATTTGGTTTGAAAATAAAATAATTTTATATGATATGTCATTAATCATTACATTTATAATTTATCATAAATAAAATCACAGGAAAACATAGTTACAGGTAAATTGATGGAAAAAATATAAATTCTTTGACGTCATCTCATCATCGTTACAAAACAATAGAAAGACAGAATAATTTAAAATTGTACAACGGTTTATGTATAAATAGGAAATATTTAATAATAATTTTTATTTCTATTTTCTGTTTTTGTCAATAACCAATACAAATAAATCTACATTTTAAGTAATATCGGATTATGACATCTGGTCTGTATGTAATGATTATATATATTATATATTATTATTATTATATACCGTAATGGCGAAATGTATAATATATAATGCAACATTATAATATTACTGAGAATGTTCTTTAATCATTTTTGTAGTACCTACCAATTTGAAAGCATGACAATTTTTAGCCACAACATCTGTGTATGATTGCAGCTATGTGTAATTAGTATTTAGTAACACACCAAATATGAGCCTATAAGACTACACATACTAACAATAAAATAATAAATATTATAAGTTTTATTATTAAAGTACCAACAAGCGTATTGTAAAAAATTGTTCATTGTCTCTAAACAGTTTAATATTTAAATTTAAAAAATATAGTCCTTTCTGGATAATAATGCTTAGTCGATCATAGTTGATCTCGCTCCACACTAGTCTCCAAAATACAGGATAGCGTTGCATAATAATTTTTATATGAATGTAAAGATTACACAATTGATAAAAACAATTTGAGTAAAGATCTGTGATACCTAATTTTAGAAATATACCTAGATCTATCAATAATTTAACTGTTATTATAATAACTATAAAAGTCATTCACAATTTTTCAAAAAACTAAAAATTTTAACATGTTTACTAAAATGTCATAACATATATATATATATTAATAATTCGGTTGACTGAATATCCTAACACAAGACTTTTATAGTTTTTTACCAACACAAAAATTGTTTTCTGAAAAATATTAATAACTTATTATTGTAAAGCCAATAGCTCCCTTGTTCCTCTTTGAATCTAAAACAATACATTTACCTCAAATTTCGAAGGTTATCTCATTATACAGCGTACATATTTCAACAACAAAGTTACGTGTAAATACCTAATGGGTCTTTTGGGGATATGTATATTATGTATATATTATACATTTATACATAATATTACATATTAGGTATGTATTTATGATTATAAACGTAATGCATTTTTTTCACTATAATATGAGGGTTAACTATATTTTTTTGTTCAGAATTTTGTAGTACAACACCATAATCATGATTAAATTTTTAGTGTTTTAAATTGTATAGTATTTTTGTAATAATATTTAACATTTATTTATAAGCTTGAATAATTGTAATTTTAAGATAGTTTCCATGAAATTGTTTTCGTAAATTCTACGAAAAATTATTGTTTTAAAATCTCTTTGGTCTTAATAAAATAATATTCATAATACAATAGACTTTTTTTACATTTAAAGTTGTTCAAACATTATATTATACCTAACTTAGTAAATATTTAATTTCAAATATTTCATTTTAAGTACTACAAGTACTAAATAACATAATTAATTAAAACGTAATTGAATAGCTTATAATATTGTAAACATATTATGTTTTATTCTTATGAATAATAAATATCAATGAAAAATATCATATATATTAAATATATACTATAGAATTAAATAAATATATTATAAATATATATTTTACAATTGACAAGGAAAAACAAATAAATATTATTTAACGCACGTAGACAAGTCTTGTTTATAACCTTGTTGACTATTTAAATAGTAAATGTAAATTTAGGGTTTGCAGCTTAATAAAACCATGGGAGTGTTTTACAAGTAAATTACGCAAATATGTGTATATTATGTATATATATTAAATGATTAACGTACAATATACTTAGCTTTATTATAATATAATAACATTATTATAACAGAAAACCATTCGTGGTTATTTTATTACACAGATATGACCGTTTGAGAAACTACAACAGGTAATAAAAGTCTGCTCTAATAATTTTTAAAAATTTTTACATATATAATTATACTTTTCTGTTTAATACCTATAAAAAATGCATTTTACCTGTTTGATAAGAAACTTATTAATAAGTACAGATTATCCCGCGCAATCAAAATAAATTTGTATTTTCATCGTAATTATTTATATTAAATTTCATTCAGCATAAAAAAATAATAATTATTGTTTAAATATAACATGTTGTACATATAAGTACGTTTATTATCATTATTATTTTAAATATTATTGTCTTAAACAATATTAAGCTTGACTGTTATTTACAATTACTAGTTCTTTTTATAATTTAAAAATTATATATTAATTTATAAGTAATACAATTTAAACAATATATAAGTTCTAATTATATGTATTAATTTATATCAGGGGTCACCAATTAATATTTTTTTAGGGCCACATCAGGAATCTGACAATTTTTCGAGGGCCATAAAAATTCTAAGTACATATAATAACACTTATAATGTTGTCGTAGTATATGTTATTTATTCATTGTATGTGGACTGGATAAAATTTGTTCGCGGGTCGCCATTTGGTGGTATTTTGATATATATCTAACATATTAAATCATTTGAGAAAAAAACAAATAACCTAAATTGGTAATAACCTAATTTAAATCATTTGATCTGATGTATATATAAAAGAATGATAAATGAAATATCTGTGGAGGAGGAGGACCCTAGAACCCTTTCCAAGCTTCAAGTAACCCCTAGCTTTCTAAGGCTTAATTTCAATATAGCTCCTGCTTACTACTACATAAATATAACAATATTATATAATCATTATAAAAATAACGTAAGTAAATTATTTTGCCATTTTATAATATGTAGAAATAATTAAATCTAACAATTGATTAGAAAAATAATGAGTTAAAATTATTGATTACGTACTGAGTTATAACAATATAACAATATCGCTCATTTTTTAAATCATTCAGACACAAATTTAAAATCTAAATTCATACCAAGATTTACAAAATATTAATGTATGCAATTAAGATTATTTATTTATTTGATCTAATATTCAAAATATAAAATCAGGTAGGTGAATAAAAATAATTTAAATTTATTACTTTTTAGCTTTTAATAAAAATATTCTTTAAGGCATAATAAATCCTTGATGTTGAAATAGTGTAGGTATTATAATTCTGAATCGATTACTGAATAAAAAAAAAAAAAACACAGGAACTAGACATACGATTTGTTCAAGTATTAAACGTTTTCAAGAATAAGTGTACGAATTCAATCAGTTTTTACTATTCTTATTATAACCAAATAGGAAAAAGGAACGTACCTATCTACATTCTACAGTATTCGTACAATTGCAACTATTTTTATATGAGTCAATGTGTTTACAAAATATAAATGTATTTTTTTTTATATTTCTAGCAAATTTAAGTACGTGTTCTCATTTTCTGAGATTAATATAAAATCTGATATTACCAGAAATATAAATAATCTTGACAGTAATTTACTGTATTGTATTGTATCTCGGATACATAAATTCGTATAAGTCATACTTCTATTAATTATATTATTACTATACCTATTGAAAACAATTTTCATACGATTATATTATACATTTATATTTAGGCGATAGGTGCGGATAAACGCAACAATTGTGGCAACGGTTAATTATCAACACTATACCTATTTCAACAAAACAAATAGTTTTTTTGTTTAGCAAATCTCTTATCTACTCGTATTATAGTTAGATATAACTTTTAAATTCGTTTAGTTGTATTATTCGACCGCATGGTAAATAGCACGAAATAATCTGGATTTTATAAATTAAAAAATACGTATACTCGTAATACTACACATACGGAGTAATTTTGACGTACCTACCTATACCGCGAAATTGTGTACCTATTCGGAGGTATACACACAAACATGAACACATATACGCGCGCGCGCGCGTGAGTATACGGCATAAATCGAATGCAGAACAAAAGGCAACATGCGGAAACACGGTTTATAGGTACAACGTACTTCAACTATATATACATGCGTTTACAAATTACATTATAATTTAGGAGCACATATACACATACCATACAGATTTTGTATATTATGCGATACGAACAATCCGCGCACATTGGCACACTGCTTGTACACTTGTTGATTGCCTACTATATCGTACTCAATCGCATTTAATATTATATTCAAGTATGTACGCGATTTCCATTACACTAGGCGACGGCTAGCAGAGTAGAGTGTACGGATATGACGCGTTAGAGTATAGTTACTTTTTAAACGGTATTTTGGTTAAGTTACTCATAAAGTCGTTACAAAATAAGAAAAGTAATGACGTTACTTTTTCGTTATTTCATACACAATTAGTCATTTACAAACACTAATAATATAAATAACGCGGTAAGTTTGATTATAGTACACCTATAGTTAGAATGTGGTAACTGGTAGTATTTAAAGTGATTATGTACGTATGTAACAATGTCACAATATCATGGCTGTCGAGGAGGCTGAAAAGTTTATATACTGTGCATTAATTAACAATTAACAATTCAATACGAGCTATTTTTGAAAGTATATTTTATTTGGGATATCGTCTGCTACAAGTATAGGTACATCTATCGAAATAACTGTTTTTTTTTTTCAAGGACAATTAATTTAAAATCAAAATAATATGATGAGCATATTCCAATCTATATATTTGTATACTTAACGTTAAAATTACAATATATCTACAATTATTTTATGAAGTTACCTATATTGCGTTATTTAATACAATAGTATTCGTTTTAAAAAGATATAAGTACTTTGTAACTGTAATTGTTTATTGTACAAATAATTGCACGATCACGTTACTCAAAACGTAACGGATAACATACGTTGCGCGTTACCAGCATTAGCATGGTTACCACCCAACACTAATAAGTAGTGCGTGATTCCACAGTATAGGTACGAATCTATATAATATACTACTCGTGTACTACAATACAGCAGCCACATATTATTGATATAATAAGTGTAGTATGTTATGATATTAAAATAGTGTGTACTTTGCCTACATAGGGACTTGGGCATTATACATACTAGAACGAAAAATGCGTGTTGTGCAAAAAAAGCCAACACGGAAGTGGGAAAATCCTAATTGCGTGCAAAACTTTCAGGTGGGGAACAATAGGACACGGCCATCGGAGGGGACCGTCTGTGCGTCCTACACGCGGACGCGATTATCTGCCCGACGACGGGGTTTCAGACAGTCAGATATCACGTGCGCGCATTACATAACGCTGCATGTTATCGCGCTAGCCGCAGTACGTTATCGTGTAGGATTAATATTATATTATTATAATATTGGCCAGGGACTGCGCCGCTCGGTATTGCGGTTGTGCGACGAACCCACAACGTCGCGATGCATGACATGTAGTACAAAGTAGAATACAGCGAAACTTGTGTTTACAGACACTTCTAAAGACGAATTTCTCTGAATAAAAGCGGACACGTTTTATTACCTCTACGGTGTCCGTTATAGAGAGGTTTCACTATATACGCTACAATCGTGGTTTTATCTCGCTGACCGTCATTGGACCATGTGCTGATGTAGATAGAAAACAACGAGTTATCATAATATCATAGCCGTATCGTATAGTATGATGGTTTAAGATGGAGGCGTTGTAGAGAAGGAGGAAGAGGGGGAGGAGTTTAGGAGCTTTAAGGTTAATAATCGCCGTCACCGCCGCATAGTCGCCGTCGTAACCATCATTCGAGTGCCTCCGTCAGGTGTCGCGCGCGCGATAAATCCGAAGCTGGTATTATTGGTATAGATATACCGTCGCACGAACGCCGCCGCGCGCCGTGTCCACGATAACCGAAAGATTAAAAATGAAAATTACAAGAACAGGACAAGTCGAAGAAGAAACCAAAAAGAAAACACGCCACACGCGCAATAATACTTATACCTAATCCAATATTATAATATAATAAAATATACACCAAATACATAATATTATTATGTGTACGTACACACCGCCGCCGCCTCCTCCGCCACCCGCTAATAATATAACAACATAATCGTCGGCCGCCTCCGCCGCTGCCGCCGACGCCGTCGTCGCTACCGCGCCGCGAAGAAGAGCACACGCGTTGCCGCCGTGGTCGTGGAGTGTTGTCTGTGGTCTCGCGCGCATATTATTACAATATTATTATTGTACACACGAGACGTAGTCGTACTCCTGAAACACTACAACACACGTACCGCTAATACGCGCGCGTTATCATCACAATATAATATTATGTACATACCTATCGTGTGCGCGTACGACAATAATTTTTTCTTCTTTTTCGTCACGATATTCCGCGGCAACGACATTTTGAGCGGAAGTCGTTCGGGACTGTACGTTTGAACACGTTATTATTATCATTATTATTATTTTAATTGTTATATTATATTCGGGTTACGGTTTATTTTTCCTTTCGGGTTTTCGTTTTCGTTTTTGTCGTCAACTCCGTTTCCGAATACACTAATACTGCGCGTTTCTCTCTATTCGCCGTGCGTGTGTGAATGCGCGAGTTCTCCAACGTTCATAAGCCAAACGATGCTGATTAGATATCAACCATCGTTCCATTCGCACGTCAAAAATCGATCTCATTTCAAACGGTAAGGATATATTATAAATACCGTTTACGTATATACCTACACGTAAACGGCGTTTAGATATATTGTAAGTTTCGTTATGCATTTAGGCATTTATAGGTACATCCTTGTCAACTGAAAACTATTATATAACTACCCACTACACACACAATTTATCATGTAGGTTCAGTGGCGTGACAAAAAATGTTTTTCTGAAGCATTTGCCTAATAATACGGATGAGGTGCGATTAATGTTAAAAATACATAACATAATTTAACAATGTATTTTTTTTTGCTTTAAAAAAAATTATTAATAAGATATAGAATCCATATTTTTGGGTAGGTGGGAATCCTTGATTTTTTATCTTGTCTCAAGTTCAAAAATTGTTCAATGTTCCATTGCCGTATATTAATATATATATATCTACTATATAGTCATATAGGTTATGTATGTATAAGATATTTAACTATATTGATAAAATAAGTATATTACATCGCATTAGAAAAATCGATACTGACAATCGGTACAATATGCCTTTGCCATTTTTATGGAAATATGTGCACGTAATTTCGTTACGTCGAATTGTTTAACTTTACCGTCAAAGTTCAACCAGTTCCATTATTTATATTCTGGACACGGTTGACTTTTATGCTTTTTGTTTATTAGTTGGGAAAGACTATCGACGTATACATATAGCACGTGCTTGGAAAAGATTATAAACAACCATTTTAACGCTGCACAGTTTTTCTTATATCAATATTTACATTTATCACGCATAGGCACTATTATTATTGTTTTACTTCTTAATGGAAATTTTTATTTTATTCGTTAAGTTCAACTTTCATTATTGTTGAAATAATAATTATTGAAGTTTTGATAAGGAATTTTCTCAAATGATGATTTGTTATAATACGCATAGGCACATGTTGGCAATAAATAAAACAAATACGATATTATTTATAGAATACATTATATTTTACTAATTTATTATGCGCAAAATATTACTTTTTAATTATAAAATTCGTTCTATGACTTAATGTTGATTATAAAGACTTGTTTTTTAAATTAATTTGTCAACAACGTGCTAATATAAAATATTATTGGGAAATATTAATTTCATAAATATTTTATCTTAGGGTTAAATATGCTTAAAACTAACTTAAGCTTTTGATTATTTTTAAAGCCTCTAGGTAACTAATAACTACAGTTAATAGTTATTAAAAAAAAATACGAAAAAAAAAATAAGATTAAAAGTAGCTAGTCAGAATTTTCTATAATTAAAAATATGTTAGAAATATATTGCCTCACTATAGATATAGACTTCTCTAGATAAATGAGTTGGTTTTTCTGAGACGCACTAAACAAGTACACGTATATGAAAGATATTTTTTCTAATAAAAATTTAAATAAAGAATGTATTTGTGTTTACAAGTTAAGTTTTTTAAAAACAATTTTTATTGAAAGTATTGATTTAATATATATATATATATTATATATTATACATTTAATATATATGTTAGCCTATGATTTTTTTATTTAATGTTTATTTTGTGTCATTGATATTCATAATCATTTTGATAATAACTTTTTTGACTATTATTTTAGATTTATTATTTTATTATGTTTTTCTATGAACAATTTAAAATAAAGATATATATTATAATGCCTATTGTATTTCAAAAATACAACAATGTATAGTGTATACTGTCTTTGTATAAATAAAAAACTCAAGTATTATTATTTGATAGATGGTTAACAAAAACAATTAATTTGAATGTAATACTTAAAAATATGTAGAAGTTAAAAAAAAATGTTACCGATACATTAATGTAAGGTACTACAAAATATCAATATTTTTGGTAATGTAATATTATCATGGGACACCCATTATCGAAATTGAATACGTGGTTCAGATAATTGTGGGTTATCTCTTAATCAGTATTATCTATACAATAATTAAATTTTTATAACTAAAAAAAAAATATAGAAATTGTGGGTTCTGTTAAGTATTAAAATTAGGTAACCAATCCTATTTCAATATTTGATTTATTGTAAATCTTCGAGTGTATTTTCTTCTCACGATGTTATACAATACACATACCTGGTATTTATTCGACTATGTACATATTATTATCGTTTGTTGCACGCACGGTCAAGGCCAAGAGTAGGTTTGTTGTCGGTACTTTGAAGAAAATGTGGGTACATCGAAGCCATTGTAAACCTTATTCTAATTGGGTCACTAATAATCGACTATTTTTGCAATTTATATCTGGTTCAGTCTCGAAAAATTCAATAAATACCTAACTTAATGAGAAAAAATATACAATCTTACCATTCAAAATAATTCATAAATTTGTTAACGTATAACGATTTTTAATTTATTGTACGGTTTTTACACAATATTTAATATGTAATGTATATGTAATATAACTAAATAAAACCACATTATGATTTTAAATAATTTTATAACGAATATTGAAATATGTAAATCTATTTATGTAAATATTACGTATTTCATATTTGTTTTAATACATTGTTACATAGTTATGTGTATTGAAAATAAAAATCTTCACAAGAATATGAAAAAAACACAGATCTTAAAAATGTATTAGATTTAAAATTTTTCTTTTGTATTTATTCTTTATTTAATCAGCCACTATAGATTTATTTTTTTTTTAATAAAAACCAATGTTTTGAATTAGAATATTAAATAAAATAAATATAGATATTGTATGTATACCTATTTTTTCATTTAAGTTGATATTTTTATTTTCATAAAACAAATTGTTTTAATGCAACGACCTTGTTGTAGCATGTTAATATTTTGTACTAACGATACGATGCATTAATATATGCAGTAACTCGAAACGAAATAAGTAAACACAATTTTTTGATATATTTACACGAATTAATCACACAAAGTAAAAACTTAACAAAAAAGAATAGTTTATTTATATTTTAATCGGTATGTGAATTTCTGTAAAATCTTTTTCTTACTATATATTATACATTACATAACTTTCTGCTGAAAAAAAAACACTATTATTTCATACTTATAGTTATCGAAATATATAAAGGCGGTGGATATAACTCGTATACCTATATACCATGTATGCAACATAATGAAAATTTAAATAGTTTTTTTTCACATATTTTAATTTAACTACAAAATTATTGATGTATTACCATTTACCAAGGTCTGTGGTAGGTACTTAAAATATTTTATGGATTTTTGGTTTCCATTAAATAGGTATTGATGTAACGGACTATTACTGAATAATGATGACTAATCATCATCGAAAATCGTGGCACGTAACGCCTACAACTTCGCCGTTATCAATTAAAAAATAAACTCTTGCTATTATAGGAAACCTGAGTATCTAATGCATATTCAATTCCTCAGATGAGCTCAGGGAGCTCGTCACGCACGATATGTGCCTCGTCCAATGGTATTAGTGCTATCCGATGATGTAAAATTATATATGTAGCCATGTAGGTACGTCATTAACGTCCGATGATGGGAATGATAAAGAAAAAAAGTGAACTTGGACAAAGAAAGATAGACTGGAGCTACGACCTTGAACTTGGCATTTATATGAATAATAAGTTATAAGTGTTGATAATTTGTATGAAGATATTTCTCATATGCTCAAATTCTATTGTTACTATTTTTACTTGTAGAAATTTAATGCGGGTAGAATTTTGGCGACTAATAAGCATAAGGAAATAACAAATAAGATACTAACAAGTAACAACTGACTGCAAGGTCAATAAGTGTTGACAACGAAGATGGAGACAGTGAAGAATTTTTATATGAAAACTCTCCACTACGGTTCCTCTCTAGAGTTATGACAATGACAATAAATACCAATTTGTTATAGTCGCATACTTATATCGACCTCGTCGATATGATAAAACGAACCGCAGAGGACATTCGTATTCCGTTTCCTGAGAAAGATGTATAAGTATCAATTCCATTTGTAAGCGTAATGATATTTTTTTTCTATGTTGAATAGAACACTTCTAAACTAAAATAATAGTTCATAAAATACATTAAATGCAATCAGCTGAACTGTACATGTTGTAAATATACCGATATATTAAAATAAGACGAATGGTTGTGTAGAATTACATAATAATGAAATACTTATGGTATATATCTCACCAAGAAGAACTTGACCCTGAACACCAGTCAACATTTATGTAAATATATCCTAATATACATTTTGATTTAAAATCATGTGAATTTTATAGTTACATAAAGAGGCTTGACGATTATGAATAATGACGTTGCACATGTTTTCTTATTTTCTTAGTTTCATAGTGACTTCTTAGAACAATATTAGTTTTATTCCTCTGTGTTGTAGTAAAAACGTGTTTTTTAAGGTTTATTAACTTACAATTTTAATGATGTGTTATAAAATATTTAAGAAAAGAATTTTGACCATAGAATTAAGGAATGACGCATGTACAAAGTTACATGTATACTTTTCATATGTTTCGTAATACATAATATTATAGATTTATTGTAATTTGTTCTATTATACATATTAACCTACTTATTAGTTATTATTTAACAAAACTAGATAAAGTCATCACTTATTATTAATGATAGTTGGAACTGTTATACTTTTGGAATATTTAAAATATATTTTATTATACTTATTATACTTCTGTAAACAATTATTTTTCCAAACGATTGATTATAATAATTATTGTTTAATAATTAAAATACAAACATTATTTATTCACACTGATAGAAATAAAATTCTAGAACACGATATGTAAGAACTTGCTTTAAGCATCTGAAGAATATACTGCAATTAAATTTAACAAACTCAAGTATATAAATATAAATCAGTAATAATATACATAATATATTATTTTATATTTTAATATACTCCTATATTTTGTATTATTATTAATTATTTACTGACACAGTTTACCTGAATTCATAGTTAGAGTAGACAGTATCACAGTGACCAATGGCCATTGTTGCCACAATTGACGTACAAAGTACGAAAAACAGTTTCGCCAAAATATTCAACAAGCGTACGCACAAGCCAGTGTAACAAGTATTATTTAGTATTCACATAGATATTTTTTTTAATGTCCGTCACGAATCACAATGGAATTGCAGTGAACAAAAATAATAGTATTTAATACGTTTCCATTCGCGCTTCTCTTCGCAGCGAAACCGTGCTGTATTTGCCTATGTCTGATTTTTGATGACGTGTAAATCAAATAACATATCGACACAATAATAATATTATTATCTGCGTTTCATACCGAAGCGTTATAATATTGTAATATACGCGTACGCCGGTCCAAGAAGCATAATAATGTATGTCTGTGTAGGTATATTATATACGATTATAATATTTAGTTACAATACCTGCTCCAACTCCAAATAACGAAAACAAAACGTTTGCATATTATATCAGCGTAATATGTTCTGAAACGGTTATTATTGGTCACCCGTGGGCCGCGATATACGGGAATGAATTGAGAAACTATAACGTACAATCAAAATTTAAGAACCATTCAGCCGATAATTGAATAACTCGATGGAGCAATATATTCGGTAAATACATATATATATATATATATATATATATATACATATATATATATGAATAAACTACATAAATGTATCCGAATTGGAGTAACGTAGTGTTTTTAAGACCAAGGACGTCCGATTTTGTCATACTTAAAAATTCTAGATCATTTGATGAAAATTAAAAATAACTAAATAATACTACATACAGAGAGTTATTTATACAAAATAAAAACCGTGTCAAGTCCAGTAACCCGTAAAAGTGTTTATTTAATGCCAAGACATTAATGTATACCTACAAGTTACAACCTACCAGTACTTATATGTTTCATAAAAATATATTCATGCAATTAGAAAATCTATGTAATGATTTCCATTGCTTTAACGTACTCAAATATAAAATTATAGTCTTTATACTGCAGAATAGTGAAGGTTTATTTTTTTCTCATTTACTCTAAAAAAGAAAATAATTTTCAATTTTAGAATGCATTTTTTTTATAAATTTAATAACAGATTATTAAACATATCACTCCTAGGTTATAGTTACATTTATATATATCTTCATAAAATTATACAAAATTTTCATAAGCTACTTTTACTTATTAAATCTATTTTATTATACTTTATAATGCATGTTTTATTATCAATATTTCTTAAAAATAAATATATATATTTATTTTAAGGAATACTTATTTTTAACTAAGTATTAAATAATTGATAAAATAAAGAATTTTCACTTCAATTTAGAAAAAAAAATATAATACATTAATATCTATTTATTGATTATACTAAACAATATATTTTTTTTATATATATAAATGTTATTAATTTATAAAACTGTCAACTGAAAGTTAATCAATATGACAATAATATGTACCTATAGGTATGCATTATATTAGCTAGATTGTTACAAATCATATTTTTGTTTCTGAGTAATGCAAAGAATGTATTAGTCTTATGACGATGTTAAAATAATTTTGGAAAATCTTGTGTAGGTTTTTCTTAGAAAAAGAGATTATTCTCAGTAAATTTCTTAATTCTATCTTATTTGATATTTGTTTATTTACAAATAATACAGAGAAGTATAAAAAAAAAGATATTTTAATGTGGTTTTTACTTGACTTCGAATAGTTATTTGAACATGAATATTTATCACATATTTTATATCATTGCAACTTCAATGTATCACACCTATCCCAGTAGCCCGCACCTAATTCCTGTATTAGCTCTTTTGTTAGCTTAAATTATATTAATTTAAAAGTTTTGCGTCAATTTTACACTATGTTCTACCAACAAAACAACCTATAATTTTTTTTATAGATTATACAGTTATTAATTATTATACTGTAATAGTCATCCTATGTCATCATAATATATTTTTAAGTATGAAGTTATTTTAAGATCTATGGCATTTATTTAGTATATTACAAATTACTATTATTAGTTTCGTCTACCTGAGTCGTATAAGTAATTTTTTTTAGATTTGCTCTTATATTTATGCTATAATTTATAGAACATAACTTTTTTGATTTCAGTGCTTAGTTTTAAATATTGGTTCTATGTATTTTTCGAATAAAACATTAATTTGTATTATCTTCATAACAATTTTTTTTAATTTAAGGTTAGATTCGTAAATTCGATAGTTTACCCGTAATATCAGTGCCAAAATGTTGGTACATGTAGAAGTAAAATCTTCATGACTCTAGTATATTTTTAGGACTCAGTAATATAAAATAAACTTTTCTATTCATATTATGTAACATATTTTACCTATTATTATACATTTATACGCTTTTAATAACATATATACAGCAATTAACTAAATTTATTTTTGATATTAAAAAAAAAATTACTTTGTAAATAATTTATTGTCTGTGAAAAATATACTTGAAATTAATCCACAAGCACATTAAGTACGTTATACATACATCATACACCTCCGTATATTACACGTTGTATAATTCTGTGTATATTATATTAGTAAATTATTAATAACTATTGTAATATTATGTCCAATTTTAAAATTAATATTTAATATTCAACATCAATTATAATTTATAATTTACAAGTAAGCATCAACACATAATATTATTTTGAATTAAATGTCTCTTTTCTTACGATTTTGTTTCTACGATACTTCGAATTTGACCGGTTGACCTTTTTGGTGCAACAGCGCTCAATGTTGGTTTGACGTCACAGCTAATGCTGCAGCGGAACTAATGACGTCACATCGATCGATATAGTTTATATTATTATATATTAAATAATATAAAAAGCAGTTTAGCTGTTAATTATTTTTAACATCTTATCGTTAAATATATTTATTAATATAATAATAGAACTTATTTAAAAGTATAGTTAATTGAATGAAATTTTATATGAAAAACCAGTTCGACTTATCAGTAAATGATCAATAAATAAAATAAAATTTGTAATGTCATATGATCTATACATTTTTTGGTGACATGTCTGTATAATTTATAACAACTGTAATAATAACTCATAAATTGAATATATAAAGAATGTCCTATTAATGAAATTCAAATACACAATTTGTATACTTTATATCCACCATCACCCGGGTTAGAATTATATGTATAATAATATATTATAATAAGATATAATAAATTATATGTGTTCAATTTTTTTTTTGTTTTATTTTTATTTTTTAGTCAAAAGTGTTTTAATTTTAAAATTGAACACAAATAGTAGTATGACTAGATTATAACTTTTAAACTTTGTAGTGTTTTTCAATTTTTATTTTGAGCAAGCCAAAAAATGATGTTTTAAATGCGTTTTACAATATTTTTATTTTTATCTATTATTTTTCTAGTACCTATAATAAAAAAATACAAACAATTCTTATATAGCTATGGGTTATAAATTTTGTTTAGATGGTACCTTTAAAAGTTTGTTTTATATGGTTAATTTTACTACTATGCACTATTATCTAAATAATAACTTAACAATATATTGTTTGTACATGAACATCTAAACTTTGATTAATGACGATTTTTAATTTTACAAATGTTTTTTTGTTTAAAAAAAATGTCTAAAATGTCTTTAATATATCTTATGAAGATAATATTTTATTATTTATTCTTCATTACTTATTATTAGATTTGATTTTATAGCACACGTTTTAAACACATACTATGTGTTTTTTTGTTTATTTGTTAATAGGATTGAAATAATACAAGATATAACTATGGGCTATGGCTCAAAATTCTATAGACTTATGAAGATTGTTGTGTTGTTTAAACCTCATTTCCCTATTTAGATTATTTTTTTTTAATATAAAGAAATTATGATTTTGCTTCAAAGTAAAAAATAATAATATACCATTTTCTGTATTATGTACCAATACGAAATAAAATCGAGACGAATCTCCTTATCCAGTACCTATCAACATCCTATCGGATTTTTGAAAATTTTATTCCATCGTTCTAATATTTTTATCATAGATAAACATTTTTTGTTAAAATAATTATTCAATGTCATATTATATTTTTATGTTTAATCAAGGTTAAAATACGAAAATATAAATTGTAATCGTGTTTATCTGATTATGAATATTCAAATATATTCAAATAAAAATTAATAATATATACCTATTACTTAAATCTATACCTCATATAATCACATAGGAAAAACTTAAATAATATGTTCATAGAGTTCATAGACTATATAGGTAAACCAGTTTTTAATTTATACACTTATTAAATATTGTACCTACCAAAAAATATTCAGTAGTCAGTATTCAATAGAATACTCACCATTAGGGTATTATGTTTAAAGTTTAAGCAAGATTGAAATTTATATTGAAAATTATAAAAGTTATTTTTATTTTGTTAATATATTTGCAGTTTAAAATTGTGTCTTATGTATATTTTAAATAGTATTATTTTTTTTAAATAGTTAAAACTAAAGTGATTCTTTAAATAATTAAATCAAGTGTTGTAAATCAATGTGTTTGGTTTGTTATTAAAAGTACACGCGAAAAAAGTGTTATTCGACTTCGTTTCTATCAACAGTAGCGTGTTAGTCAAGACTCAAGAACAGCTGAATTGTTATAATTTATAATACTAAAAAAAATCATATTAATAGTGAGTTGTATCAATAATTAATTTCCATCTAATTTAATAGTCAGATATAGGTAAAAAAGTAATATACTTTTAACTAAAAAAGGAAGTGTTTTACTAAAGATACATTTAAAATGTATAAAGTTAGTCGAGGATCCTCTATCTAGATTTTATCGAGTTTTTCTAGACAGTGTCGATTAAACTATTAAAGGTTTAAGATTCAGTTATTATGACAGTGAATCATAAATCGATTTGAATTAAAAACTGCCGAGAAAATGTATACGTCACGTCGTGGTAGAAATTTGAATATATACAAATTCCAATTGACCCAGTACCTATATAGTCAATAAATAATGGACATTTTATCGAATGAAGTTCATGAGCACGCATTAAGGCCATCACGTTATGCCCAGAATTAGGAATTGGTGATAGTAAATAGCGTCAGCGCCAACTTGGCCAATCGTAACAACATAACTATTCAACTCATAAGTATGAAAGTACGAAATTCTACTCCGCCGTTACCGCAGCTGTTTAAGAGAACATTTATTTTATTTGTAATTATTAATGGATAAAAAAAAAATTAATTAATTTTACAACTTCTATTAGGACAAATATACAAATTAGGAACACAAGTACACAACTATGTCTACCACTAATACTAATATGAATGATGTATAATCTTACATATTTTGAATTTAATACATAATATCAAGATATAGATTAATGAAACAAATTAACAAACAAATTTTCTGATTATCGCATGAACTACACTTACTATAATTATATGCATTTGAATGATACATCGATTTATTATCATGATCTAACGCTGCACAAACCACAGTGGCACCTACTACTGACACATTTCTGGGCTAAATAGATTTAAATATTTATTATAGTTTTTTAAAAAAAAAAAAAAGTTCTACAGGTAGAAACCTCGTTACGCATTAATTTCCGTTAAAACCGAGCAGCTATAATAATTTATTAAAAGGTGAATTGAAAAATATTCTAACAGTATAATGAATTAATGCTTTTGTTATAATTTGACTTGCGGTAGAATGATATATGCGTTTAATAAATAAACGACTTTCGTTGAAAGTTTTACTGATGTCGGGAAAAATTAAAAATAGCTAAATTAAACACATAAACATTTTATGAAATTTGTATACTTAAATACATCGATAATGACTATAATACATAGGTTCATACTTTCAAGTTTCGAGTAATCGAATTCCGTATATTATTGCATCTGAATTAAAAATACTTATTCAATCAAAAAGATCCTTTTAAAAACGTAGAACGAGCAAAAAATATGACACAAACTGATAAATAATAACAATATTATATTGGTATTAGTGCTTAACATTGCGAGCTGCGGTGCACAGTGCTTTTCATCACTAAACGGCAGTAGGTCGTTGTACGTCTCGTATGAAACAATATCAAAATTCGTTTTTAGCAACAGGATGCAGTTTGTTTAAATCAGCAGTTGATGTATATATGATGTTTCCTAAAGCGTGTGAATCCATTTAAAATCGATTTTGATGTAGACGATAGTTGTGGCATCGCAAATATTATTAATGAAAATCATTTAAAATTATGCAATTCATTCAGAGATGTTAAAACGTACGGTTGGGTTTTACATTGGTGAATGCCAACCGCCAATAGCGTTCAATATAATAGATAATAGATTTATACTTTTAAATTTCGTTTTATATTTATTTATCTATTACTCAACAGTAAATAGAATAAATATAAAACGAAATTTAAAAATATAAAATAAAATACCTACCATTTTTATTTTGTAAACAATGCAGTCACATATCATAAGTTTAGACAATAAAAATATTTTTTTAAATCATAATAACATTTTGATGTGCATTAAATGTTATTGATTAAAATTTTATATAATAATAAATATGTACATCTGTACAAATGTGCAATATTATTACTTATAAGCATTTTAAATTGATAAAAATTAAATGCGTAAAATGTTTTTTGTGTGTCATAGATTAAAACTATTGTATGAAGTAGGTATATATGTATGTATTATTATTATTGTTAACTGCAGTAGTATACTAGTACCTACACTAATACTTATACTAATTAGCGAACTCCATTCAAACATTATAATCTAATCACGTGTGTACAAAAAGAAAAAATCAGATTACGAACATAATAAATTACGTAATATAAAATGGGTAAATACGTGTTTATAACTATGTATTATTATATACCATCTACAATATTAATATAAACATAATTTAGAGAAAGAAAACTTTTATGTCCCAAACACTATTACTCGTTATATTATTTTTCATTTTGGTTTTATATTTAAATTAATATTCATCCCTATTTTAAAATCCCTGGTGGTATCTAAAACAATATAGTAAATCGATAAATTGGATTCGTAAAAAATACGTTTGTACATTTATATACACAGTGTCCCACCATGTTTGAGTATTTTCAAATAACGACAATTATATAGTCAATTGAAATATCACATTATCTCACTGTTAAAATCAGTTCTGATACATATTATAAAACACTCTGTATAGAATGTATATTGTATAACAATATATCACATGTATTAGTATTTATTAAACCGAAAATATCTGTTATGTAAAATACTAAAATGTAAATACTAAATTATTAATTCCTACGTTCAATTTATATTATTTGGTTATCAATTATCTACGATATGTAGTACTGTAGTAGATACGTATATATACCTAATACAATAAACCAATTCAATTTTTGATTAATTCCCATGAATATATAAATTAAAAACAATTACAATTTATTTAAAAACTCTTTTAGTAAAAAATGTGAACAATTATTTAACTTCAAATTTTGACCGATGAAAGAAAGTTACATTTTTCATTATGGGTACCTACTTGATATGAAAGTTAAAATATTATTTCAAAGGCTTAAATTTAGAATTACGGCCACGCTCTTATAAGCAATGATCACGAGCATTTATAATTTTAATTATGTCATGAAGTAATAGTTAGTACGAGTCGATTGATTGAAACATAATTTTATTTGATTCGCAAACACTAAAAGTTAATTTATAAAAGAAATGAAATTTAATTTGTAAAAATCGCACGTCTCATTTTAATTTCATAATATTATACTGCTTAATATAATACATCAAACCATGTAACACAATAACACATTGAATACTTTATGTGCACTAGTAATATACTATGGTAATCGAATGGTTGGTCTCACTTATGTTTTAATTTATAATAATAAATTATGTAGGATACATTTATGTCCATTCGACTACGAACAAAATTATATGATGCAAATATTTGTTCGGTGTTTTTTTTTATTTTACCTGTAGACCAGAAGCATACCTCACTATAATTAAACAATGACTACATAACAGAATTATCCTTTTATAATTCATAGAAATATAATGTTCATGGTTACACAGAGGCAATGAACACGACAAATAAAAACAAACTGGTTATTTACGTACAAAAAAAATCTATTTTATTTTTTTTATTTAATTACAATAAATCACTTAAATTTTACAATAGTCACAATGTAGGTAAATAAAATGGATTTTGACCTATAATAATATCATCTATATATCAATACAACATAAGAGTATATATAATAGTGTACTAAATAATAATAATATAATAGTAATAATTAATAGTAAATAAGAAAATAATATGTACAAAATGTCACAGTTAAACGACAATAATAATGTGAATATTATGATGAAAACGCGACGAGGACGACGATTTATCGCAATATGGGTTCTTCGCCGTACTCGGCCTCGTAAAGCATGTGCAAGATCCTCATGCGCATTTCGGCGTTTTTCCGTATGGGCAGACGGCGCAGCGATGCGACACAACTGAGCGCGAAGTGTTCGTCGGAGTCGGTTACCGACTCCGACGAGTCGTCTGACCCCTTGCGCTTGATGCCGCCGCCGACCGATTCCATCATCATCATGTTCGATGGTTCCTGTTGCACGTGGAGACCGATGCCGTTGAAGCACTGGCACCCGACGCTTCCGATTGGCGGCGTCGTCAGCTCGGCCTCGCACATATCGGACGCAATGGACACCATGTCGGCGGGATGGGTTTCCGCGGCTGTCCGGCTGTTGTTGTCCATGTCCGCGTTGCAGTCGTCGTTGAACTCGGCGCCGTCGAAAGCTCCGGACATCTTGTAGCTGCGGAAACAAAACGAAACGTGTCAATATGATAATGTACAAAATAACGTCATCGATGAAGCTATATGGGACTTATAAGTATGTATCTTTACTCTCTGGGCTCGATGTGCGGTATCAAAAACGCCATTTCGTTGTAGTAAATCCACATTTTCTTCTTGCCCTTGGGCCCGAACGTCCGCTGCAACCGGTGGAACCGCATGAACGAATCCCGGAGCGTTCTCCACCGTTTTTTCACTTCGGCCTCTGTAAATGAAAAACAACGGAAATCGTTATTATTATGGATTGCGATAGTATTTATACGGCGGGGAGGACGTTATTCGGTGTGCGTTATATATTATGTGCCGGGGCAGCGCGGAGCCGTACCGGATTGCTTCATTATTTCGGCCACTTCGCGCCACGCTTCGTCCCGAGCCGACATCTTTTTACACGCCTGTACGCTCCTGTCGTACAGCACTGGCCGCCGCTCGATCTCTGCGATCAACTGTTCCTCCATGTTATCGTCGTCGCCGGGCCGCCGCCGCCGTCGCCGTTTCTGTCGCCGCGCTATGGTTGTTGTTGTGTGGGGATGTCTTTGGTCCGTCGCCGTCGCTACCACCGTTGCCGCCGGCGGGTGTGCGATCGTCGTTTTGCTTCAGCCGCGAAAATGTTTTGCAACCCAACCGTCGCTGTGCGGCCAAACGACGCGCGGGCCACCTGTGCCGGGGTACACGACTGCCGCAGTGCCGCGGCAGTGGCGGCGTCGGTGGCGGTGGCGGCGGCGACGACGACGGCGACGACGACGACGACGACGACAACGACGACAACCACGGGCGACGGAGGAGGCGGCGGCGGTGGCGGTGGTTTGCGTCCGCTGCCGTCCGGCTGCGCGTGCACTGCGTCGTGCCGCGGCGGCGGTTGTTGCGTGCGCGCCGGGGTGCTGCGCAGCCGACGGCGCGCCCCCCCTACTTGGCTACCGCGTGCGGCGGTGGCGGAACGCGAGTCGCGAGTACGCTGCAGCCGTAACGGCGACGGACCAGACGCTGCCCGTGCAACGACCGCCACCGCCGCCGCCGCCGACAAAATCGATTGCTGCGGCGGCCGGCAACAACGTCGACGGTGAAGCGGCGGCGGCGGTTGAACGCACATCGCGGCGTACGGTTTTTCGGTTTTTCCCTCTCTACGCGGCCAAAACGTACAACGATAATATTGTTATTACTATTATAATAACGTAGTGGTGTTTTGTACAACACGCGCGTCCGACGGCCCAGTGGCCGTCCATACGACACGATCGCGATGACGACGTTACGACGTGCTGTGTTTATCGATCGCCACGTGTTTTTTGAACAGGCGAGAAAAAAAATTCGTACACGTTCATCCCTCAGTCGCGCCAGTCGGTCGATTGTATTGTATTATGACCCCCACCGCTGCCGTATTTTTATCACGACACCCTGTCATTGCCGTACGCGGTCATCGAGTAACCGTTGGCGGTGAAAAAAATGATAAAAGTGATTGCATTGTACCGAAAGATATACAACTCGGTTAACTCGGTGGCGTAGACAATTATAGTGTGCTTTGGCTGATAAAATGATGAAATACCCTCTCCCCACCACCATTACCGCCACAATTGGCCCGATTTATGCATGACGTGATATTATATCATCATCGATATTATAATAAATTATGATACATAATATAGTACCCACTATAATATGATTTATTTTCTAAAAAATATGTTTTCAAATGGTTCTATTTCATGTTTTGTTAATATAGAAAACAATAATAATAATAATAATTTGTTATGAAGATTGATGACCACGGTGGAAAGTGTACCCTCCTCTCATAAATCATATTTAAATATATAAAACTAAAACATTTCTTAAAAATCATTCTTGTTACACCCCTATGTATACTGTTCATAAATATATGATTGTCACACGTCGATCACTCGCTTTTCTTCTCGGCGCAAGGTATAAACGTAACGTTGTTTGTAGTGGTTTCGGTGGAGAGGATTTTTCTTCGTTAGGTACCGATAATAATATTGTATATGTGTACATATCGTCTGGAAAATATCCGGGTGGGGAGGGATAGATGAACCCGGAAAACTACTACCCCCCTCGAATTTGGCACTGGTTTCCGGCAACGATACAGCTTAATAGTATTATTGTAATAAATTGTATTCGACCGTCACTGCCGTCACTGCCGTCACCGCCTGCAGTATCGCCTTCAGTAAACCAGAATTTTTCGATCTCGCAGCGATATATTCTTCTTTGATTTACTTCTAAGATTTGGTATTGAATATTATAATATTAAGTTTTAATGTCGCGAGTCCTTGAAAATGATTAATCAAACAAACTCATCTCATGCATCCGTATCACACTGCATCAATTTGGCCAAACGAGTTACTATTATTGTTAGTTATATTTTCCTTCGTCTCTATTCCGTGACTATAGTACAATCGAGTGTATGATGAGCAAAAAGTAATACGTCTAATAGAATCAGAAAAATACAAAATGATAGATCCTTTAGTATTTACAAATAAGGTTTAAAGTATTAAATATATAAGTATATATTATGTATTCCATATATTCGTCATTATGTTTTTACTTTTCTGTATATATTTTTGTAACTGAAATTGTTTATTTTCTTAGTATTAGCATTAAATATGTTATTATATTTATGAAAAATTTATACATAGGTGATTACACAACAAATCGCTGTATTATTTCAATTTAAATTGGGCTTATAGAAGTATTGACTATTGATACAAAACAAATTTTTCAAAATAAAAGCCATCATAAGCCATCATAAGCCATTTATAATTTATATTATTTTTATTAATAAAATAAAAACCCTGTAATTGTTAGTTATAGGTGAACAGATTTATTATTTTTTTAATAACCAAGCTGTTCATTAATTTATTATGCAATTCAACTTTGTAAGATTATCAAGATACCTATTGAACACTTGTACATTGATGTATATTTTATTATATTTCTGGCATATTATGTAAAGTTATAAAATACACAAGTTAAAAAAACATGTGAGTTTAAATGCGTAAATGTGAAACGCATAATGTACGATAAGACGTCTACTTAAATATAGGTATATTTACTTAGTAGGTTTCAATAACCTTGAATTTTGAAGAAAATATATTTAAAATTAATAACTATATTTCAATGAATTTGTTCAGTATATGCCGCATATTATTCAAATTTTCAAAAGCCTAATTTACTTTTCAGACATATTGAAATTAAATTTCTACCAATTCGTTAATGATTATAGCTTAGGAGGGTTCATACACAAACATTGCACTCTATTATCGTCTATTGAGGTATTAATTTGTTCCACTTAGAGGCATATTGTCATTGAAAACTAATCATATTGGTTAGGGCAATGGATATATTTCCTAGAAATCGAAACCTAAAATTGATCCAAGTCATTTATTATTCATTGTATATATTATTCAATTTCAAAGAGTTCAAAGAATTTCTCTATCACATGTTTTTTAAGCTTCTTTAATAATCTATACCACCAACCGTTATTACTGCCTCTCTGTATTATACATATTGTATATACGTATTATATATTTTGTATGTAATAATTTTTAAATAAAACAAATATAATGAAAAATGGGTTGTGATTTAATTTGAAGTAATGCAGTATAATTCATGAGATAAAATAATATTTTATTAAAACTTCATTTTAAATACTTAAAACATATTTTATTTTAGAAACGCTCAATAGGCACATTCCTTGTATATGAATAATTATATATTGATTGACATTAGGTACGAGAAAAACATTTTTTTTTTTTTAACAATTACTATAATAGATACTCTTAAACATAACTCTTTTTTAAATATCTTCCACAAATTACCATTGAATTTTAACTATAATAAATATTATAAATATATTTTATAAAATACTTAAAATATTGAATAATCTAGAAAATATTTTTGGATATATAAAAACATCATGCTAGAAATGTATCTAGACGACTTATTACTTCCGAAGGTTTCTAGTCGCGTTTTTATTAAGGATGTACAAAGGACGGTCAATCCCCGAGGCTGACATTATGTTCAACTGGTTCATTGTTTCCGATCTTATATTATTTTTTTTCCGGAGTCACTGATAGTTTTAATCATACGGTAAAAAACACACTGCGTATACGGGCAATATTATTCATGATCATTTTTAACGTCGCGTTCAATCAAGAGTCGCCTACGCGGCTACGCAACAAACTCGCGAATATACGCATCAGACACAATTATATTATATCAGTAGTGAATCGAAAGTCCGAAACTATGGATCCCATCACCAGGTTCAAGAGGGAAGGTAAGCTTATATAATATTTTAAGTGTCTAAATATCGTTTATGGTTTTTTTTAATATTTTATTTTTGATATGTGTGACGCGATCAGTCTAAAATTTCATAATAGTAACTTGATTACATTATGTTATATTAAAATTTTAATTAAAATTATTAAAAAAATATATATACTATATTTATAGCATATCTTGACGTTATGATATATATAGACTGCGTGTATATAGTTACCATAATTAATAAAAAATTTAAAAAGAACGATTTTTTTTTTGCAACATGTTGTCAATATATATACCTATAGGTGCATAATATATTGATACTTATAATTTATTACTAATTAACGATATGATATAGATGGAAAGATGCTCATTATGATTCTTAAACTATTACTCCAATTATTATAAATAAGTAGGAAGTATAACAGTTCAAAATACTCATCATTATCATGCGTATATATTTATATATTAAATTGAATATTCCGACATATTTTTAATTTAACGTTACTCGAATTAATTATTATGATCAAAGTAAAATAATGTATTTTTCTCGTATTCTAAAAGATTGCATTTATAATACCACATAGTAATAATTATGATAATAGAGTAAGATTACTCTATTTTTCGATCAGAATCTTAATAAATCACGTTTTTTGACCGTAAGCTAGTTGAAAAATGACGATATTAAGCAATAAAAAGGTATATTCATTCTTGAAGGTATGCCCACTCGTTTACTCGTTGCAGCTTTTAGTCTTCTAATATTTAGGATGAACAATAGAAACATTTATTTTTAAAACCACGATAAAGATCGGTGATACTACAGTTATTATATTCGTGTATTAGTATTAAGTATCTTAAACAATAATACGTAAGTAGGTACTTTGTGGCGCAATGGTACGTAAACAACGTTATTTTTTAATACTAAAGCTGTTAAATAGAATACACCAACCAATTAAATCGTCGTGTATTTCTTCATAACTGTAATGGAGATTTGTATGATATTGATTTTATATAAATTTGATTTAAAAATAGGACGTAATATGTTTACGCATGAAACTTGTTGTTAAGTACTTTACATTTTGCTTTAAGGTGTGGGTTTTAAATATTTGACTTGTGTCACAATGGATGACATCTGCTCTTTGCAATTGAAATGATGGCGAGTCATTTTTTCAATAGTATGAACGTACATGTGATGATTTAACAGTATTTATTTGCATTTTCTATCTAAAATTGTCAATGTTTATCTTACGGTAGTATATATTGATATATTGACCTACGAGAGAAAATGTGTTTCTGTTTATATGGTCTGCGCATTTGAGCATGAACAAATCTAGATTGTCTCCAGACAGATTTATTTGACAGAATTATAATAACTCCTTATAAAATTTGTCAACTGATCACCTGCATTCACATATATATTCAAGTGAATCGTATATTCGTATCATATGTTATAATTTGTAGAGTGAGATAGATTATTGGCCGAGTTCTGTGGAATATGGATAGACTAAAATCTAAAATATCCAGCAAGTTCTTGTTGTGATATCTTGTAAGATACTCCCTAAAATTTTGATCTGATAATTTCAGTTAAATACATAATATTAAAATGTATCCAACATTGTGTTGACTTAAAAAAAAATCTTTAATAGTTATTACAAAGAAATATAATTAAATTATTAAAATAATAAATCAGAATAAATACTATTATAAGTTTTAATTTAAATTTTTATATCAAGTAATTTATTGTACTTATATATTATAAACATGTTTTTATAATCTAGTTATCGCAAAATATAAGCATATCATAATCTATCGTAGATTTGTTAATATTAGCTACCTAAGTACCATCAATACGAGAAATACATAAATAAGTAAATAGGAAAACAAATATTATTGTACATATTTGTTATTTTTATTTCTTTGATTTAATATAATAATAATAATAAAAAAAAAATCATAAAAAAATAACTATACAGGAAATTCCTTCATCGATAGTTATTACTTAATTTGTTAACTTAATTATTTATATTATCGTTTACTTATCCGTTTAAATCGTTTATATTAAAACTCAAATACCTTGAGCTTCAGAGATTTAAAATAATTATTTTGTTAAGCTTGCTCAACTTTCGTACATTGCGTGGTAAATTTATCATCTACAATTTGCAAAAATTGTAAAATACCACAGTTCGAAACTTGTTTTTATGAGGGTCGTTTATTTAAGATTCAATAATATAATGATTATCGGTAAACTTTGAATCACGTATTTCTTGATGGTTATTAATTATTATTATTATTATTATTTGTTAATTTATAGTTGTAAGTATAACTTATTATATCGCGTTTTTTTTTTTTTTTACTTATAATTACTAATTTTAACACACAATGAGCAATTGCTTGTTGGTAATATACAAATATAGAAGTTATCATAGTAGTTAACATCGTAGTGCAATTGTTTTTTTTTCTGTCCGTGTAAACAGTGTTTAACTTTAATATCATACGTAATGAACATATTATCATTGATTTCAGTGAGTATATTTACTTGTATTACGCTTGATATTTGATTTCGAAATTTTTCATCGGTGATTCATCGACGATGATCGACTACACTATAATATATATATTAAAGTTTATGTTCAGACGTTTTCTGAATATTTTCGTTATTTAATTTAATGAATACGTCGATCTACAAAGCTGACACGGGTGAAATCAAATTGACGAGGTAGTACCTGTCAATCCGGGAGAGTGCATAATGACATTTTAAGTATATAATATTAATATATATTATAATTTTGTGTAAATTATACGTCGTCGAACGAAATTTGTTCTTAATGACTTCGCTTCACCTTCGTCAATACGTCATTGTCGTCACTATATGAATTAGGAAAACGTCGATTTCCATCAGCGTCTGACTGACAGACGGTCGCGTGCGCGTCGTCTCGCATCTCTCAAATCGCGACGTATTGTAATAATATCGTTGACGGGACTCGGGCCATTTGTGGAATGCGGATCGTCGATCCGTACAACAATATAACATGATGATGTGCCGCGCATAATATATTATTATAATAGCGCTGGGTGCCTAGGCGTATATTATAATAATATAATATAGGCGACGGAGTAATGAAAAAATAATAATAATCATCATCGTCGTCATTAAGTATGTTGTGCGACAATAACAATAACAACAACCATAATAATAATAATAACTATCGTTTATCGCGAGCACACGTGTTAAAGCTCATCGGCCGTCCGCATAGGTATCTATAGCCCGATGGGTATACGGTACAATACGTCTACGATATTATTATTATTATTATTATTATTATTACTATTATTATTATTATTATTATTATATAAAGTCTTATGCAACACACAAACATGCGCACACACTCGCAGATAACGCGCATGTTCGACATGTTATTGTTCGTCCTGCGGCCGTCTTCTCCGCGGTTTTTCATCTCGTCGTCGCCGCCATCATAATATAATATTATTATATTATTATTTTTTTTTTTTCGGGTACCCATTATTGTTATCCTCCGGCTCTCGTGTACCTACGACTCTTTGTGAAACGCCGCTGCGGCCTTGACGACGACGTCTACGGTTCCTCGGCCGTTTGTGCGAAAAACGTCAATGTTTTTCCTGCAGTACATCATCACCGTCATATCATAATATTCTATACCTAACGCGCGCGCGCGTGTGTATATATATATATATACAATAACTCTTGAGCAACGTCGTGTCCCGAGATCGTCCTCCGATTTTACGCTCGTAATACACACGCGCGCACATATTATACCGATATATATATATAGGTACCTGCTGTACACATACGCGTCGTATACGGTGTGTGTATATATATATATGTGTGTGTGTGTGTGTGGTATACATTATACTTACGTGCACAGCTGTGTGCGCGCGTCTCCGACGTCTCGCGAAAATACGTCTCCGTCTTTAGAATAATTATGTGTATAATAATTACACAACTACGCCGGCAAACCGCGGCCGCGATGTTGACACACGACAGTAATTAGATTTGTACACGCGAAGAAGAATGGTTGGTATACACAATTAAAATATGATATATGTATATACACCGACCGTTGCAGTGTGCGCGAACGCCGCTCACTCGTCGGTTCTACACTCGATACACGAGTACACCTGTATGCGTCCGAATGTAAATATACCTACGACGATAACGATGACATTTTCTGCAGCAATAATCGTATAATGCTTACTTATATATATATATGTATGTATGCGTTCGGGACGTGCAGTAGCATGGCTGCAGTGCGCGCTTTATTAATAAAAAATAAATAAATAAACAATTGCGCTGTTATCAGTGACAGCAACTTGACGGATTTACCGCTTGGAGTCGTTATTTTCGCGGTAAAAAAAAAAAAAAAAAATCGTGGTTTTAAAATATTTACTCATTTTTCTTTTTCTTTTTTTTTATTACGGTCGTATTTTTTGTTCTTCAAACGCGACGAGATATATTATAAGTCATCTCGAGTGTATATACATAATACATTATACATACAGACTCTTAGTTCTTACAATATTTACTTGTACACACTACACCGTATATAGCATATAGTGTATTATCATATATGTCATGCATAATAAAGTATAATATTATACTCGATTTCATAACGCGGATGACACGAAACAGTCGTCGCGATGAATGTTTTACAAATCCTTGTAGTCGCGGCGTACAGTGGCGTATCGTTTGAGTATTTTTTTCCCGTGGGAAGGAACGGTAGGCAAAATAAAATAATAATTTTTTGCCTACTGTACACATGTCTAAAATTGTAGTTTGAAAAAATAATCTATTTATATGCCACTAGCACCTATATAAATATTTTAACGACTATAATTAGTAATTATTCAAACGTACACAGAACATTAATAATCTAGCGCATAATGCTTTTTAGAAAAAAAATTATACGTGTTGTAACATACAATAAATTAGAGTTTAAAACAAAGGGAAGCCAACATTTGTGTTCATTTTATAAATGTACTATGGACAACTGCAAATATAGTAACATATCATGTATTACAATATGCAGAAGCCGGTTTTCGTCCAGGGTTAATTACTCGTTACAGATCATTTGATAAATTTAAAAACAAGCAAAACTTTTATTATTTTCCACAAGAGTGCTATTATTTTTAATGATAAAGTAATAAAGAATATATTCAACTAGTTCAAAAAAAAATAAACATTACAGTCAATACGAGTATATAAGATATAACCATATAAACTTTAAATTTCCAGTGATTTAAATTTACCGATATTCTCTTTTATAGATAATTTAATACAACTTATATGTTAGATCTTATATACATGTTCTGGATAATATATAGAAAGTCGAAGACAAATGATAAAATCGTATGTTAATATATCAAGAAGCCTTCACAAGAATATTTTACTTTTTTAGTCTATTCATTTTTTTATTGACACAGTTTATCAATTGTATAATGTAGGCATTGAAATATTTCATCTTGTAAGTACATTTATAATTAATTAAATCTTAATTATTTTGCGCTAAAATTTCAGGGACAATTATTTTTGTACAATATGCTCAACTATTTAAACATTAAATGATTATTGCTTTTTAGATCATAAAACAGGATTTAATTTTAATATTAAAAATGCCTTGAACAAAGTTCCTTACTCAAAATCACTGACCCACTTAATTATTTGTTATTATTAATTAAAATATAAAGTGAAAAAAATAATATAATTCAACCTTATATGCATCCACTTGATATTTTATTTCTGTTATCAAATTCTCAATTGACAATCTTATAAACCTATTATAGAGGTGTTTAAAATATACAATTCTCATTAGATACAGGTAATTCAAGGAAATGTATATATTTTTAATATATAAGACAATAAGTCTATAATAGTACAATATGTAGGCTGAAAGTACTCTAATGGCATTATAATATAAATACAGGAAAAAAACTATTGAAAATATTTTATGAATATTTGTATACCTATTTAAAAAAATACAATTTTTATAAAATAGAAAAAATAAGAAATAAAAAATTATTATGTATGTTTAATTATTAATTAATCATATTGATATATTGTAAAAACTAAAACATTTAATTAGTTAATTTTATTTTTTACTATAATCGATTTTCATAAATTTATTTTATTTTACTCTAAATATAACGATCAGCATATTATATTCTAAATAGGTACTATGTCGCATAGGGTTGGATTGCGAAATACTGGTACATCGTTAAACCGCTGTTAAACTATTACAAGGACATGGCATAACTGCGTGACTTTTGTCTGATAATTAATCAAATTGAAATTAATTAAACAATTCTCATGTCCCTATCTTTCTTGGCTTTCTGATGACAGTTAAAATCACTTCCTTCGTACAATCTTAATAGATCAATTTTGAATTATCGTAGCATTTTTATTTTATTGATGTTTTATTATACATCACTCATTTGTTATAAATTAAAAAATCAAAACAATAAATTCGAATGTATGCCTTCTAATTTAATTAAAAATACTATTATCCGAATAGCACTATAGGTCACTACAATCACCCTGTTGTTTTAAAACAAAAATACCTTCTTTATATTATATTTGTATGCCCTTGCAGAATTATCCACCCACAATCCTAAAATTAAGACAAATAGTAAAAGCCATCAGGCACAAAATATAAAAATTAGATAACCTTATCAATTATTTTTAACAGAGATTTAATATTGTTTACAAGATTGAAGATAGTAAATACTAAATATGTTTTCAAATTTCAAAGCAATAAATATATTTTTTTAAATATTTAATCTTTATTTTAAAATGCTTCTAGTAATAATTATACAAACCAATTTAAAACAAAATTAATAATCAACATTATAATAATAAATTATTTTCAAATAAAAATACAAATTATAATTTTACATGTGTAAAAAAATTAATGTTTATTATTAATATTTTACTAAATGAGTAAGATATTTAAATTATCTCTTTCAAATTCATTATAAGTGAGCTTAAAACTTCCAAATATAGTTGGTATTATTATTTTTTTACATATTTTGTACTAGAAAAAGTACTATGTAAGTTTTATTACATAATGTCTAATTATGATTTCCAATAACTGCCATTTTTGGTTTTATCTTAGTTTCAAACATTAATTTCATTAAAACAAGTATAAAATATGATTAGCTAATATGAAAATATATTTGTAACACTACAGCTAGGTATATAGTTAATTATTTATTTTTTTTTTTAATAGTACTTATTATTATTATTGTTTTTATCTTTATGCAATCAAATTATTATATGGTAATAACTAAAAAAATATTTATTAGCTTTTTTTAAGAGTCGATATTTTACAAAACAAGGTTATTATGATACATTCTAGTTTTAGCCATCTTTAATGTCGCGGAAGATATTTACCATTGTAAGTTAATACCGTAAAAATTGATATTTGTTGAAAATATAAGAAGCTAATAAAATCGTTCGATTGTCAAAACCCTAAACTATAAATTTCAATTGTTACGAACATTTAAGACTCTAGTTGTATAATACAGTGAGAGCAATTAAACCACGTAAGTTGTAGGTATGTCATTAATTTTTCGCGTCCTTGAAAAAATATTAATATTTTATAAGACGATATACGCATTATTGTATTCGTAAAACTGTGTTAAATCACGCTAAATCAAAACTTCCTGAACAATAAAAGTCGTTATCAAAAATCGTCTTCCTTATTATTATAAAAATATGTTTATTATAATATAATATTACGTATACATTAATATAACAAGTAATTTATAATATTTCCAAATTGCAGAACTATCGTAGAAATAAATCCTTATAATGAGAATTGAGAGTTGAACATCATGTTCTGTTGATTTTGAAATGTCTAAGTAGTTGGAATATACCAAATACGACTATCTTTATTTATTCTCAATATTTTTAATTTCACCACAAATCATGGGCATTTTTATAAATCCTTAACCTAGAGAACTCAATTAATCAATATGGCGTCAGTTTTTACAAATTGAAATGATTTGCATTTTTTATTTCTCCGGCGCAGAATAAAACATATTCATTGCACACAAAAGGAGATCCACCTCGATACACGAGCTTTATTGTAATCTACAAATATAACAATACGAAAAGAAAACTAATTATATGACATAGCAATGGTGTTCGTTGTTGAAAAAAAATACATTAAAAAAAAAAAAAATATGTATTTTCATATCAAACGCATTTCAGAACTATTATAATAAATTAATGTTTGTTGTTGAGAAAAAATTCAGATTAATATCACATCAATGTTAAAGTAAAAATTGCATTGACAGCGCATTGTTTAATACATATATATATAATAAATTTACGATACACAATATACATATATGTGCCATATGTGTTTAACTTGAATATGAGTTATTTTAATTTATTTATAACGCGTGTGATACTCGTAAACATTATATAAGAATTATTATTATTATTACTTTTTTTTAAACGATTATTACGAATATTGAAGGTCATATCGTAGGCGCAATTAAAGGAAACTTATTCGTCATAATATATATATAGGTATAAATTGTATACAACACCGATATCGTATACGAATAATAAAACACCATCATAGTTTCAATGAAATATCATTTAAGTGCATATAATTTATATATAGGACACTTAAAATTATATTAATCCAATGAGAAATATGTAAATTAATTGTTAATTAATGAACTGTTTGTTTATTTTACGGCTATACTTATGTGCATAATAAACGCAATAATATAATACTACTGACATTCCTACTTAACAATAATTAAAATTGAAAAAATATGTAAAAAAGAACATTAAATTAAAAAAATAATACAGATGCAAATATTTCTTGGATAATCTCATCATATATTAAACTCGGAAATTAATGATCAACAAATGATTCATATTTCATCGTCTTACCATCATACTTATCTTTAACAAATTTATTGTTTTACAATAACGAATAAATTAATGTCAAAATAATTATATTTCGATCATAATACCAACTACTTTAAATAATATTATTTGAACTTTAATCTTTTTATTCACACAATCTATAAATTAATATATATTATATATCAATAAGTGTAAATGTATGTAAAGATATTGATTTAATTGTGGGTGGATGAAGTAGGCAAGAGACCTTCTATTGAAAACACTTCGGTATTAAATCATATATCAAACAAAATAAAAATTGTTATAGGCAAAGCCTAAATAATATAATGGTGTACTCAGTGCGAAATCTAAATAAGAACAATTAAAAGTTACATTTTATATTTAATATTAATGGAGTACAAAATTAATTTACTTTCAAGTTATATTAATGCCTAATTATTAATGTAGTATGAAATTTAAAAAATGTAACTTATGAGTGCTGACTAGTGATGTATATATGCGTGTGATATTTTTAATTCATTTTCTAGTGTTATATCTTCTCTCTTTAGTTTTTTTTATTCATAAAATCAGAAAATGTAATGATGTTTGTAGAGTTTATAAAATATAATTGTTTAATAGCTTAACAATCTTAAACTAAACAGCTTAAAAAACCAATGGCCATTTAACTCTTATAGACCTCCTCTATAATTGGTGGTTATACAATGCACAATTATAAAAAAGATAAATTTTGTAAATGTAGAAAAAATGTTATTCATTAAATAATTTTAAATAATTGCTGTACTAATCTTTGTTGATAGTTTAAACATGTTATATTACATTTTTCATGTAACTCTCTTTCAGCGTAAGTTTATTATAATAAATAATTACTAATTAGTAGCTAACTACTAAATACTAATCACTATAAAAAAATATACAATATATTTAATATTATAGTTCGACGGCCGTTAACTCTATAGTTCATTTAATATTTAAATAACTGTCCGTATAATAATAATTCGTGTTGAGTGTTACCTTTGTTATCTTTGTTGATAGTATAAAATATACCTTAATTAATTTTATAAATACCAAGATTACTAATTAATTATTATCACTTTAGTGTGGATGGATACCGTAATATAGTTATCGTAAAAATATATAATAATACAATATTAAGTGAAACATTATTATTAACGCCATTACACTGCACTGCATAATATAATACATATTATATATTGGGAACTGCGAGGTCGCGCGAAAGGTTACTCTAATGCAGTATGTTATACGAATGAACCTTTTTTAACGATACATTATCCAAGTGCGCCATTATGTAAAATGGTCTTAACAAAATGCTTGTTATAAGACACTTGGACAGTTCGACGTCTAATTTTAAATGCTAAATTAGCGTTTAATAAGCAAATTAGTATAGCACATCAAAAACATTAATTGATTGGTATAATTTACGAAATTAAATATACTTAAGAAATCAATGCCAAAAAAAACAAAACAATTAACATGCATGACATAATATTATAATAATAGGTGCCTACATAATATCGTTATTAAAGTATCGTTATATACTATATTAATAAGGATGAATGAATTTTCGTAGCAGTCGACTGCGCGTAAGTTTAGTAAATACTATAATATGTCTACAGGAGATAGGTATAAAGTGCGTAGCTTATACAAATGAAAATGATATTATTGTATTCAGTATTGTCATACATTCGTCAACGTCCGTAGTATACCTACACAACGAGGTATAAAAAATTAGAATATAAAACGCTAAACACTTAAACGTCGAACTATACATTCGTTGGTATTAGATTTTTGCACAATTCACAGAACGATCGAACTTTGACGTAGTTATTACTTATTATTAGTTATAAGTGTCTGTCCAATGTTCGGCGCGTTATCAACTTCATATACGTCAAATTCATCATAAAATAAAATTTCGTGGTTTTTATGTTTCAGTTATGTCCAGTGATGCGGCGAACAGTTTCAACGACATATATCAAGGGTTCATTAACAGCAGCGCAAGTGAGTTTATCTTTATAATTTTATACCTGTTATTATTTATCACCGTTTTTGGATAGCATAACCATCCGTATGCAATTTTAACGTATAATAACTATAAGTATAATATATAAGTAACCTATAATAATATTAAATACGTTTATAAATATCATCAAAATGAGCCACCCGCAAGTTATATAATATCACGGGTACAGTGTATACCTTATAATTATTTGTGTATGGCTAACGTTCAATTATTCGTCTGTGTGCAAGTATTATTCCCTACTATTTATCGGTAATTGTATACATTGAATACTAATACTAGATTCGAGATTCGGTGTACATATTGTAATATTGTTGGTACACACTACACATAATAAAATATTATACATGTCAGGACTTCGGAACGGCACGGTATGATTGCAGTAATAATATAATATGGATACTATTATAGACATTTAAAATTTCGATCAAAAAAATTATAAATTGCAAATTCAAACGGTGTCAGTAAAATAATGTTAAGCACAGCGCGATTTCCCATTCTCGCGACAAAAACGTTCGTGATTCGTGTTCATACCCCGCATGCCTATTATAATATTATATACCTAATAATAATTATTATTACTGGTCGCAATTATGAGTTACGAAAATATGACCACTAATAATAATAACAATAATTGATACCTACACGCAGAACCACTCGTACTCGGGCTTTTCATTTCATAATGGATGGTACGGGTGCGTTGTTTGTAATAACATATTATAACTGGCTTCTCGTCGGTGGCGTGTATATAGGTATTATAATATAATATTATGTACTGAAATATTGTAGACCATTATTACAAAAATGAAACCGCGCTCACGTTATAATATATTGTGTGTCGTTACAGCGAACATACGTTTACAAAACTAATGTAATTTCTACCAAAGTTTTGCACGTGAATCCAATTTTATCGTATATTATTGACATAAGTAATGGATATTATTAAGAACGTATCTGCAATACGGCAAAACGAAAAAAATAGATTAAGGGGCCACTTCGCTAGGGTTTTTATTTAAGGGGCAATAATTGGGCAATTTTAATCTCGTCAACATCGTTCCGGGATCTATGTATTAGTAGTAAACTATTTGTGTGAGTGGTCATTGCAAGTACCAGCAAGTGCCACTATTTAACTAAATACTCCTTTAGTTTAAAAGAACTAAATTTTCAATAAAATTAAAGTTAATTTACGTTGTCCGATTTTAATTTCGATAAAAAAAAAAAAATGAAAATGAAAATGTTTAAAGATCTTTCGAAACACTTTATTTTTAATTTTTAGTTTAATTAAAATTATGATTTGATAAAATCCATAATTTTCAAATTTGTTTAAATTACAGTTCAAAAATAAATAAAATTGCATTTTTTCAGTGTTTTATTGTTCCATATGATTTATAAATATTTTTCTGTTGAAATTAATTTTTTTTTTTTTGGGATTAAAATTGGAAAATGTAAATTAACTTTAACACTACTATAAGTCTTTTGATCTAAAATTAATGGCAGTAGCGAAGCTGCTCTTAAATATATTTTTCAAATACTCAATAGCCGTTGATTTTTGGGCAAAGTCTCTCGATGCATGTTTTTCCACTGAAAGCTCCGCGGTCACTTAGGATTTTATCAATTCAAATGAAATATAGCAACTTGAAAGAACCCCTAGCCGTCCGTTGATTTTTCTGTTTTTTAATTTGTAAAATTTTAACAGAATGTATGTGCTTGACGATTTCGAAATCGGGAACGGCCATTAGTCGTATTTACTACGGTATTTACCATAATAACATAACCGTTACGCGTCTCGTCTACAATAGCTGATAACAATAACATTATAGGTGATTGGTTGGTATAATATTTTTTGTAGCACGCGTTAACTATATTATGTGAACCGTGCGGGTAGGCAACACAAACGACATCTATACATATCCACGGGATTGACGAACACGGTGTAATATACTACTTGAAATACATATTACAGTTTATTATATTTTATGTGTAAGCACGTGTTCGATATTCGAGATAGACCGTCACAACACTATTTTTTTGAGAGTGGGGGCAGTCAAATTTCCATTCTTACCTTAACTATTTTGGTATATTTTATTTGAATTACACTCATTTTAAACAATTTTAAATATTGATTTTCGTTAACAATTGCATACAATATGTTGTGTGTATGTCGACCGATTTAATACCTCAAGTCATAACGACGTTATCGATAAGAATGTTTGTATAGCCCCCCAATTTGGACGTAACTTATTGGGGGACACGCGGTCAGATTCTCGGCCGGCGACTTAAATACGCCTCTGATTATATTATGCTTCTATGGACTATAAAGGTTTAGTAAACGGGTAGTATATAATGGGTATCTGCTAATGTTCGGATCATTTGTTTAATACACGCTAATTACCCATACAGCATGTATTATATAGGCGTGTGACAAATAACGACGTTGCGTAATAAAATTTCATAAACGAGTTAAGCGACTGCGCGTACACTAAGGTAATATATACCCATTATATGTACGTAAATAATATATATATATACGTATATTCATTACATTACCATAATAGACAAGCGGAAGATCCGCCGAAAACACTGCAATGATTACGTAATGTCACACGCCGCGGTCATGAAGGATAAAGATAGGTACCTAAATGTAAATCATTAGTGGCTCGCGGGTTGTTTGTTAATATACATTACGACGTATAAATGCATTAAAAAACAATAATATAATATTTTTATCTTTCGTTTGCACGACGACACACACGTGATTTTATAACACCTTGGTATTTTTTCTATGTTTACAACCAAGAGGGATACAGCCATTAAAGATAGTATACGCGCGGGTGACATCGCCATATCATTATCGCCGCAATCGTTAAATAATATACTACACCGAGACACCGAGGAGTAGTAGTATAAATATAAAACATTCGTTCATTCGGTGACATAGATATGACACGACGCCTTGATTATTGAAAACTCCCCAACGAGTAACGGTCTTCTACGCCGAATATAGTATAGGGTTATGATGCGTATACGCCATGCGGTAAGGATGTGACGTCGTCCCGTTATTGACGAATGATTATTATAATTTATCAGGCCGATAAGCCGCGGCTGAGAAAATTAATATACGATTAAAAATCACACGCGACTGATGATGGATGAGAAACTTGACTGTCCGATTGCAAAGTAAAACTAACTATATCTCTGAACATTATTAAATGACAGTTTTTTTACCGTACTTTACTCGTAACTCGTTTAAAAAAAAATGCTTTAACTTATGAAATTTCAACACTTAAAAAATAATATTTATCTCCTATTAAAGACCTAGATATTAATTTTGAATTAGAATTGACTTTTATTCTTAAGCGCAGCATTTTTCAACCTATTTTAAAGACATTAAATATGTTAATACAATTTTTTTTAAAAAAATAACATTTGTTTATAATTTATCTATACGAGTACATAGAAAGAGATATTTTCCAGAGCAATATAGGTCTAGTTTCGCTTACCAAAAGGCATTAGACAGAATTTTTTTTATTTTGTATTCATATGGCTACGTTATTGATTATTCTCAAACATTAAACAACCTAATCGGGTTTTCATAACACCATAATAACTAGATCGATCTGACGCGTGATGTTACAGGAACACATTATTTTAAACGCGCTCGGCACTTTTGTGATAACCAGACGAGTGTACACATTTAATGGCAGAATAATAGACGAACACGTGCATAATAGTCATAATGTACGTACATATATAAAGTTCATTACACCAAACTGACGGTCGTCGTAAAACAACACAATATTTATAAAACAATATATTATTAACTTCATCGGGTCGATGTTTCAGTAAAAAAATTCACTCTTGTTCGAATCAATTATGGATTATTCCCAGTAGAAAGCAAAAATGTATGTTTCTACCTATACTCAAAAATAGCCAATCTCTATACCAGCACATCATTATACTTTTATGATATGTACGTGTTTCTCCATGAAATAACCACATCACAAATCACATATATAAAAGCCAATTTCGCTTTGCTATGTGATCGAGTTTCAGTCGTTTCTCGCAGAATACTGCATAAATCAATTCAATCCTTTGACCCTTATATGAAAACGCACAAGCTAATATATTTTTTTCAGCTATAGTAAAAAAAAACATACAATACAGATTTTTATATGTATACATTTTAGTTTTCATAATATATCATTATATTATACGTATACTACTCGTATGTCGTATACCATCATCTATTAATTAATAGATTTAATACAAAAGAATTTTAAACAAAATTAAAATATGATATTTTGGCACTATCACTTTTATCCGAGTATTTAATACAATTTGATTCTTTGAATTTGAGTACTTGGGCCGGATGGTTATGATTTGTATGCATAATGGATGTTTTATCGGCTTTTTTCATTTAACATATTATATAATATATTATGAATAATGACTGTACAACACAAAATGTGTAGGTACCTAATGGAAAGATTTATATTTTGTAAATACAACTATACGCTTTTTAATTTTTATAATAGTTATCACACATGAATGTATTATTATTCAATACAAAACACTTAAATATTTTTAAATCATAACATCATAATATTAATTAATGATAAATTTATAACACCGTGGATTGTGGAAATTAGAGAATGTCTTTAATGTTCATGAATGGCACTATATTTTCCTGTTTAAAGTAGTTATACTGCATTTAAGAATCAATCAAGGAAATTTGTTTATTTTATTAATCACAAATCAGTAATCATATATTTTCAATTATAGGTATTAACAATTTAACTATTCATATATTTATACCTGTGTAACGCCTATTCGTAAACATACATATATAAGTAATAATACTACATGTAATTCAATGCGTATCATAGTGTACAATGACAAACAATGATATAGGTAATAAAAAATATCGATAATCAACTAACAGATATTTATACATATATTTTATGTAGAAAATTTGATCTAGTCAATTTTTCGGGGGCTCAAAAGTAAAAAATTTCTAAAAGTAAATTAAAAATTTTCGGGAAAATTAATTTTGTTTTTTTGATGGAACTCAAAAATTAATAACCATAGACACTTGAAATTTTCAACAAATATTTATAAAATAAATATAATATAATTAAAATATATTTAATATTATATTGATTAAATAAATTCCTACATCGTACTACATGTACCATACTAACAATAAATTTCGGAGAGGAAGGAAAGCCTCCCCCTTAATATACTCACTGGGCTGACAGAATTCCACACAGAATTGTTTTTCGTATTTAATGATATATCATTGAATTAAAATTTAACATATTCATGATAGTGACCCACTCGACATCTAATGTACAGCAGAGCGGTACCCATTTGCCTAGCATTTTAATTTTTAATTTTAACCTAACCCATTTAACTTCTTTTAAAATAGCATGAATATAATAAAATGAATTTATGTCCAACAGTTAATAAATAAACCAAGATTACTAGTTACAATGTACTATTGCAAGGTTCTCTCTGTACTTATGTATATGTAGATACCCTATGGAAGCTCATATTATATTTACAAAATAGTTATATTATTATAAAAAAAAATTGAAAAGTTTAAGGCATTTAAATCTCTGACCGTATTAACTTACAATAATAAAATTCAAATTCAATAATTTAAACAAAAATTACTGTGTTAGTAGTTAAGACACCCTGCTCTGCTCCATTATACATAACATATACTATTTCAGCGTTCAAAGACGACGTTTCGTTAAATCTGTTTCGATTGAAACACAAGAAATAGGATTACTATTATTAGAACTATTTTTTTTATTTTTCCATGACGTCTGGCGCTCAGAACAGATATGTTAATTACCAGTATAACACCCATGATATTTATAAGTTAAAACTTCCGTAACCGAAAAGTGTCACACGCATTGAACGCCTCGCCACATAATTTGCGTAGTCGTATGTAGGTATACAGAACGTTTCTAAATCGAAAATTTCGAATTTTAATAAAACATAATAACAATTTATACGCCATACAATCGTCGAAACGCAGAATAATAGGTAATTTAACTTAATACGAGTACGGAATTGGCCACGCACAACCGTAATACGCGTGTAAAACAAAGAAAATGATTTTGTCTAATGAATGCTACCTTTTTTTTAGTATACCTATGACGTGTAATTTAAAGTATTTATACTAAACTTAACATATAGTAATAATATAAATCGATACAGTATACAATAGTCCCTAAATTAACAACTATAATATACTACTTATTTTAGGTTATTATTAATGTAATATATTTGGCCGTGCACAAATAAAATTAAAAAAAATGTATTCAATAATACTTACGTAAACGCTTCACAAGATACTCAAATGCTTGTTACAGCACTACGTGAGCGTGAGCACTAGTATACTATTATTACCTATGTTATATGTATTTCAAAGTGCAGGTGTGTATATTGTATATATACATATAGATAGTACAAAAACCAATTGTGAAGGGGTGTGACTAGGGCGGGCTTAGCTCCTCCCCTCAAGAAAACGCATTTATAAATTCCATGGAGAACTGTTTTACGGCCTCAAAAAGTTATTTAAAAATTTAAAAGCTTACCTTTTCCGCATTCAATCACGCTGTACACAAATACCTTTTTAACATTTTCAGTATGGCAGGAGCCAGTAAAACAAAACGGTCTAATACCTTAAACGTGTATGTATGATGCGTTATATAATAGGTATATTTAATTTTTCTATTTAAAAAGCAGTCCGCCCAATTCTTGTTTCGTATCTGTTCAATACTGTACTGAACAGTTAAGTTTACTTAACTTCACATTTTTTTTCCATAATACTTTCATCTTGACGACTGCGTCAGTTCCAACTACTGCAGATGTCGTTTTTAATAATTTTTTGAACAGATATAGCACACGTCATATCCGGAATTAGGAAGAGGACGCTGAACTGCAACTCAGATGCCTCCAAGGTTTAATAATTAATTACATGGTACAATTTAAGGTTTATTCATTATTACTTATCATTATTATAATAAGTATTATTAATTTAAGTCATACTAATGATTATAATTTATAGGCAATTTATATTTTTATAACGCAACTATCAATGCCGAATTATGAAATTTAGAATCTATAAGCATTTATTTTCTCTGACAACTCTAAAAACTATAATAAGTAAAAAAATAAAAGGTCTTAAATAGTGAATAGTATGTAGTGAATATTTTTTCTTTATAAATGTAATAACATTGATTATAAATACTAATTTTTAAGACTTCATTGTCAAATTTATAAACTTGGGTCGAAAAACAAAAATAGGTACAATTTTTTCGAGTGAAATAATTTTTTTTTATTTTTTTTTTTTTTTTGTTACCCCCAAAGGAATGACTTTTGCGTCTGGTGAGTGATTGCGTATGTTAGGTCCTATAGGGTCAAATGGTTAAATCTCGATATTGGCAACTACATAAAATAAATGGAAATTATTTACCCGATTTAATAATTTTTCCAATTTATTTTTCAATAATCAAAAACTGTATTGTCCTATTTATTTATTTGACACTCTCCCCCCAAGAAAATATCCCACCCCTTGGAGGCGTATAATATAACTTTTTCATATTCGAAGAGTATCTACCACGATATCTATATATATATATATATATATATATCACCCATCTAGGTAGTGACATTAACCTGCGTGATGTTTTTCCAGAAAATTGAAAATAAATTAACGGCATGCGATAAAAGGAGGGCGACTAATCGAAAATATCGGATATATTGCATGCCCGTTTAAATCGTTTGGATAAGGCTATAATATTATACTGATCAATGAAGGAGTTTGTAAGGGAAATTGGTAATAGGTAAGTACTCTGCCATCTAGCGGACGGCGAACGAAGACCGAGCGTAGAGCATCTCAACCGCCGACAGATGGCGTTGTCAATATGTCCGGACGCCGAATAAAAAAAAACCCGGCGCTCTCGAAACACCATGGCGCATAAAAATAATATAATATTATTATACATTTAATTACAATGCGCCATCGACGACGACACGTGCCGCGAAAAAAAGTGTTATAAATATTCGCGGCCGAGTGTGCGACTCCTAATTATTATGAAAATTCGACCTTCGACCGACCGACGACAGAGCCATCGTTAACGACTCTACATCGTCGTCATCATCATAATTATTATTATTATTATTATTATTATTACCATTGCTGTTAGTGCTTATTACCATTGTGATTTAATATTGAAAATTATAAATGCGCCGCTCTTCGAACGGATTTCGGCAATTGCCGTGCGCGCTAACCGCGTTTGTGGTTTTACAACGTTATTATAGAGTTGTTGCCTTGTCGGTCGTGATGCGTATTAGGTGTCCGTCTGCGTATACCTTCTTATAATTGTGTGTATGCAATATTAATATATTATGTATTATAATACACCGATACGCACGAATATTGCACGCGTTTTTCCGCGTGAATTCAACACGGACGGATTAACGAAACAATAATAGAAGGCGGCGACGAGAAAAAATAGACACGATAGTGTTTGTGCCACGCGGAAAGACATTCGATCGTATTGTGTACAATATAATGCGTTTTTCGTTCCCGTTGTTCTAATGCAACGAGGGAAAAGAAAAGAATAAATAATCCAATATGTCAAAAAATACGATGAATTTATCGAGCAACAAAAAAACCGGTTAACAAATTGCCATTTATATTTATACGCGAACATCGTTTGGTTGCCATTGCGAATGTTGTCGCGAAAATTCGGTTAACGATAAATCGATATTATTATAGTTTTTGTTTAGTTGTTATAACACCTGTAATGGTCGGAAAAAATTTGGCCAAAAAAAAATTCTGCGACCAGCACAAAAACATATATATACATGTACAAAAAAAAGGTTAGAAAATAATAATCGAGTCCCACAGACCACACAATAACGATAGTCGCGATAATATATAAAAATAAAGTGCCAATTTACCTGGAAACCATAAGAATTCATATCAAGACGAAATTTGTCAAATAGAATCAAATAAATTTGTTTCTAATTTGATTATGCACTTGTGATTCTCAAAAAATATTTTGTTAAACAGAAAATTTGTTTTGATAAAATTTTACTGTATAATTAATGTACAAAAGTGAACATTTAACTAGTTAAAATGTTAAACTAAATTTTTTTCTAAGTTTTTTATTTAATTATAGTAAGTTAATTTTCTAATCAATAGTATAACTTAACTAATTAAATTTAAAAATCAGTTAAATTAAAATCACGTTGATCTATTATATTTAAACCAGCAGCATATAATTAAAATTAATTAATTTTTTTTTTAATCTCGTGTAGTTGATATTCCTCAACTTAGATATTTTTTTGACACAAACGTGTAATTGAATAAAATATTACAGCTAGACATTAGTAGATTATATGCAAGAAGAAGGTATAGTATGGAATTTATTTTTTTAAATAATGTTTAGTTATGACTTAAAAAAAAATTGAAAGTTGTATAATCACCATAACTATTATAAATATTATGTATGGCCCAATTTATGATTGCTAAAAATTAATAAGCTCATGCTGAACTGAGTTAAGTTAATATTAACTTAAAACTTTTAAGTTAAATATATTATGTGCAGAAAATTAATTTATATATTTGACCTCTTTAACATTGTCTTAGCTAACTCGAGTTCATTTTTTTCATTAACATGCCCATCTCTACATGTACATGAATACATAATATTATAATGAAAATAATAAATGGCGGCGGCGAGGCTTGTATCACGCTCGATATTTATGATATTAAATACTGCAAATGTCAAATACCATTTATGTCCTTTAATACAATGTACCTAGTAGTATAATGCATATAAGTATTATATCACCGTGTGCCTATAGTACAAAATAATAGTTGCTTTGTTGTGTAGGTATGGGTCAAGACGTTTAGGTGGATGATATAGTGATATAGATATTCGTAGTTGTAATTTATTTTGGTTACTAGTAAATATTTAAATTAACGAATCTAGGAAAAAAAAACCCCGCACCAACCAAATACATAATACTTTTTATGATAGTGTATCTAGTATACTATACTTACGTAATATACTTTTAATAATATTTAATAAAATAATATTCCCATCATAGTTTTTGATTAATTATTAAATTATTTTATTATATTGTGTAACATTATTATGCATCTAATTTGTTATACTATGTACTGCATTTATTTAAATTTATTAATGAGGTAACTATAAAAAAAAATTAATCTAGTATATAACATTAAATAATAACTAATTATATCACAGTTAAAATAACATAATATTATATTTATGGTCATAGCTATGTTAAAAAAAATATTACATAATAATTATTGAAATATAAGTTTATTGCTTGAAAATTTAAAATTATAAAGCGTACAATATAATAAAAAAAAGTATTATGTAATACGCGTGGGGCTTTTTTTGCCGGATTTTTATATCGGGAATTTTATTTGGGGGGCTTTTTCTGATTACCTAATTTAGCATCCTCTAAATGTATACCAATGTATTTATGGTTAATTATAGTTCATAATTGATAAATATTAGTGTGTATACAGTACAAAGCCATTATTCCTTTCCTCTAGTGTTTTTATTGAAATTTCATCCCTTGGTTATAGATACATCGATACCTCTATCAAGTGTATAGTATATTCTAGCCTTTAGGTACCTACTACAAGTATGACGGTCGAGTAGATTGACTAAGTATACAGGGCGATTCTTATTCGCCAAAATAATATATAAATTAATAACAGCTCGTTTAAAGATGTTTTGGGTAATTTTAACTAATACGTAATGTATCGAACAATACTACATGAAATATTGTTTTGAAATTTGTAAATAATCGCCAAGACCATACAATAATATATAGCAACAACTATCAATATTAAAATAGCTGCAATAAAAAAAAAACGTTTTATTTTAATTATTATGTGATTTTTTTTTAAAAAAAACTATGATTTAATCGTTCATTTATTTAACTCTAGTTTATTTTTATCATAAAATTTTAAAAATCTAAAAACTTTTAAGGTTAAATTATATTTAACTTTGATAAAATACATTTTGTATTAATCCAATTATTATTTAACAATAAAATACATTTTTATTAATTATAATATAATACCTATACAATTATGTTTGTGTAAGTACCTATCATAGTTATACAATTTTTATTGTTATTTTATTTTCTATTCAATATATACACATAGTATTGATATCTTTGTGTGCCATTACATAGTTCTCAAACACTATTTAACGAAAACGTTTTATTTTTTTAATAATTACAATTTGTCGTGAGTGTAATTGAACCTTTTTACATATTTGAGAACGGGTTTTTTTGCAAAAAAAAAAAAGGCCTTGGAGTTATGACCCATATCAATGGTGGACACGATTTTCCTATTTTTCTTTAAAAGTACCTAACATGTACTAATTATATTTTACTAGGTACCTAGATACTTTTTTTAGTTTTCTTATACTATATTTTGTTTCACTAAAAAACCATATTTTTTTTAACTTGGTATATTCTAAGATAAAATTTATTTTATCGTAATGTCGATGTACTATTACAAATATTCCACTTACAAAGTACTTTATTTACAATAATTAATAACACTCATAGTTTATGTTTTGAAATGATGTGTGAAATGATAAGGTAAAAACGGTCCAGTTGCACGCGTCTAAAATTTAATCGTTTATCAATAAAAATCTATTAGTTTGATATTCATTAAAACATGAGCTCTTAATGTTTAGTATCAACAATATCAAAATGTTTACAATAATATTCTACTTTCATTCAAAAATGAGTCAAAAGCACTTTAAAAAAATTATAAATTGGAGAATTATCATTTGATGAAAAACTTAAAATAAACATAGTTCTTTTAAAACAACTGTTTTTAAATTATTTATTTAAAAAATGAACGAATATCGACTGAAATAATGATAAGACGTGTTCCACGCAAAAGGAACGCGCTGTATACCTATTATATAATTATACATAATATGGCACGTGCCATTTTCGCCGATGTGGTTGTTCGAAAACTAACAACTGGGAATAAAAAAGAAACGATAAACCGCCAACTATACATTTTAATAATATTTATATACACGGCTACAGCGCTTGCTGCTGCTGCTGCTATTGTTGACGGAGAAATAAAAACTATAACTTATTACAAAAAAATTCGTATATTAAAATATTTAGCAACACGCGCGCTCGCCAAACCGACGATACACGATGGTGTTATAATATTACTACTATTATTACGCATCACATAAATTTTTTTGCAAACTCAAACCGTGGTATTGCGCAACGACGACCGGTCTAAGTTCGCACGGGCGTCGGTTTCCTCTCTGCATAATAATACATAGAAAATGCGCAAAATTGCGCTGGCGAGAAGACGAAATCCGGTCTTTGGCGATTATATTCCGAATGAATGGACTTTGGTTGTAACAACCGTGTGTCGTAGTAGACACTCGGTGTGTATGTATATTATAATACCGTGTAGGCATCTCTTTCTATACACACACACATATATAATATACAAGCACAAGTAGGTATATGTGAGTGGGCGTAGTATTATAATATACTTTATATACGTACTACGTACAATATACAATACATACTATGTATAGGACATAGGTTCTACTATATATTATTATTATTACTTACCTTATGGCTTATGTTATACGTAATATATATTATTACATAAAAGTATAGTATATTGTCAGAGTTCCAAGTGGCTTAGAACAAGTTGTTATTAGAGGGGGGATGGATCACAGTATATGGTTTAGTATATAGTAGGTAACTGTATTTACATATAGTTTAATATTATAATATTCAATAAGCTATCAACGATCTATATCTATTCTATATAAATGTATAATATTATACTGTTTTATTATAATTATTAATAAATTAATATTGTATATTAACTACCTATACAATATAATAATACAACATTATTAATAATGACTATCGTCAAACAAAGAGATATAATATGATATTTTTATTACATAATTTATAATGAGTAAATAGGTATCACTGGTAAATAAATATGCTGATGGAGCTTTTCTTTTATTCTTTATCGGAACAAGAAAGTAATTTCCATATTTTTACAGACAAAAGTGTAAGAAAAATGTGTTTAATTTGAATTTATAAACTGTATCTTTTTTAGCTCTAAATCACAATGTACAAAACTATTAAACAAACAATTCCTTTATATTGGAGTTTAAATTTATGCAGAAAATTTTGAGTAAAAACAAAATTCCACTAAGCAACGATCTCTATAGGTGGTAGGCGATCGATGGCTCCTTGCGTCCCCTCTCCTTTGGATTCTAATACAGATATCCACTGTTTGGTCTCACAAATATTACATCAAACTATATGGTTTTGGACAGGACTAAATTTTGTTCTTCGATCGCTATGTTTTGAAAGCACTAACCATTACGTGTCGTTTGTGTTCGTCATCGTCGTCGTATACTCAATACTCGTATACATAATATAGTATTATACTTTTTACAATATTATTATTGACTGCCACCCAATACTCTGTGCTCGGAATACAATTTACAAACGACGGAAACCGTTGATTAGAATTATGCAGTATTTATAAATGTATAATCATGTATACGCTAACCTATGTACGCGCGATCGGAATCACAACGACGATGGTAAATGGATAAAACGTCTATATGTAGACGTATATATTATAAACTATGAAGGGTTAGTCATCGGTTCTCGCGAAGACTAGCGCATAAGCACATTGCCTATTGTTGGTAGACACGTATGATCCGCGGACGTATAATAATAATAATAATAATAATAATAATAGTTGACCGGGAGAACCACAGCACTACAGCAGAATTCGTAATTTTTATTGATGGGTGTACTTTCATAACATAATTTCACACGGCCAAACCCGAAAAATACGTTACGGGACACAGGAACACATTTGACCGATCCTCCGTTTATCGTTTCCAATTCGTATACATGACTAATACTTAACGACATTGTTCATGCTACACGAGTCAAGGACATTTTTGTCGACCAAACAATAGTTTGAATTCGTCTAAATTTTAATAATAACAATAATAATAATAATAAAAAATACCTGAGTAAAATGTTTTGAAAATACGTACTTATATTATGTATTGTATTGTACAATTGAATATCCACTAGCTCGTTATGGTTTATCGGTGCTTTAAGTATAACATGTTCAATATATTTTAAAACTCTTTTCTCTATACATCTGTATTTTATCATGATATTTTTTTATTAGTATTTATACATTTTCCATGTAGACGAACTACTATTTCACTCTATTCGTTATTATTATAAACCCATTTTATGAATGGAATGGCTCTTGCTTTACTATATAGATACCTTGTACAAAGAAGGCAATAATATGCAAAATACAACAAATATCGTTTTTAAACTAAATATAGGTATAATATATATATTTACCTATATATAAATTAAATATGTACCTTGTAAGTACCTGTACCTACTTATATGTAATATAATAATGCCGGTACCTATGTTGGTCACTTAATGGGGAGCCCGAAGCTATATTATATCATGATACGTCTATATGTGTATATATTTTACTTTTAATCAGTTTTTCCTTTACATTAACCTATTATAAGTAAGTTTTTTATTCAAGGCGTCTTACCGCATTTACACTTGCAAATACATTTTTTTAATTCGTTGTTATTAAATAAATTACTTCTTTATATAGGATGATCACGTGTATAGTTTGTATTTTTTTTTCGTTTTGTCTGTTTAAAATTTTGACGTATCCGGCAATTCATTAGTCTGTAAATTAACATATATGTTAAATTATTTCCCTGAATGAATTCATAGAGTTATTTTATACAACTTTTCGAATTTCAAACAAAATTATACAGTATACTTATGATTAAAACATATAACTTTTAACAAAATTAACTATAAAAATCCATAATTATAATAACTTTAATTTTTAATTTTTTTGGAAAATATTTACTTTTATAATGAAATTATTTTAAGTCACACGAAAACTAAGTATTATACTTTTTTGGGAAATATAACAAGACAATAGATACGCTGTATATATTATATATGGAGATAATAATTATTATAAAATAGTTAAATTATGTATTTTATAATATGCACTTCTAATAATACGTGCGTAATTACTATTTTTTTTCGTCGCTGAGTCGAGGCGATGAAATATTATAACGCCACGCACCTTGATAATAAATTATAACGTACGCGTGATTAATATTAATAATTGTTTAATGATCTCGATAAATTTTATACAAGAACCAAGAAACGTGCAATTACGACGAAGCAGAAATAAGATAGAACGTATCATATTATAATGTATATAATGTATATTTTATATAGTATATAAATGTATATTATACTATATGTATAATATATATACCGTTTGTATTATATTCAACAGTGCCGTAAAAATTTGCAGGAGAGGACACTTGGGGCACGTGCCTTATTCCCTCCCACTGCGTAACTATAATAATTACAGTTATTTTTTTTTAACACAACTACACAAATATAATGATATATAGTATTCTGCAATATACTTATACATTGATGAGAATGAATTATATGCATATGTATTTACATTTGTTCAGTATTGTAGCATATACATGCAATTGAACTAGTCAGTTATATACTTATATATAAAGTTGTATGTGAACTCTACATATTACATAATATACTGTCTACTGCAGGGATAGCCAAAATACTTTTAAAATTTTATTAAAATAATGAATGAAAAATTCATCAATTTTTATCGAATAAATACAAGATATTATTAATGTAATAAAAATTATAAAAATTTTAAGTCATTTAAATAAATTGACAATTATTGTCTTTCAATAGGCAAATTTTTCAAAATTTTATTCTGAAACTCTGAGAAAACACTAAAAACATTCATTTAACTAAGGGATTCAGATTTCTGAAACACTTCAAACTTGTATTAAAACAAATAAAAACTTTCTTTATTAATAGATAGGTTATATGAAAGATGAAAAGTAAAATTCAATAAGTATATGCTATTTACTATATTAGATAATAGATTATGTTGTTATTAAAATACTGAATACATTATTGAATAGAAATAGTATATAATTATAAAATACGATTATATATAAAATACTTACGCAACAAGCATTATAGTACTTAGTATGTATATTACTGGTAAAAATGTAAATAGCTCAAGTAGAAGAAATGATTTTTAACCAATGTTTTTTTTCGTCATATTCATTACAACCACTATTGTATCTGTATTGCAGGATACCGGAAACTCCATTATCACACTACAAAATAACGAGTCCGTTTAGTTTAGCACCTGCTCTTATCTGTAATATATAGGTAATATTACCTATGTACAATTAATATCGCATTATTATTGTTACATGATTTATTACATTTTACTAATATTTATGTATATATGCATATGTCATAGATACCTAATATGGCATTTCAATTACATTGTTTGCTTATGTAATTTAAATAAAAACATGGAAAAGATTTACAAAAGTTTCTACTATTCTGTTTTTAAACACATCCGGCATAATGCTGCGGATCATTATAAAATATATTTAGTAATATAATAATCGAATGATGTGCTAACCAGCATAAACTCTTGGCAATGCGATACCTGCAGCGGATACCTAGGTACGCCTACGTTTTAAAATGTGTCCCAAGACAATTACCGTGCAGATTACCAACCATATCGAAATCAAGAAGGAAAAGGTTTATACATTACGACATTACAATTATTGTTATGTTTTGTATAACACGTCAACGTATTAGAAATTAGAATGCATATATATATTATGCAGTCGGTAATAATATCACATGTATAATAGGTTATAGGTAGGGTCGTCCTAAATTCGTATTTACAAGTGCTTTTAAAATACCACTTACCTTTTTTATTATTCATATAATAATTTATTCAAAATAAACGAATTTCAAAAGAATTAACCATCCTTAGGTAGTAGTAATACAAGACATATCGTAGTTTTTGCATTACACAAAATAAGTTATTGCTGCAGCTAAACTGCTAAAGGTATTGATAGTGCATGGAATAAAACAAGCTCTATAGGGTTTTTTTAAAGTTTACTATACCCCCGCCGTTTCGTACTTTAACCTGGCTGCGTTTACTCTATTATTAATATTTCTAAGAAATATTTTTTTTATTATTTTTTTTTATGAAATATAACGTTTTTAATGTTATAAGATTCTCCAATTATTTTTTTTTTTTTTTTTGACCGCGAAGGCCATAGCCTAGCCCCCTGCTCCTTCAAAGTATGTATATTTATAAATTACAATTCAACCATCAATAACTGAATCGACGGAAATTGTTTAAATAACATATAATATACATGTTATACTATTATCCCTGGACTTGAAATAAATTACTATCGATGTCTTATTCAGGGTCGATAGTGTTTATACCTATATGGTTGTTACGTATGTATATTATAACAAATATAATATAATATATATTATGTTATATACACATAGCACACTGGCGACTATATTACATTCGATCGTTTGGTACGATGGCGTTATGTAAAATTTCGTCGACTACTCGCGTATATCGCAATTCTCTCTCCCCCGCGCGTTTGTGGTGTTCTTGAAAGCCTTATAACGTTCACATTATATATTAAATACGTGTGCGCCTACCTAGTTTGAATATTGCGTAATTGCGATATAAAACGACGTCCCTATTTGCCAGCGAATCGCGTATTGGTACGCGGCTATGCCACAACACACAGATAAATAACATATCACAATATATATTGTAACTTATACGTACTCCGAGACGGCATCTATCGTTCGCATATTATTATAATATTGTACGACCGCCGGTGAGTCGGTTTCACAACGCCAGGCTTTCTTCAATCTCTCCGAGATTAAAATTTAATCGGGTTACCGATTATTTCTCGCCCTTGGCATCAATACAATATATATATATATATATACGTATATATGGGTACCCGTGACATTCGAGTGTATTACATTGTGCGATGTGTTTTCGTCAAACGTACGTCGTATACGATAATGATATAAATTACATTATATTATTGTAATAATATACGCATACGCGTCATTTGTGCAGTGTACACGACGCCGCGCAGTGCTCCGGCCGATAGTATTGGAAACCGAACGTTGAAAATATTGCCATGATACATAGGTACCTACTGTATAGGCTGTTAAAACGCGAGATAGTAAAAATATTTACTGAAACATAAAACCGCCAGTGTACGGGCGTATTTTTCACGTACACGATATCCCGATGAAATATGTAAGCTTATATTTAGGTATATTCGTCTATATAATTATATCCGTACACGACGATGATGTATCTGCAGCTGTACATTTATTTCACGCACGCGTTGTATTTATCGTCACAACTACTATTATTTTATTTCTCTCGAGGTTATTTTCATACACAAATAATATAAGTAATATATCTGATATATACCCCTACAATTATCCTATAGAACTTAATACACATTATTATATTTGTGTGTAATGAAATACATTTATATTAATTTATATTACAAGTAATAACATAATAATATAGTGATACATATATTTATAAGGACTGCGCGTTGACTCGTAATATAGGCATACATGGCATAAATCACCTATACACCCATAATAACACAGATATTATATTATCTACGTATTGTTGTTTTTCAGAAAATATAATACACATATATTATATAATTATTTTATTTTTCGTGAAACGCTAAATTAAACTATCCGTCTATCCTCCTATACCCATCACATCAATTGATCATTTAATAAAGAACTACAGTAAAATCTCTCTATAATAGCGGACACTATCGGAAATTAAAACGTATTCCCTATTAATCAGTATTCGTACACAAAGGTTCAACTACATCTAAAGGCGTTGTTTTATAAAATCAAATTTTATATCAGTTTTTTTTATTCCGTCCCATAGTAGGTACTTCACTCAATAGTAATTCTTATTATACAAGGAAATAAGTATTTATGAATTATGATGACATTCTGACGTGTACGCGCCACTTGTCACTTGAATCTTGAGTCTATTAATCTCTATGATGGTTTTAGATAATAAAATTTTAAATGCATCTCAAGAAAAATTGTCACGTACTTAACGAATTTTTTTTTAATTATAAATGCGTTATAAATTTAATTATTTTAATATTAATAGTAACATTAAATCTAATGTATTAAGACTAAGCCAATAGCACATACATTAATATATATTGTAATAATTTTAAATATATTAAGTACACGTTTATAGAAGTACTTATCACCATTCATATGTAATATGTATATAACAGTACGGTTAATATTAACAGCTCATGTCTGACTACTTATTAGTTAGAAATTGAAATTTTCTATATCGATTCAACATTTTGTAAAACAAACAACAGTATTAAAGTATATAAGATCATGTGAATTATGTGCTAACTATAACTTAACTATAATATAAAATTTCACAATTGCCATCAATCAAAATATTTCATTCAGTAATGGCCAGTATGGCAATATCTTACCGAGGTCGAGGGTGGTAGAATAAAGAAATCGTTTTTTAAAACTTATATCTAATTTGAGAGAAAAAGAACTTGAAGGACTATCACTATCTAGTTGTTGTTTTACTACCAAAAAGGGAAATATGTCAAAAAAGATGGATAAGAATCATTTCTATAGGTACCTACTGATTACATTATGTCAAAATCATATATATATATATCTCCCACATAGTCTCATAGGTAGATGTTTCTTTCCATACAAAGAAAAAAATTATATTTCGTTCTCGTGAAGATTAAATCCATTTATTATTTTTATTTATAACCTATTCGAATAGGTCTTTAAAATAAAGATAAACTTATATATTATGTACTTATGCAAATATAAAAGACCACCTATTAAACATTTTTATAATACTTACCAATTATTTTTTATTTATTTATTTTTTTATTAATGAATTATTGATGGAATAATATTGTAAAATATCATACTTGATATACATACCTATACATCTGAGAGAAGCACGGAGAGACTCAATTCCTCCCTCCTTCAAATCATATAGCTAAAACTTTGTTTATAATTGTTTTTAGAAATAAGACAAATAATTATTATTAAATTTAAAAAAATTATTTAAAATTTTGTTTACGTGGTATACTGTATTCCTGATAAATTAAATTAAATTATAAACACGAATCATTGATTAATACGACTAATATTCTATATGACACGGAGTCACGAACTATGTTAAATTACAATAATCTATGAATAATTATAGTTTTTTATATAAAAAAATGTGATACGGACATACATACATTTAAATACAAATATGTTTTAATTTTGATGAATATGATGGTGGTGTAGCCTACCGCGTATTTTATTTTCACAATATTATGTAAGATTTTAATTCCATAAAAAATCTGATTATTGCTCTAATATTATTATTGCATCTGTAGGTATTAGATTTGTATTATAAGTACAAAAAATGTACAAACAGCTTACATTCAATTGTAATTTGTTTTGGTATTTTACTGATCGATCACATTTTTTAAAATAAATATATAAAATTATAAAATTTAATACAAATTTAATGTAAAAACACAATTTCTCGCTTTACTTTGAATTAAAATACGTCTAGTACTTTAAATATATTTAAAATTAAATATGAATAAATATGCAACACCAACTTCCGTAGTATCTATTCTAGTTACACCGATTATCGTTATTTATTACTTTAATATAACGATAATTTATTTTAGTCTGCAAAATATATTAAACATTAAATAATATATTTTTGTAGAGTTAATAATATTTAGCAAGATATTCGTCTTAGGGGAATAGAGTTTATATTAATATTTATTACATAAATAAATATTGTTAAAATTCTTTTATTCATAAGAGATAATATTTTTCTATTTTATTTATTTTTATTTTTTATTTTCAGATCCAGAATACTCTTCCGAACATGTCGGTAAGTCACAAACATTATAATATTTGTTAAATAATTAATATTATGTTAAAATAAATTGGATATTATTATGATGAGTTATAATAAATCTTGTTATAGGTATTAAAAATTATTATTTCTATTTAAAGATAATTAGATGTATGTGATCAAAGTCAGTTTTGATGCATGCATTTTTTTTAAATATATAAAACGAATATTTTTAAGAAAAGCGTGTTGGCATTAAATATAGAAATGTTACATAAGTAAGTTAACATATGCATTTGTATATTTAAACAAGCTATTACCTAATTTTGTTAATTAGTTTCTTATTATTTAAACAAACGTTAAATTGTGAAACGTAAAAATGTAAAAATATTATTATGTTTAATGGTAATTTTATCAATAATTAATTGTATATACCTATTACCTGTAATCAATTGCGCAACTACCGAGAGGGTTCGCAGTGTCGATCAATGCAGGGCTCTCGATATTAACTGACATAAGAGGCCTACAGGACAAACCAACAATAACTTAGGTATTTCTGTATTTTATTACAAATTTCACATAAAATATAAAAATCATAAAGTTTCGATACATAAAAAAATTTCACGAAATACGATCCAATAGAGTAAATATTAATTATAATAAAATAAAATTATCAGACACAATGTAGAAAAATATGATATAAAAATACGAATAAATTGTTTATTATCTTTTATTTGCGATCGATATTAATGTGTCATCAAATTATATTATTCAATAAATAGTGTGTAGTCAGTGATATATTAATAAAATATTTGTGAGTAGGTAGTAGTACAATACTTAAGTCTATAACTGTATTTTTTACTTATAGATAGATGACGCATATAAAAAGGTAAAAACCTTACAATTAAGTCAAGACATAATTTCTCGCTTTATTCTTTCTGATTATATTATTTTAACCCCCAATATTATACAAATTAAGTACACGTATATTATGGATTTCGAGACTCGTTTTGAATAAAAAAAAAAAAAAAATGAAAACTGAAAGTAACGACACATGAATTTACTAAATTTTAATATCAATTTGAATTAACTGAAGCTAAAATATTTGCTCTGCAATTTTTAAACATTACTATCTGTAAAATAATAAGCATACACGGAAGATATTTTTGAAATGGATATAAATTAATAATTAGTAATTATCGTGGTTGTAGATTCTTAATTTGATTGCCCAATGGGTAAAATGTGTAAAAAGATAAAAATATAATTACTTATCCATTTTTTTATTTAAGTATCTAGTTCTTGGAACTACTGTTAGCCAGTTATACATTATACTCTTGGTACTTAGATTTAACAAATAAAAGATTTGGAATTGAATACGCTACTTTTTTACATAGGATACCAATCAAAAAACTCTTTCAACAAAAAAATAATCTTTAAAATTTAAATAATTCATCTAAACGCTAAGTACTAAATAATAATTAATAATATATGTATATTATATATATATATTATCAATTAAAAAAATTATATTAATTTATTATCACGAAATATGTTAGTATCCTATTAATCAACAACTTGACGACTCCAAATTTTGTTTATAAATATAAATGTAAAAACTAAAAAAAAGCATTAATCAGGGCCCCTTTATTAAAAGTGATAACCAGGCCCCAGTTTGACTAGTTTATAAATTATACTTTGTAAAGTTTTTAGTTACATCTGACTTGTTTACTAACATGTTTCGATTAAGAAGTTTATTAAGTGCATATTGCATATTTACATTAAAACAAAACGCAAATATATTTATGTATTTTATAATGTTATAATAAATCACAAATCCATTAAATCTGAGCACTCAAACTTTCAATTGGGGATTTCTATGACGCAGGTCGCAGGTTAAAAAACAATTATCTTTGATTTACTTTGTTATTATCCCTATAATCAAACCCAATGCCTATAATGTTTACATTTAATATTAACTATTATTTACTATTTAGGTTTATATACTACACAATTGATACAACTTAATATTTAACATAAGAATAAGTGAATGACGTTTAGATTATGTATAAAATACGTCACGTAACACAAATCTCATACTTTAAACTAATTTACCTTACTGTATAATTTAATAAAAAATGATAAATAAATTAATAAATTAATGATTTTTATATTGAAATAGTGTAAATATATATAAATTTGCATATTGGAAAAAACTGTGATTATAATAAAATGAATATCAGTAAACTATAAAAAACAAAAAATACTGTCTGCCCACTTTTAGAAATGTGTATTAAAAAAAATGCACCCGGAAATTATTAAATTTTATAAGCTAAAGATTATTTTATAAAATTGTATTTTAATTTTTGTTTTTATTAGGTGACTAACATAAAACCTACTAAGATTTATATCGTACCTACATAAACATTTAAAATTGAAACATTTGAAACAATATAATATCTTATATATGTTGACACTTTTTCACAAAATACTTTAACTGATGACTTAACATAAAACTTAATAAATTAAATTAAATAATAACGTTTATTCTTTACATAATTTCCTATAGTAACACTAGATTATTTACAAAAAAAGTAATCATAAATAGCAACAAATTTATTTTCAAATCGTAATACCAAATTAAACACCGCGATTTAACTAGTTGTAGATAGTTTATATTACAAAGCTTTATGATTTAAAACGTCGTCAATTTTTTTCATACGCTTAGTTTAGATAAATATAAACAACAAATGAATATAATACTTAAACAGTTATACAGTTACATCAGAATATTATTATTTATACATAGTTAGTAAGTATCTATTCAGAAACATAATTTAAAAAGCTCTTTGGTTATTAACCAATTAAATATAATATTTTAAACCGTTGATTCGTTTAGTCTTTTTAGTTAAAACTTATATATTTTAGAAAAATCATTATTTAACTGTAGTTTGATCTAAATAATAGGTAAAATTATGAAACTGTATTTAAAATTTTATAAAAATTGGTGTCACGTATTTAGAATTTGGATAACTGTAAAATTTTATCCATATCAATTTACGAAAAATACATTTATTTCAATCTACAGTAATATAATCCAATAAATAAAAAACAACAGGTCAAACTAAAAAAATCATAATTTTATTTCAAAATTCCTTCTTTCTAATAATTAAAATCTTATTATGTAGATACTATATAGGAATTGATCTATTTTTAAAACCATGGCATGTAGTTACTTAAATATTTGTTATTTTGACTATCCCAAAATCATAGTCAGCTTCTTTTTTAACGATTGCTCAAGTTTAATCATTATACTCAATTTTATTTTAACTTATTAAAACAAAAAAAATAATTAATGATTAATTGAATATTCCAGACAATCCATATTATATTATTATCTATAATTGAGCAATGACAATAGATAACTGTATATATATAATTATAGTTCCTAGTATTATGGTTATCATTACGTCGACTCATAGGTTGTAAAACTCTTCATTAGGTGACAAAATGTCTTATAACAAAACTCAAAAGTAATCATGATAATTATATATTATAACCATAATAATTAAATAGTCTGTGTCACACCATTAAGTACATATTTTTACAATATAAAATGATACCCATATCCATATATATAAAGTAATTGAATGACAGTCATATATAGTTTTATTTGTACTTTTTCTCTTTTATAGAAACTATACAATATAAAATAAATTATAATTAATCTCAGTTATAATTTCATTCTCATCCCTACCATTATAAATAATACTGTAACAAAATTAACCCCTTTTATTCATGAATGATCATCATAATAGGATACAAACAACGATCGCTTTATCCTGCAGTAAAATACTAGACCCTCAAAAATGCTATTAAATCTCAGTTTACGCAAACGTCACTATAAAAGATTTTAGAAACCTTCTCCACGCAAACGTCCTAATCCGATGATTGCAAATCCAATTTACAATAATTTCCCTAAAAATCCTTCATATCACTTCAAGAAGTAATTACGTAGAAATCTCATGACTAAACTAATTACTGGAATTCCATTAAAGGATAACGATTTTCACACACACAAAGCACTATTAACAATAATCTTTTTTTTATAACTTTTGGTTATTGTAGGTACTATATTATATATTTATTTTTATAATATATTTAGATTTTATACGGCAATTAAATGTAATTATTATTTCTCATTAACTACAATTAATTGTTAATTCATTTTTGTGAAGGCATTTAATTGCTTAATATTTTAAAATAATAAAACTACGTATTTGTCATTTATTACGGTTCTAGGATAAATGTATTTGTTTGTAAGCTTTTAACACACTCATTGATAATTAATGGTTACCTACTATTTGTAATGGTACAGATGAATAAAGCATGTTACTAATTATTACACTGTTACTGCGCACACGTAGGTATCTAATACAACGAGTACATTACTAATCACTACTTATATTTTAATAATCTCAATAATTAACACGTGCAATCGAATATCAATAATATAAAATATTACTATTTTCCAATTAATCCACTATATGTGATATTTAAAATTTAAATAGATTCTTTAATATCGTCGAAAATAACATTATAACCTAATATAATATCTACATTTTTTGACATAAAGGCATCAATATAATTTAATCTAATCTTGGTTTAATCTAAACCAAATGTATGAACATATATGTGTAAATATTTGTAAGTTATTCCGTAAATTCTTCAAATCAGAAATTATTTAGATTTTAAATGAAATTTCTAATTTAATTAGAAATTAAAAATTAATAAGTTTTTTATAGATAATTTTGATACGTAATAGATTAATAGGTCATTATGTACTTATAGTACAGTATTAACTAATCCTTAGTGTAATAATATACATATATCGATAAATACTATTCAACTTAATGTTTTTGTATTTTTCACAATGATTATTAAAAATAATAATAATAATAATAAGAGTATTTAAACACTTAGATTACTTACAAGCTATTTGGTTGTTAGTTCACATATAAATCAAATAGTATACTCATAAAATTATAATCGATATAATAGTTTTTCTCGTATCTAATATGTACAAATATATAATACTATTCTAATTTTATTATAGTACTATGTTTATGTTAATCTCAAAATATAGTAAAAATATATTCTCGCGACCGCAACCCCATAAAGTCACGCCAATGTAGAGTATGCAGATAAGTATTATTACTTTTAAAAACACAATAAAAACTCTTATTATGACTTTTGGACTGCATCTCTCGATAACAAAACATCTAAAATAGTGAGAAATGTTATTTTTTTCACTCTAACTACATTTGTTATATCATAGTCACTATAATATACATTAGTAGATAGTAGGTACTATACATTTATACTTCCTGTATGGGCTGTCTGGTATTATAATATTGAATATTATTAAAATTAAACAAAATACCATTATATACATTAACATAAAATAATCAATTTTAATAGCATACCTATTATTACTGTAGATTGTTTTAAATAAAACTGTAGTAACTATATAGCACATACAACCTACCACTTGATAGATAACTGTTATATACCAGTTACAGACTACTCTACCTAATCACGATCAGTAGGTGGTGATCCTCGAACTCGTAACCTCAAAATAATTAATGTCACTGAAATATCGTTGAATAATAATAGATATAAAAATATATCTTATCATTAATTAATAACGTATAATATTCAGTGATCATACAAAATTGTACATATTATAATTTGTTATAAAAACGATATTGAAATATTTTAAAATACAAACCCTTCAGCCCATTACCCTCGATGAGATTTTATTAGCTATCTACACATTTGATTTTTTTTAAATACATAATACCTAGTTATATAATATGAAAGAACACCGAAGGCGTAAAACAGACACGTACATAGCACGTGGGTTTAATAAAATGCTGAACATAGTATTATTTTATTTTTCTTATACAAAACACAAAACTACCGAGGCAAGCAATGAAAAAACACAAATCAAGGTTTCTAACAATTGATAGTCAACTGATTATTTATATAAGTATAATTTAAAATACTTTTTATATTTATTTAATTTTAATAATAATTCCAGTGACAGACGAGTACAATTAACTTCGAGAATAAAAAAAACGATAATTATATAACATAGATGTAAAATGTGATTTAAAATAAAGACATAGGGATGAGAAGCCCTGAATAATGTGTGTCTGGCAGTACAAGCGGACAATGCGCGTGAGAGGAGGGAGACAGAAGAGAGGAAGTTAGTGACCTGCGGAGAAGAGTCGATGATCCCGTCTGCGCCATTATATACTAACGAAGGAAAAAATGCATAAAGAACTTATTTTAGCCCCAAGAAACATATATAATAATATAAATATTTTACAAACGTAAATATATTTTTCCCGAGGCAAACCACAATCTACAAGTATTTATATTGTCAAATCCTGTCGACTAAACATCTATATACTGAAGCGGTTAACAATGTATTTGTTAAATTAAAATATTATAATTTTTTCGATTAATCGCAAATATCATCAGGAAGAATTTCATAAAATAATAAAATTAGCATTTAACTAGGTATTGAATTTCAAAAAAAAAATATGTAATTCACGCTAAGAATATTATGTACACATAATTTAAAAGTATTTTAATGTAATACGCGTATATTATAGGTACACTCAAAATACATACTGCATACCGTAATATAGACTCGTTCTACTATAACAGTTTGATTAATATAAAATCAAATTTCATCCAATTATTATAAATTCACGTGTTTTTCGATGCAACTTGTGAATTATATAATATTAATAATTAATATTTGTATTAATACTTAATAATCGTTAAGGATTTTTTTCTTTTTTAGATGTTCCAAACGAAGGAGTATACATGGTGTGCGGAGTCCTCATCGCCATGGTGCTTGTCGCTGTGATAATAGTAATACTAGCAGTTACTATAAGGTAAGTTGAAAATGTTACATGAACATATAATTTGTATTTTCGAAAAGTGCTTTGGTCTGTCGATGTAGCGAATATTTACAAAGAACAAGGGCTTATATAGTACTTAGAGGAAACATGGTTGCGGCGCCGGACGAGACCCGCACTGGAGATCCTTGAACCTTAAGAAATCACACACACACGCACGCGCATGCTTACAGAACATTAATACACTCACTCGCACGCACACATTTACAGACATATACACACACACAAACTTTGTTCTTTGTTCAATAGATGATATATATATATATATATATATATATATATATAAATGTACTGCGTTTAACCCAATGCGTACCTCAATGAGTGCATACGAATCCATTTACTATAATATACCAGCCTACAATATAATATATATATATATGTGTGTGTGTGTGTGTGTGTGTGTTCGATTTAAATGCAAAATTAACGTTAATATTTAAAATCTCGAGGTCCGGGAGAAATCGGGTCAAATTATTCATTTCTGTGCACACCATCAATGCCAGGGTCGGACCAGGTTATCCGCAGATGGTGCATCATAATCGTAAAAACTATTATATTGTATATATAAATAATACCTATAATTGGCAAAAAAAACTTTAAATCAGTTGATTTGTAAACTTATAAAATACATATAGGTACACATTGTCGGATATAGAAGAGCGTCAGTCGTGTATCACGTGGCATACTAGTCACATTACAGAGAATTCTTATGATTTACCGTCGTAAAAAATAATATTTATATTATTCTCATATCAAATTTTCCTCAGAATTTTCTAAAAAAATTGTTTTTATTAAATTACAGTAATTTAAAATGTGTGATAGCTTTTATAAATTAAATTGATTTAATCTCTGACACGTAATTACACATTATATGTATTATAAATTAGAAAAGTACTTATATTTATTTCGGTACTTATTTAACGATTTATAATATAACTATAATATATTTATTCAGGTAAAGTAGCTATCTAGTATTATGTATTTTATACTTAGGTAGTCTAAAAAATATATTGTATTATGTTCTATCTTCTTGTATAATTTCTTGTAGATGATGCAAACGTGGTCAATATTGCACACGATTGTCTCAGAATTAAAATTAATCAATTCTCTATAATTTATTTAATAAATGCGTTGTACAAACATTTAAATAAATTGCTTAATGATAAAATTATACTAGAAAACATTTAATTGTTTTATTCAAATAATAAAGGCTTTTCTATTAACACTCAACATCTTGACACGATATATGGCCCTGGTCATATGACAACAAACCTTATTTTCCAATCAATGCCAGTTCGTATAGACCTTGAAAATGTAATTTCGGAAATGAATTTTGATCTGATTCTATGTAATTTATAAATGATTAAGATATTTTGTTTTCTAGAGGTCTACCTCTCTAATGTTCATTTATTCAATGCTTTTCATTACATTATAAATGTCACCGTGATTGACATTTTGGCTACAGTATTCCATTTACCTTGAAAACTTATAATTTTTTTTCGATATGCAAACACGACCACGAACAAAACCTGTAGCATAAGCTTTATCTGTAGCTGTTACAATATAATAATAATATACCTATATACTGTATAGGTATCTCATAAGTAATAGGTATTATGTGAGATCATAATATTGTTGTTGTACCTAATTAAGGAAATTTAATTTCAATCTTTATACATAAATGTTTTCCTTGCGTTGTATACATCGGTTTTACTATAGTTATCCAATTATAAGTCAAAACACCACGTATATATAATATCATTAATCACTTGTTCGATTCAAAGTTTACAAAAAAAGTTAATTCCTGCACTACATGTACAGTGCCAATATGGAAAATACTAAACAGTAACATCGGTTTCCAAGAATTAAAATTATGTAATGTATGTCGAGTTACTGCTCAATAAATGCATTTCAATTATACGAGTATACTATATAATATATAATATTAATGTCTAATTCACATGCTGTGGAGAAATTTTATTCTTGTAAGATTCCGGATAGATTTCTAGCCACTGATGGACGATTTCACTTAGCTAACTGAGTATGATATTGAGTCCTTGATGATCTGTTTATGGTTTAAATACAAAATAAAATATATAATATTCAGGAAGTTCTATTTGATTTTGATATAAATGTAGTTATTAATGATTAAATTTGTATTTAATTTTCTGTACATGATTCGCTTTCTAAATGTTATATATACCTATATTATATTGAATCAAAACAAAATATTATATACTGTTTGTCAGGTAACCATGTATTACAATTTTTGTAATTAAATTAAATAAACTGTTGTACATTTAGCAAACTATCTTTAACCAGCATCCGATGACTTGACAAGAATAACGAAAAATTTAGAAATATATATTATCTCGAAAATACGTTTCAAAAAGTACGTCAGTATGCACGTGTGCAGGAGGCCGATTCAAGCAAACGGGGGTTGCCTAGGTGAACCATGACGTCATTACTTACTGAGTGGATCGATTGCTCGGCATGGTTCTCGTATTTGGCCAAAACTTTTAGTCATTCAAATTCAAAAAGAGGGTCTGTTTTTAAAAGGAACTTCCGTGCTCTAATAAATATATATATATAGCTTTGAAGTAGATATATATATATATAACATATTTTCAAAAAATATATTAGATGATATTATGTATTAATATTTTTTTAGTAGTTTAATAAAAATAATAAATCAATAAAATACTTCTAAAATAACATTTATACTAAGTAATAACTTAATAATTATCTTTGAAAGTTTATTATAATGATACTAAATAAGTACTCATAAAATGTTTTGCTTCGATTACCGAAATGAGTACTTCTTCTTTTGCAATAATTTTTATAGATATTTTTTTTTTTTTTTAACTATACCCATGTGATAAGTCATAAATTATATATATGAAACGTTATTATTAAACAATTTTAACATAAATATTACCCCAGCCGCACATGCCGGATCTTCTCACAATTAAAGAATACAATTAACTCTATTTATCATGCATTTAATTATTAAATCGTGATTTATAATAGAATTTTGTGATTTAAATATATAGTTATACTAATAATATAATATACAATGCGTGGGTGTATTATAATATACATTTATTTAGCTAACAAATTTCTATAAAGTGACATTCAAAGTGAATATCACGTCAATGTCATAAATGATCGCTAAACACTTAATAGTATACCTAAATTAACACGGTATGCCTAATATTATGTTATTTAGTAATTATATAATTAAACAATTTTAATTATAATTCATAACATACACACGTAGGTGTAAATATTGTATATATGCGTGTATGAATCAAACAGAAATCTGATCATAAGAATGAGAGTCTGCTTAATCACACGATATGATGTTCATACTAAGACATTATTGTGGGTGAGACAGCTTACCTCCAAACAATTTACACCGTTTTCTTTTAAAATATTAAAACATTTAATTTAATTTACCATTGAAAAAAAGTAGTGCTGGTTCTTACATTCTTGATATAGTTTTGTTTTATATAAGTCATAGGTTCATACAGGTATATTGCAAGCACGTTAAATAAAAATGAATACTTATATAATATATTTAAAATCACAACCATAAAGATTTTGAAATTGTATTCAAAATGGCAATAGGTAACTAACCTTTCATTTAAATATCATATTATCAAACCTATTACAACTATCAAATATTACAAATTTAATTTAAAAATAATCTTAACAAATAATGTCATTAAATAATTGAAATGATTTACTGTCATACTCAGACCTTAAATTCCAATATAAAACATTTTTTTTTAAATTATCGCGGTTATATTTATAGTATGACTTAAACGGACATAAATTAATATTTAATATATTGTACTGCATTTCTAGGTCTTATAGTGACATAATAATACATACATATTGCAAATGTTCATAATTTTGTTATATCTATAAATCTATAATATCTTATTTTTATTTTCAGTATACGATTTATACCTAAGGGGCACAAATATTATATGTGTTAAGGTTAGGATATATACACGTTTTAATATTAATTCAATTATACCTAAATGAACTAAAATTGATAAGAAATACACTATATTATTCTCGTAGTAAGCTTTAATATGAGCAATCATCCATTAACGACATTCATATAGTTAATTTTTTACCGATAATGAATGTAAGCTGGTTTAAATTGGGTGGGAAAGCAAGAAGGTCACAATACCAATAATGCGAGTATCTACTTAAATACATGATTTGCCAAAATTTAAATTCTCGCATTATAATTACTAATTTCAAAATATAACAAAATCAAAAACGGTTTATTCATTTATTGAATGATAATTTTATAACTTTTTTCGCAATTTATCAATCAGTTTTCCTTCAAATGATTAAAAAGATATGTATTCGAGACACTGCTTTCTACAGTTCTGCCTACATGGTAATTCCTACTGTTAAAGAAAATATGATAATAAACAAAACCAAAGAAAAAAATACATCGTAAAACCAATAATACGCATTCTTTGCTCTGATCAGAATCTAAAAAATGTGGTACGATTTGTTTTGATATATATTGACTGGTTTTTTATTTTTATTTTAATACGTCAACTTTTTATTATACACACATACTTACTGATCCGCCATACTTAATATTGTTATTATATTATATGATATTCGTGAGTAAATATAATATATAAAATACTATAGAAACGATAATAATATATAGATTTACATAATATACCGAATAATAATAATAATAATGAAAAACACACACAAATCCTTAAATATACATCATACATACTTATTATTACCAATATTACCCATACAATATTATACACAACGTGCGCTCAAACTACGTTTTGGAGGAAACCCGTCATGTGGCCTTATGTTATGTTATATTCACGTGTAATGCACATAGAACACGGTATTGTAAATAAATATCAAATATGTAGCAGCCTACACAATATCCTGCTGAACACGTGAGCGTGCGTCCGGAGTGGTATAATTCTAAACGCGTCGAGAAGAAAGGCTGTAGTTCACGCCGCATTTCTAAGGGTCCTCGTATCACGTGCAACGCACACACTGCGATACGCTTTTTTTATATTATTATTATAATCATCATTATTACTTAACTCTGCAGTGTGAGAGTGACGATGAACCGTTGGCGCCGACGGAATGAACGTTGGCAGACTCGAATTAATTTGCATTCGAAGGGACGCGACGCGGCCGCGCGCCTTAAGAACAAACGGGTCATGGCGGGCGTCGTCGGGCCGCCGCGTGCATTCGATTATTATTACTATTGCTATTATTATTACTATTACTACTATTATTATTATTATTATTACATTGTCGCACATATTGTACGTCGCCAAGCTATGTACACGCTACACCACCCCCTCCACGACCCACCACACACCCAGTCAACACTATAACTCCACCGCCCGCTGCTCTTATAACGCGTTACATTGTCTTATTTATTTTTTATCCTTCCGCGTGTGCCCTTGTTTTGTCCTCGGACTGCATACGGTAGCGAGCCTATACACCATACATACAATTTATATATTTAATATACTACATCAACGTCCCCCGACCGTTCGGTGCAGTACGCATTGTAAAAATATAAAATTCAATTTTGTTGGAAATCGATCGTTCTATCCGTACACACTCAATTGTCATGACCGTTTTTTTGACGCATTTGAATGGTTCTCTCCCTCCACCCTTATTCGTCAGAACTATCTCAAAGGGAAAGTGCGGGTGGGGGGAATTACGTGTTCTTGCAATCCTTCAATTTTTTACGTTTCCACTTTTCATTCGATAAAATAATAAATAAAAAAATATTGTAATAACATCCCCTCCTCGCTCTCACATACCAACAACGGCCAAACACGCACCGCGACAATATTATATTTAATCCTTATAAAGGTGCATAACATACCATAATAATCGATTATATTTCATTCTACACGACGTACATAAAATATTGTAAATACGCTTTGTACAAAAAACATACCAGGTATATAATAATTATTTCTACACATGTAAAAATTATCTCGACACTAAGTGAATTTTTAAATATTCGAATAATTATTAAAGCATAATGGTAATAACAATAATTATACTCAGAACTAAGCAGTGCAGCACAATGAATAGCCACGATATTTCCCCAGGTATATAGAAAAACAATAATCTTGGCATGCGTTACGCAACTTTAATCAACTGATATCCAACGCCAATAATGGCGCCGCAACATGCTGGGAACAAGGAATAGAATACATAGCCGTGGACATGTCGCATTAAGGAATAGTAGAAAAAACGTATTATTAATTATATAATGTGTGTTTATACGACGGTGTCAACTACAAATGATGTATTGGTGTACACGCGATGATAGACAATTTATAATGATATACATATAATTGATACACATTACCTAAGTAAAATAATTTTATCTGCGATGCTGCAACCCTCGTGTTGATAGGTTTTGCCAAATTTTTCGTCTAATCACGTGTTTAGCGCACACGCGGCGATATAAAAATATTGCGTCATTAAGCTTTTTATTTCCTCGTCGACAGTTCGGCTGCAGTTTAAATCCTAAACCAGTGTTTACGCCAAAAAAGACTTTTAGTTATAGTTTTTTTTTAATGCGTTAAGTGTTTGTTATTCGTTTGCCACACGGTTTGGCCGTCTTTGTCAGTGCCGACTTTGGCTGCACCCGTTGTAATAGCGCTTAGCCGACTTAAATGAGAATATTTATTTTTAAACAGCTCGACATTAAGCACTCACAATAAAAGTTTTGTAAAAAAAAATTGTAAAAATATCGGTTGTCCACTTTAAGCAATTTATAGGAAAAAAACACAATTTCATTGGCACTGATTAATCACGTATACAAACCAACACTCATTGTTTATCTTAAATTAGTTTTAAAATTAAAAATTCTAAAACATAACTTCTAATCGTTATTAACTATAGTCACCTACTATACAAATTGTGTACACCATACATAATATGTCTATCGTTAAAATCCATTACAACACAGTTTTAATTTTTCTATAGTAAATACAAAATGAATATTGAATACATTTCGATATGTTTGTGACAATTTTTCCATGTAATAGTATGTATGGTATAGGTTAAAACAAAAATTAAAATAAGTGTTATACGTTTGAAAACCATGTTTAAAGTTAGAACACCCAAACAAATATCTATAAACCTAGTATGTTTGAACTCTTCGATTATATTATATGATTTATATGTATATGTAGGTGCCTATATATATATATATATATATATACAACAAATAACAATATATATTTATAACAGAAATATTCATTCAACATTTAGACATATCCTTTGAATTACATTTGCAAAGTATTCTATTGTTAATACATAGTTGTTTATATAAACTTTAATATAGAATAAAATTTTTAACGATTTTTCATATGCATATGAGCTTTATTAATATGTTTGATGAGTTATATAATGTATAAATAAAACGTACAAAATGTTATAGTTTTAATGAACAAAATATTTATACTAAACACGTATTAAGTTCTCGTTAATTATTCCATTTAAATTGTGTATTACATAGTGACGTGAAGTGTTTGTGTTAATATACTATTTGTATAATATATATATCAACATCAGGTGATTACAAATGTTTTTGCAATAAAAGATAACCATGGCTATGGTCGGATATACTATTGACAATTTCGTTGTTACAACCACATGTATAATATATTGTGTATTTAGATGTTGATAATGTACCTATATGATTCAGTTTGCATCAGATCGACCGCTGTTATAGTTTTTTTTTATTCGTTCTATGGATTTAATATTAATTACATTTTACAGTTTTTGATAAATTAGTGAAAATTTGAGAATAGTTTTTCTTGTAGAAATAATAATATAAAATCTTCACCAATCACGTGTCTCCAAGAAAATGTTATTATGGTAGTTTTTGACCGATTTTTGTCAATCATGGAACATTTAATCAGGTATATTTTGTACAATAATTAGTAATACTTATTGATTAAGAAGTTGTAGTATCGGTATTTTAAAATTGCTTTTTAGTTTTTACGTTCCTTAAAGTAACCTAAATTATTGCGTAGTAGGTAAGACAAATAAATATTATGTTGATGCCGAATGCCGATAATAAAACCAATTATTTATTATTAACGTATTATCCATTGAACAAATTTAAAAAACTGTCTTAACCCTTCTATGCTATAATAATAAATTAACTCAGCGGCCAGTTCAAAACATTCAAAAATAAATCTTAAATTTATGAAGACGTATAGCTAGATTAATGTACAAACTATTAACTAAATATTTTATTTTTTTAAAACTATTATACTAGTTTGAGAGATTAGTCGATTAATCGTATTTTTATCACAACATATCATTATCATTAGTGAACGTATTTATTGCATTATTGTTGCTGACATACTTCTGATTTATTACAGTATATTTCAGAGATGATAATATTTTTAACTATTATTAACTTGTGCACATACATACATACTTACAGCTATGTAATTTTAAATAAATATTTCATATTTCCGAAGTTTTCCAAAACTCAATAAAGTAGATGACCTTTAATATTTTTAATAATTGAATCATCGTCACTAGCGATTCTGGATAAACCGTTATTTCGACATTCGTGCTTCCTGCTGTACTATGTTTAGGTATTGAATATATATTCTACTGGCAACCTCTAAGTTATTAGTAATTATGCATGTTGAAACACTTGAAACTCGAATAATTTATTATTAATTCGCGAAATATAATATGACTAATATTATTTTTTTCTTAATTATTTTCTGACAAACGAAGGACTTGTAAGTTTCAATTATTACCGGAAAGATTTCACTTTTAAAACACCCATACACACTACACAGTGAAAGCAACTCAATTGCTCACCTAAACAACCATCGTTGAACTTGTAGACTCCGCGCTCTATAGTCATTAGTTAATAGTAATTAATTAAGAAAGTTCACACGTAATAAACACAATCGTCTTTTGTTCAAGCTATCTTATCAATTTTTCATACTCATCTTCTTAAATACAGATTATCATATTATAAAGAATGTATTATTTTGCTTATTATATATTATTTCCTAAATATAATATAATTACGCTATGGTTATAGGTTAGATGGTATCGTACTTCTTTGTGTAATCGAAATTTAACAAAGTGAGAACCAATCTATAAAGCAAAATATGTAAATCTTCCACGTGACTTTTTGCGCAACTTCTTCACGTGACTCATTTATACACGCCTTCTCCACGTTTCTCACCCAGGTATTCAACTAACTGGGTATACCCGAGTACTAAGTACATTCACATTTATCATTCTAAAAACCATATTTTACAATTTTTGTTGATAATTCATTAATTATTTGTTTTAAAAAAAATACAAGTATAAATCTAGTTCAGAATAGTTATATGAGTAATACCCGTATTACGTTGTACTAGTCATTTATAAGTGGTATCAATTATAATCAATTAAAAAACAAACAAACCGTCATTAGATATTATATACGAACCTAGTTATTAAAATTAAAATAAAAACAAACTTTAGAAAAAACATTGCGAGTAGACAACAAAATTATAGTAGTATATAATAATTATAATTATATATTAAAACTTAAGAGCTACATGCCAAGTCTGTGTAAACGACTCGTCTGGTAAAATGCCATTAAGTTCAAACATTTAATTGTTTGATTTTATTTTTGTGTCAATTTTATATATAATATCAGATTTAAAAATGTATACATAGAATTGTTAATTTAAAGTTTAAAAATATTCTGTATTCTTCTGGTTTATATAGTACCTATATATTTTATTAATAATTACTACAAAAAAACTAATTAGAATAAAATATACTTTATTCGTTTTTAAGTTTTAACCAAATGTTTTTTTTAAATATCAAGTAATTTGATTATTTAAAAGACGTCTATTTTACCAGAATTTTTATTTTTACGTAGCTTGTGGCATTTTTATAAGCTATTGAGATTTAAAGAGTTTTACAGTAAGTTGTGTTTATAAGCTATAATAATGAAATTAATAATTAATTACTATTAATATTAGTTAATAGACAAAAATAAATAAATAAACAAATAAAAGTTAAATGTTATAGTTGTAAATCAGTTTCAACTCTCATGATTGTTAAAGAATTTTGTGAAAATAATGAAATTAATTAATGCTTTTATTGAATCAGCCCGAGAATTGAGAGCTGAAGATATTTGGTCCAAAAAGCTGCATTTTATTTTAAAATTTTCATAATTTTATTATGGTTGTAATTTTATTGTAAAGTGCAGAGCTGCCCATAAAAATCACATATTAAATTATTTATTTTATCGATGAGGAAACTGCATTGTATGAAATGGGTATGGCTAATACGTAAAATTCTGGTTATTACTATTTTCAGTTTCTTCGTAATTTTCCACAGGAAATATATACATTGTATGACGTCTTATTTTATTTCATTTAGTTTTGGGTTTTCGGTAAGTTTTAATGACAACTTACAGTTGGTTTCAGTGTTTTTTATAAAAACATAGGTAACCTTTGGCTAGCATTGAAATTTGGGTTGTTACATAAAATACTATTGACCTTTTTACTCTACCAGAAGTATTTAAATGTATCTTCATATTTTTATATTTCATAATTTTTAATTTTTGACAAATTACCCGTCTGTTTTACAGTACAATTTTTTTCCTCGTCACTCGAGGCCAACATATAGTGAATGTATCTACCTGTTCTTGCCAATAATAAAAAAAAACTATACGAGAAAATTGTTTAATACTTATAGACATGACGTCTTTGTGTGGAGTTCTTGTTATCGTACACAGAAAAAAAATCTAATGTTCTGGTTATACGTACCGAAGACGGAAGTAATCAAAAAGTCTTAGTCTTGACTCTTATATTAAAAATGCATGATTCTATGGTTATTATATACCAGTACTCTTTATACGGTAATCGAACAAAAAGTCTAGAATAAAATAATACACGGTTAGGTTAAGTAAATAATAATATAAATTCATAAATTTTAAACATTAAATACAAGTACAAAATATTAATGAATACATTTATAAAATTAAAATTAAAAATATTGATTAATAATCATATAATATTACGAAACAAATTTATAAAGATATCTAAAACTTTCTAAAAGCTATTGATAATTGATAATATATTAAGACGAGGTTAAATAAATTAAGATGTATAATAAAAAATAATTGTTATTATATTTTTTTAACTTTTTATCACCATCTATAGATTATTCTACTTCGTATAATTTATAGGTTTATTTTATAAATGTAATTTTTTGTTATTGAATACTACGTTTTATCATACATATTATACAGATTCACTGTCAACCGGCTGTTTATATCACGTAAATTGAACATCTTGTCTTGAGCATGAGTTAAGATATTAATTTATTATATTATCATGTATATTGTATACTATCATTCGTTCTACCTAGTACGGAACTTCATTAGATATATCCTACTTATCTTTAAATAAAAAGAGTTAACAACGTTTTCAGTTTACAATCATTCTCGTGTCGAACAACAAACAAAATGGCATACCTTTTATCCAATGTTTAAAAATACATATGCGATTGGTTTATGACAAAATATACGTACAGTTGGAACAACACTACAAATTAAGATATTATTAAGTATAATCATGCACTTTTAAACTTAGAATACACTCGCATATTTATTTTCTCATTACTCTCAAATTCTATACAAAATTATTTTTTAAAACAAATTATACTCTTAATGTTTGTATTTTTAAGTACTCCTACTCACAAAACAATATAATTTTTTACTTTTTTCCTAAATTAAAGTTTTGTTAAATGATGCAAAGAAGATAATCATGTAAATTAAATTTAAAAAAAATGAAATAAAATTATTTAGTTTAAAACTCGTTATCTATATACTGAAATTTTTATAATAATATTCTGCCTCGAAGTTAAAGCATTGTAAAAGAAAGACAGGAAATCTAAAAACGTCATTCATTATAAAAAATTGTATAAATTTACTAATATAGGTATTAAATACACATAGGTACATATATCATACACACATACTATATAGAGTTTTGCAACCTATACAATTTCGATAATTGATTGGGATAATAATTTTTTTTAATATTCACGCCATACAACATAGGTTAGCCTATATCTACCAACCCGATCGCTATGACATATACTGGTATACTATAATTCAATTACACGCAAATACACTTCTGTAGTAGTCCTGCAGTGAGAGTTTACAACAAGACATTCTCTTTATTTTCATATTGTATTTATTTATAAATGATAACTTTAAAAATCTAGGAAATTTTGGTGGGCATTAACATTTTTCATCATATATTTATCTAAAATAAGTAAATCAAGAATTCAAATGAAAATTGATGGAAACCTCATTTAATTCACCATGAAAAAATAATTATTTTCTTATCCGTGAGCCAAATAAAGTTTGTCCACAGATCACCATTTAGTAACCTCTAATAAAAAAACTATAAATTATAATGGATGCACTGTTTGAATTTTTAAATAAAAACGTAGTATACCTATTTGTGAGACGACGAAATATACCATCAACCTAAAGCGGGTGTGTGTGTAAGCACGTACATAAACAGTTCGGATAACCGACAAAAATTGCTTAAAATCGTCAAAGTTGACAAAGGAAATGGACAAAATTATATACATTTATTATATTACGTTTTATAATATATTATTTGTCACGCAACCGCTGCGGGACGACGGCTGGCCTGACGAGGCGTTGGCCGCGAATTCACGACAATTATTATTATTGCCGTCGTACTATATATTATTATGTACGAGTACGAAAATATCGGTGACGCCGAGGCGATATTTTCGGGGTGGTCACCCACGATGGGCTCGCGGGCACGCAGCTGCAGACAAACCGTCGTCGTCGCGGCGCCCGCGACAGCGTCGCATGTATAATATTATAATATAGTCGGCGAGCGTTTCGTAAAATAATAACCAACCTAATAATAAAAATAATCGTGGCGGACCTTCGGAAATAAAAGCCCCTCTGACGTCAACGGTGACCCGGAAAGTTGGACTTGCGCCACAGTCTCCGTTTTGGACGCGTTCCCACGATCCCCTCGGCCAGCTACACACCCTCCCGCCACACCCAAAAGTCCCCAGCGCACAGCGGTCGAAACGGTTTGGACGAAACCCCGACGGATTCTCGAGTTGGGACGTCTTCTTCCCTCTCGCATTACAAACACACACATGCACACGCACACTGAAACGGTTTTTCTGTGAAGTCCTCTTTCGCGGTGCAGTGGCTGACGTATGCGCTTGTTGTTTTATATAATCACATACGCACGCGATCGGTCGAGCTTAACACCACACAGACGTTATTCAGGTGTCGGCGGTGCTTATCGCATTTATTATATTTTATTGTTCGTACGGCGACGACGATGAACAACAACAACGACAACAAAAATATAATACACAAACACAGAGTAGTGTATTATTGTGTTGTTTCCGACACGATAATCGTGTGAGAGTATAATAATAACATTGCACACGGTGGCGTAAACAAAACCGTAAAAAAAAAATAGTGAACGCCGAACGCGGTCTGTATCGTATTATAAGTATAATATTTTGTATATTATATGGTATAGTAATAATATGAGGTAGGTGCATGCAGCTGCAGTGCATAGGTACACCGGTGTCGTGTCGACTAATATATTATAATAGGCGAATGTCATGATATATCGCAGTTGGTCGAAAAATATTTAATAAAAAAACCGTAATCGTTGTCACGGTTTGCGGATATTATTGATGTAATTTAAAGTAAGTAATTCCTATACAAGCTCTCGCACTTGTCAAGGAAATCTGACATTTTTAAGCTTTGTTAACATTTGAACAATATGATATATTATATTATGTTTGTTCATTGTTCATAATATATTGTATACGAGCACGCTTGAGTTATGAGACGGGGCCCGATTGAATCCACCCAAAGTTCTATTTCATCATTAAAAAATTCAGTGTCGATACATTTAAAATATCGTTATCAATAATTCTCCCCTCGGATGTATAAACAGTATTGAGAAATTATAGGCGAATTCAAAACCACTACGTGCTCAATGCTCATAAACCGTCGAATTAAACTTATATATTTTTGGGCCACGTTTTTGGCGTGCACATCCTGCCTGCAAAGTGTGCGCTTATCTATATAAATACAAGCACTCTGTATACGGCTTACCTTCAGGGAAATCCGACATTTGGACGTCGGCGCCGGTTTCGCTCAGCCAATATCACGGTTATCTAGTTAGATTACTGTAGTCAATATACATATTCGATAACTAAATTATTATTTAATCGCACGTCCTTTATTATTTAGTTGCGCATCGCATTCAATGTTGACTCATGGTCCTTTTAACTCGACGGCAAGTACAGTACAAGTTGTTTTTCTTACAACAATATTATCGAATCATCAATCATTATTATATTAGGTAATGAATGCTCAATAGCTATTAGCCGCAGTGCATATATATTATACATACTTTATTTTTATAATAATAATTATATTGTTATTATTCGATTTCGTTGTTTATCTCACGTGTATACGTAATCCAACACAATATTTTGGCAAGTTCGTTACGATTTCCGTTTAACTCGTATGACGGTCGAGTACCTACGCATAACATATTATTATTTACTTAGGTGCTATTTATGCGAAACATTACTATACACTGAATAAGCGGACGTCAAGTTCGCGGAAAACCGTCGACTCTATAAAACGCCTATTTCTTAGATTTCCGATAGAAAACTCTCGTGTGTTTATACATTGTTGTGACTTTCCGAGACTAAACAATTAACAAACCGCGTTTTTTTTATTTTCAACATGTTATTATATTATCGGTTTTATTTATCGAGTATAATATTATTACATATACCTCAACCTCGGGTTCTATTATTACGCGCGTATACCGCGTCGTACATTGTGATGAGATTTTTAATTAGTCGTTGTTATAATAAGATGTATATTAAATACATTACATTGTATGTGCATTTTTTTTTTACAACAGAGTTCGGTCGTTTGACGCGCGTAAATGTGAAAATGTTTTATCTCCGATGTACAAGTGTATATAGTTTTTTAATATACAATATTAATTTAGTCGCGTGTATGATATATTGGTATACGGGCGGCAGCGCATAAATAGTATAACGAGCGTATAATATATATTATATTGTTATGTGTGTCGTCACTGTAAAGTTGTGCAGTTGAATTCTAGGCCTAATAATAAACTGCAATTTGATGAACAGGGCGGCGAGGTTACGGAATTGGGTCAACCCATTTTATATTATTTAAACGATGACAAAATAATTGTACTCGCAAAACATTTAGCAAGACAATAAATAATAAAAAGAAAAAATTGTTTTCGGATCATACGACATACATTATACATAATATCGTTCCATCAGTTTAATATAACATATATATATATATATACATAATACACGAGTTAGCTGGTTTCTCTGGCACCATAATGTTCAAAATTCAAAATTTTTTTTTCTATTCATTGTACCTTTTTGTATCACAGATTTCAACTACAGTAATTACATTATTTATTTATTTGTTTAGTATAATTATATAAGTACGTCATGCTGTTAGATTACATTATAATATTTAGACAGTTAGAAGTATGCCATATTGTACAGCAACTGCGTTGGGAAACTGTTGGCCGCGAAAAATACTATGCGCGTTCGACATAATACCATATTTTGTCGAGTCTTGAAAGTCGGTTAACTCGACGTTAGCCGATTTCACCGTAATGTATGGGAAAACGAATAGAAAATTTCTGACCATGTTATAGAAATCGTAGCGACAAGAAAAAAACCCAACCGAGGTCTTATACACGCGGGCTGCAGAAGTCGTCGACATTATCGCGGTGTCCAGCCGATTATATATTATATGACCTCGCCATCGATGCGAACACTTCCTCCTCCTTGTTCGATACAGGTATAACGTATATTATATATATATTTAAATGCATATTATCGTATATATTATGCATGTATAAGTACATCGGCTATTATAACCTCCATCATACCGCAGCTCACAATTGAAGTTGAAACAAAAAAAAAAAAAATTAAACAAAAACCGCGGTTTGTTCGATATCTGTTTTTTGTTTTCCGCTCTCAGTTTTGGTGTAAATTTCGTCGACTCCGCAACCTTAACCCATTATCGCGATATATACACAAAATATATACGGTGCCAAGGCGCACGGCAGACCCTCAGCCAATGTTTTTCTAAAAAAATAATGTTTTTGCGTCGTCCCTGCGTATAAGTTTAAATAAACTGTGCCAAATAATCGTTAAAAAACAAACCTCTTCGGAGCGTCCCAGTTAGCGTAATTATCTATATAGCTAAGTCTTACGACTGCTGCCGCAGCAGCAGTGAATTGAAAATCATCGTGGTTTTGAGGGTTTTGTCGCGGCAATCGTCGTCGTAGCGACGAGGTTTTCCCGGAGGAATTTTCGATCGGTTCACACAACTGTAGCAAAGCTATGCTGGAGGAGGGAGATAAAATGTCACACAGGCCTTGGCTGGTTACCTCTTCCACCGTGTATAATATAATGTTATTCACAAAGGGGAAACACACACATGCGCATATATAGATTCGAGAACACGATTTTAAAAGGTCTTCTCTCTATAACCGCAGTGCTCCTACATAGGTATTATGTGAAGTAGTCGTGTGTGTGTGTGTGTGTGTGTGTTACAGGTAAATTTGCACGCCGTAGCCTTGTGCAACGCGGCGGCAAACGGCCGTCGGATTTGCATTTATATACGTTTCGCGCAAACACGTTATGATGACAACGTGGGACTGGCGGCGGCAAATGGCAATTGCCGAGTACCTATGTATTACTCTATTATATTATACGCGACGGCTGCCACAGCTGTCGAAAATCAACGTCTTGTTAATAATAATAATAATAATGTTATCCACAGAGTATTGCGGACACTTAAATTATACATTATATTATTATATAGATACGTATAGATATAAGAACATATTGTTGCGACGGGACACACCCTTACGTAACGACGAAGAACGTAGTTATTATCATTATTATGTCTTACGCCCTCCGTCGCCGCATATATACCGCTGAAAAACCTGTTGTGTGCTACGGAAGGGTTCGACGACGTTTCCGAGGGGGCTACAGGCGGTGGCGACGACAGTGATTGTTATTACACAACGCCATGGATCGTATAAACTTACATACACGCTTATAAAAACGGATACATATTAAATTGCTAATCTAACTATTACTTTGAAACTTTACAAACGCGGTCACGCGTCCATGAAACGTGTGCCGCGAATATAGACGGCTGCATGCTGCTGATGATGGCCTCGCGCGACGTATTCTCCTGCGCGCAGCATGATTATCACGATTTACCATGATTTAAAATATTAGGTATAATATATAAAATTGTACATCAAATGGTAACACACCATGACATCATACAGTCTAAAGTATCTGTAAACGGTGTTCGATGTAGTTCGAACAACGTACACACTACACACATTGTATAATATAATGCGATGAGGATAACGATAAATACTGTACACCGCGTAACAGAATGAAAACCGAATTATTGTAGTTAGTTTGATTTTCGTTCCACGTGTATTCGCAATAGGTAAAACATAGGTCGAACAACAGACAACGATGAAAAATGTATAATTGTATGTAATACACTCTATAATATACGTTTTCTCGGCTGTACGAACAAAATATTTGGGAGTGTTGAGACATATTCCGGTCGGACAAATAAAACCACATAGTGTGTCGTGTGTGACCAGCTGAAACGATCGCTATAATATACCGCATAGACGCAGTCGTACACATGATAAATATAAGTTAAATTAGCCCACAACTTTGTTCAGTTAATACTGGATAACATTTTAAATTCAAACATTCTATAAGTAAATTTAAGTTGATTTTCAGAATTTATAAATTCATCGGAATAAAGTTATGCCAGAAATTAACGTCGCCGTAATTCAACCAACACTCGGTGTCCCATCCACTTTAATCCCCACCTAAGAAAAATAAAAACAAAAACTCATCTCGAATGCGTGTATTCGACATAATACTACCTTATAATAAGTTAGTTATAATATAGTAATGGATGTCATGGATCAGTGCAAATATATTTTTTCCGCTGGTTTTTTTCTATTTCGCAAATTTCGTGTTTTTAGGACGTTCCACGTACGGTCCAGACCGGATTTCGCGCTCCGACAACTTGATACGAATAATTTGCCAACGACCGAACCGGTCGCCGGTTTTCGGAACACCAAACACGTATTATATATATATATATATATATATATATATATATACGCACAGTGTATACTATGAATGTACATGTGTGTAAATTAAATACAACGTGTATATGTGCCCCGTAAGCGAATAACGGTGAGCGGTGACCGCACTTTCCCGGTGCCGATATGGCGCGGTCGTTTTCCCATTTTTTCCCGTCTGTATGCAGTTATATCTCATTCGACTTCGCATCAATGTGGACAAATCGCCCTGAGCAAGAACGTATATAGGTACACAAGGGAACTCTGAAATTATTAATATATCTTTGTCTGTGATATTTATATCAGCAAAAAATCATTTATATAGGAATTTTATAATGAGTAATATTATATTATATATAAATTACATAATTCCTAATCCAACACTGATAATTCACCAAGTATGCTCATTCCCAATTTTTCCTTTATAATCGTGCATTTATTCAAATTTCCGATTTTTAGAACTTTTAAGCACACGCGCCCACATCAGCATTTGCTGCTATGTCGGATTTCCAGTTTTCATTTCGTTATGTGTCATGTTCTTTCGTATTTACCGTAAACGCGTATCTGTGCGTATAGATAATAAATTGTCGATAACGTTTTATACTTCAAGTCAAATATATTCAGTTGTAGGTACTTGACGTGGTATTTAATGGAAATACCCCACTTTTTTTAATACGTAAGATAGCAAATTTACTTTTAGCAGTTCACGTTTATACTTATCTTACATTTAATACAAAATAGTGTATTGACCAATTATCAAACTTAACAGTAACAAAATTTGTTGTGGTTTGTCGGAGGTGTTTTTTCGATATTAAATCTATTGATGAATGAAAGAGAGTACCACCACCCTGGTGAACATATACTCGGTAAATCATTCTGAAGTATACCATAGGTATTATAACTCACTGAAGTATCTAGTTTCGCCGACCGAAAGAAAAATAAAAACAATATACGCATAAAAATAGTATAATATTATACCTTACATATACCTAGGGAATCGATTACCTCGATCGACAATCAATAACAAACACACGTCCAGCCACAGGTAAATCACAACATGTGTATAATATAACACAGGTATATATGTCGCGCTGTAACATACTTTGTCGCATTACAATAATAATAATATATTATATTATACTATATACCTATGTATAATATAATGCGATCCACAAATGCAAAACGCAATTTGTTTTCGACATTGCGCGCAATATTCCAATGTTTCACTTGTGCGTAAGAGACACTTAAGGTGACTATTATGTACATATTATACCTACCGCTGCAAGTTTACAATATATAATGTGTACATTAATATATTATATAGTTATTATGACTACTGCTGCTGCGCGATTGTTAATATTGTCAAGCAGACGCGCATTATGTCATATTCATACATACATATATTTAAAGTTTTAATTATCATCTGCACGCAAACAAATGGTGTTTTTTTTCACCGTTAACAATAATAGCTGCAGCTTAATACCTTGTACAGCTATAATATCCACGATCCACCTACCTATACGATAATAATATCTGTATACATATATACGATTATTATCTGTAACGTTTTTGCCACCTGCAGCTGTTTTAATGACTTCAAATAACTTCTATACCTATACATCAGCGAATTATATATTATAATTATTTATTTCAAGCGATACGGTGTTTCAAACCATATTCGTCGTGCTAAAATTTGCTAATTTTTAATATTAATTCGTTTTTAATACATATAATATATATTTTAGTATTTATACTATTAGCACCGTACATGGCCCACTTTTTACGATTATATAGGGTACCTATATTACGATACATAGTTCGATCTATTCAGAATTTAATATGAGCATATTGTGTAACGCGTATCATATTTGATTATGTTTTTATATTTATATATATACACACTGAGGGTATACAATGTCATTGACGTAACCGTTTATTAAATAAGTTGGTAGGTGCTCATATTTAGATTGTATAGTATATACTATATAGTATTGCAATAGTAGGTATAACGATTTTATATCTAAGTAATATAGTATGACTGGATTTCCTTTAATCTGAAAACAATTGATAATTCATGTATTATTTCATTCATTGTGTTATCATTAAATAAGCTTAAACGATTATTTCTGAAGTTATTTCAATATTTAAATCATATTCAATTACGTTTGTATTGAAATTTAAAATATCTACAACTATAGATTTTTATTGTATTGTATAATATAATTGACGAAGTGAATTATTTTTCAATTAATTTTTAAATTACACGTCATACTATGAGGTATGATCACCAGAAACTATACCTAAGAAACGTCATAAATTAATAAACTTTATAAAAATCAAATGTTATTTGCTTTTATGAAAGTAAATAAAAACATTCACTTGAAAACAAGTTGAATACCTATAATGTATAAGAAATGCTTCGACCCAGTAAAATAATGGATTCTCAAACTGGTTTTAAATTTTAAAATGTAATATGTTGATCAGGATTTTAAAACGGCAGCTTGAGAAAAATGAGAATCAACTTGAATTATTTTCAACCAATCATTTTATATCTCTCTCTATGTATTTAATAATTATTATTGTATAATAAAATAATAATGTATAAAATCTATTTTTTTTTAACTTTCTATATTATAGACCTCTTAAAACATAATATTTCTATTACCTACATATAGAAATAATATTCCCATCGAATGATTTAAAATATTGATTTAACAAATTAAAAAAGGCGTTTAAAATGTTATTATTATTATTATAATATAGTAGCATTGTTATAACATCTATATATTACAATAATATATCTACAATGAAATCGATGCGTATACGTCTATATATCTCCACTTGAATATTTAACATTTCAACAATTTAATACCGCATATACTTTTGTACGAATTATAATTATAATTATTATACACGGATATACATAATATATACATCATTTTGTTTTGTATATTTGTATTTCGTTACGTCAATGCGTATATTATATTATTATATACTTATATAGTCAGTGGGGTCGCGATGGCCAGTTTACGAATTACAATTATTTAAAATACATATACCTCTACTTGCTATAACATGACGAGGGGAACCCCAAAATACGTTTTCGGATTATCGAATATTTTATGTTTCGACAACGAATCCGAACAGTAACCGGCGCATAGGTATATTTAGAGTCGCGCAGAGGTTTGTTTAGGCATTTGACGCACGCACGACGGTATGTGCGCACATGCGAGAGGTACCATACCTTCGTGAGAGAAAACAAACGCCGAAAACGTATGGCTGATAATAAAATATATTCGTGCAGACAGGAGACAGGTATATAGTAGGTATAAACGACAGCTGATATACATCGGCATTCGGTGCACTGAGTGTATATACGCGTATTATGGTATATAAAGCGGGTAAAATGACAACTCAAACAGTCAGACAACTAGATGGTGAATTTATATTATATTATTATGTAAAAACTTTTTTTTATTAAATGAGGTTTAAGACTTACGTGTGATGAGTTTAGTTGTCGTTTTCACATTTTATGGTTTAAAATGTTTGACATGATATAGGTAGGTATAATAAATAAATTTTATTGTGATGTTCAAGGTATTTTTTAACACACAAATGTACCTATTTATAATACAATTTTTCTTTTAAACTCATAGGTTAGGCGGTACCCGGTGGCCTAAAAGAAAAATATTATGGGAGGGAGTATTTTACTATACCACTTCTGGCCGGAGGTATACTATACTGATGAGCAAAACATAGGTAAACCCACGAAACGCTAGCGGGCGCTTAGCACCCTTAAATAATTTGATTGATTAAGTAAACTATATAAATAATAGTATTATAATACTATTGTATTAATATTTTTATAATGCATTAATGCAACGAATTAAAAAATAATTACAGACTAACATACCATAAAAATGATATTCAAACTTATCACTGTTAAATAATATTGAAAAAGATAAAACAAATCAATTAAAAACTGAAAGTATTATTAATAGATATCAACTGCAGAACACAGAATATTGCACGTATAGAAATTGTTTATTAGTTATTATTATTCTTATATTCGAGTAATATTGATTATTATCGTTGTTACCCACTAAACACCGCGAATAAAATAATTTTTATATAATTTTAGCACACTCTAAATTTAAGGTCTAGTATTCAATACGCCTAATAATGAAATGTAACCAACTTGGTATACAATATGCACCAACATGGTAGTGGTAGTGAACACCACTCGCACAAAATATACAAAATATAAACGCAATAGGGTTGATTGTCGATAGTCCGTACGGAGGTAGATCCCATCCACAATATGCACCCATAATACACATACACACATAATATTATATTGTAATATAATATAACAAAATATCGTTGTTACAATGAGTACCCGACGCGTTGTGATTCAAGTCCCGTCTAGCCACCCCACCGGCGCGGGGACACCACCGCGGAGGACGGGCGATGTGGCAACGTGGCGGCTGGTCGTCGGTGTGTGGCGCGGACGGTAGCGGTGGAGTGTTGGCACAGGCGGTGGCGGCGCTCCCACCGGTCGTCGGCCACAACGCGGCGTCGGTTCGCTGTCATGCGGCACCGTATCGCATTTACCGTCTCGCTCGCACGGCACTACGGTGTCTAAAGTCTACGGCCAGTCGCTCATGCGGAGTCGCCCGCGCCACAGCTCGCTCGCAGCCGGTCGCAGTGTCGTTGCACTTTGCGCGTGACTGCAGTGTGTGTGAGCAGTCTGTCCGTGCCTGTTCCACTCGGCACACTCTAATTCTGCTGCTCGTGCGGTCATACAGTCCTGTTCAGTCCGTCGCGACGCAGCGTTATTGTTTCTGTCGTGCACACGCATAAACGTTTCGAATGTGCGTCGGTTGTCGCAAAGTACCGTCGTCGTTGTCGTCCACGGCAGGCGACCACCACCATCACCACTTACAAAGGCCACCGCTTTGGACACGCTCTCGGAAAATGATCAGACCCACTCACCAGCCGTTCAGTTAATAACTCCGTTCATCAACCCTACGTCTTTTTCCGACGTGGCCACGACCACCGACTCGTCGTCGTCTACCACCTAACTCGAGACGCGACGCGCGCGCGTGTGTATTTATTATAATATATTATTTTTAATTTTTATTTGTTTTCTTCGATCGACGTTTTCTCCTCCTCGGCGGTCGGTTATGATATCGTGTTGAAAAAAATAAAAAAACTTTTTCCTCTTTTCGAAGAACCGCACCGTCGGACGTCCGGTATAATATTATAATTTATTATATAATATTCGTCGAAACATACACGAGGCTGTGATAGTGAAACTAGTCGTTAACGTAATATTATTTTAAAATAGCCTATTGTATATCATACGATTATATATTATATTTAAGTGTGTGTATGTGTGTTTTTGTGCGTATCCAATTGTGTTTCGTACCGTTTTAAACACACGGAAGCGTTTTTCTCTCTACACAAGTGACACCAATATCAGCACATACCGTCGTTATTTTCGTTACTCTCCCGAGCGGTGACGCTATGTGCTCCGCCAAAACAGTCACGTTTGGCGGGGTGGTGGCTTACCCGAAAGCCCCGGCCACCGGCACCATCGAACAGACCAAAGCGCGTTTCAATTGCATAGGCACGCTTAGGGACAGCTTGAAAATGGTGGGTAGCAACGGTTCAAAATTTCTAACCGTCCGTTTGGTTCGCAGCAAGCTTAGGAAGCGTGAGGAAACCGCCGTAGCTGCCGCGGCCACGGCAGCAGCAACAGCCGTCGCCACCGCAAACACTGCGATCAACAACAACAACAACAACAACAACAACAATGTTGACTGTCAGCTGCCCCATGCCCAGCCCGTCGATGTCGCCGTTGTCACAAACGTATCGGGTGACGTGGGCGATGCGCCCGTACCTTTACCGTTCCTCTGGCAGTATTCTGCCAAAAACGCTGCAGCCAAAAACACCAATGGGTATAACTCACCGTACAGGCTGTACAGCTCTGATCAGGTAATTTTAACACTTCTGTAATTTGTTAGGTTTCGATTATTAATTATTAGTTTAGATTGTTTTAATTCAAACGATAAAGTCTGTAGGTACCCACCGAATAATAATTGATTAAATACAAAGTACATTTCTAAATTTTTAATTTATTTTTAACGAGTACCTAACCTTTTCTCATAATTAATGAGTTCATTGAAAACATGAGATCATTAAATATTATTCATCTTATCTGCGTTCAAGTGGGAGAAATGTATTATCAAGACAAGGATACTGTGTACGGAATGCCTGCACACCGTAGAAGGTTAAACATAGTTTGGTGCATACTACTGGTTTTGTAAGAATATAATGCGTAATATAAATAATGTTATGGTAACCAACAATATTGCCTTGGAAATTATTTCAATGTGTTTCACTGTTAGTAAAATATAAATTTATTTCCAAAGCTCCTCTATAATATGTTTAATTCACTCTTAACCATTTTGTTTCCATGTAATTGACTGGATTTTAAATGAATTTCAGGACACATTGGTGTGCAGTGTACCCATCGAAGAAACCCCAGAGCACCGCAAGGGACTACGGAAAAACTTGCGAGGCAAGTGGCGAAGACTGGTGCACAAAAAGCAACAGCAACAGGATGCGTACAAAATACCTGCAGAACTGCGGGACCAGCTCAAACAGATATATGTGTACTGATTCTAAAAGTTTGTTTTTCCAAGACAATCCACAAAACCTATCAAATTTGCAATCTATTATTACTATATTATTTTTATTATATTTTTTTTTCTATGAAAGGACAAAACAATCTTGTATGTTTTTATGAATAACGTACCTATGTATAATAAATTTTCATTCCTCTTAGAGAATTAAGCTTAATTTGTATTTGATTTCACATACTTAACAAAGAAAATTGTTGACCCATTGAATATCCCACTTTTTGATAAATTAATGATTGAAAAAATACAACACTATTTTGGTTTTGTTAAAAAACGTAGACTGTTAAATGAAAAACTGGCAGTCTCAATGTAGGAAGAAAAATCTGGTGCCATCGTTTTTAACATCATTATATTATTACTTATTATTTTTGTTTTAAATTCGTGATATAGGTATTAATTAATATAATTTTATTTATACACAACTATTATATTAAACATGATAATATAATACTTGTGGTAGATAGGTAATGTACATATTAAATAGTTAAGGCTATACCTAATATAGTTTTAGTAATTTTAGTAAAATACTATTAATGAAATATTACTTACCTATGTAGAACTTCACAATATAATTTAGTAGTATTTTAAATTGAAAACTGTGAGCTTCTTTTATGGTGATAACATAAAATAAAAATAAATTAAAAAGACTTAAAATTGTATCCCTTATTGCTCTTTTTGCCAGCATTGTATATTTATTATCCAAGAAATAAAATGTTTTTTGACCAATTTTTATATGAACTGTGTATAATCATAAAAGAATAAAATACAACTGGTAAAATTATTTTATAATTTTGAGAATTGAATCTGCTCAGAAACATCAAACACATTTTACTGGAACATAAATATATTTTTAAAAAAAAAAATCTTTCCTATCTAGCGGAAAAAAAATAATATTGTGATTTTTGTCTATGTAATTAGTATGTATGGTATCAACTGATCTTTGTGTATTTTATTCTATTTGTACCTAGTTAGTCTTACATTTTCAATCTGAAAAGCAGCAAAAAATGTCTAGAATTGTATAGTATTATATATATATATAAATCACTGTTCAATATTACAACATAACATTGTTTTGACATTATAACATTTATAACTGATACCATTTGAAAATCATATTTTTGCTCATGATAATTAAGAATTGTTTTGTTTTAAAAACAATATAAATAATCAATCATCAAATTTGTCTCCATTTTATGATTAGTTTATTTATTATGTTATGTATAATAGATCGTTTTTAATTTGAACAATAATTTTGCATACAAATTGTTTGGTTTTTTTTTTTTTTTATCGGCCTGATATGACTAGCGGATTTAAATAATTTTTGCACGTAAACAATTTTAAATTGATAATCGCATAATTGTTAATTTAAATCTGCTTGTGAAATGTAAAAGAAAGTCGTGGCCTAAACTGTTATTTAAAAATTTTCTATTGTCAAATCTGTTCTTAATAATTATATTAAAAATTAAAAAAAATAACGAATAAACATGTACTTTGTACATAATTTTCAATGTACTAATTCTAGTATTTTTATTTCATTATTCCATTGTGCTTAAATACGTTTAGAGAGAGAAAAAACAATATTTGTTCAAGGAAAAGTACCTGTTAAACGTCATTACAAAATCAGCTGTTCCGTTTGTATTCTATACACGTTCGGAGAGAAAGTCGAAGTAGGTAAGTGTTAGTTTTTATATTGTTACAGCACATAATAAAAATAATATTATTATTGTACAGCAAATTTTAATGTATATAATTTTACGACAAAGTCGTTAAGTATTTTTGAGTGTATTATATTATTCGTAGTTCGTATGATAGATAAATCGTCCGACAAGCTCCAAGAGCTGAAAAACATCGTTTCAATACATCGCGGTTGAGTACATTAGTATACCTACCTATTACTTAAAAATCGTATAATTATAATAATATGTTACCTAACGATTTTTACTTTACCTTGATAAAATATTGCTCTCGAATAATAATTAACATTTAAACGTCTCAAGACTAACTATATATATACCGAGCACCTATGGAGTGTACCTACTTATGATAAAGTTAAAATTACATATTTTAATAAGTATGTTAATCAATACATTGTAGATGTATTAGATATCTTTGATCATCGTCTGCACCATTGTTTTGATTTTTAAATATCACTTTGGAACTCTAGACGAATTTAAAACTGCATTATGTGTCGAAAACTGAGAAAAATTGATCAGTAGGACAGTTAGCCTGTACAAGTACATCGACATAAAATACATATTATGAAATGTTATTGCGGTAGGCACTTGTACAGGTACACATTATATTATAGCAGTACACATAGGTACCCGATGTAGGACAGCTGCTGCCTGCTGGTGTACCTATTGTATAATATTATTCGCGCATTATTATATTTTTCACATTTTATTTTTAGTACATATTTTATGTTACACACACAAAACACCGCATCGGTTATGTTCTAATCTACCCGAACGACCGTAATAATGACATATTATTATCATAGCCGTTCCATATTCCTATATGTGTAAGTATAAATAGAGCTGCAACTCTGCAAGTCTACAACCTTAGTTTTTACGCTCTTACAGGTATTTTGTCTGACGGACAGATGTAGGAATAAATAAAAAAATGGTTTAGACACAAATTAGCTATGTAGGCACCATTTGTTTAATACCCATTACCATTACTAAAATTTAAAAATAATAACACTATAATTCTTTGTTTTTTCAAAATTAACAAACAATTGGTAACATAAAAATGAGTTATTTTTTCAAATTATTAATATTAAGATTTATGCCTTCCTATTCACGCTTCTAAAACATTTTCCTACCCATTTCATGTAATAAAACGTCATTGATGTTAAGTTAGGTGCGGTTCGAATGTTACTATAGTTTTTATCCCAAATGCTATACAAACATTTTGGTGCAGTCGAAGAGAACGATTTGACCATCAACCAATTCCACAATACCCGATAACATGGTCTCAGGTGGGGATTCCAACTCCCATATCCCCTCCTCCGCGCTTATACACTATAATATCCATACATATATATTATATTTATTTAGTCGACCGTAACTTGTGAAGTGTAAGTGGCTGAATTCCACATAGATTATTTTAGGCAAATGTACCTACCTTATTATTATTTTTTATTATTTTACCGTATTAGTTATTACCTACATAAAATTGTATTATTGTTAACTTTATTTTTGCTATATAATTTTAAAAATGTTTACCATGTTTAATAATTAATAGATACAAGTAAAATAAATATTTAATAATATTACGTATGTAACGTTTATACCTGTGTGAGAATAACTCCGTTCCCCCGTCATATTTTATTTTGCTAACTGCAGGACTTCGGACAGGGAGGAGAGAACTTAGAGGCCTAGTCATGTATATGCCTACACGGTTACACCCCGACCCCACTGGATGTAGGCCACTGCCATTTAACTTTGCCAAGATTTACAATTGGTAAGGTTTCTCATACTGGCCCCTCGGGCCTCGGTGGCATCTATATGTATTACTTGTATTTAACTATTAAGCCATAGACCACAAAAAAAATAACGTGGAGATACAACTGTACTCTAGTACACTTATCAAAACCTGAGAATCGCAGAGACCCCGGTAGGTAATTGCAAACTAGAGCACTGGCACAGTAAGTCTCAAGTTAGCTGTATCGTCAATTATCAACATTCAACGTACCTACCTATTAATTGTGTTTGTGTAAGTGCGTGTTACCAATAAATACAGTTAGGAGGATGGGTGTTCGAAAGTATCATGACCCATACTTTTTTTTAACAAATATATATTGGGTAAATAATAATGATATGGCGTACACTATTCGATGTGGGATAGTTTTTATTTGAAAAAATATTTTAAAATATTTATTTTAAGGTATATTATTAATAATATTAGTATGTAATTATTTAGTCATTTAAAAAATGGTGCATAGTCCTCTCTCAAACAAAAAAGTATATTTTATATTTTATCGCACTACTTACTTATGAGTATTATACTACACGCGTAGGTACCCACACCGGTTCATACCAATGAATAATATTATACAGGTTCCTATACACGCGCAGAACACACCTAATACTATATTAATATGGTGGTGCATAGTGGACGGCACACCGGAATAACGGTCAATTCTTTGTTCGGCGAATGTAATATGTATATATGTATGCCGTATGTGTATAGCGTGGATGTAGTACCTAAATAGCGTGAACCTAAACACAACATATTCGCGCATTTATACACACACATAATAGGTATAGGTTTGTATTTTATAAATAATAGTAACGAGCACGTGTGCTTAAAATGGCCTACAAACTGCATATTATCGTTTATTATTATATATAACCATAACACGTAAACATTGCCAGTTGGTGCCTATATTGTAATTTGTATGATATATTAACGCATTGGCGAATAACAACTGCAACTATATATTCTAGTTCTGAACGTGTAAAAAGCCAGTTTAAATGCAATGAAAAAATAATATAATATTCTAAGCAACCACATCGTTTTTATCGAGACCTTGACGTATTATAACTTATAAATAATATGCTATATGTAAATGCAATTTACTTTTGTGCGTGCAGTGACGGTTAAGGGAGGAGAATCAAAGAGGCCAAGTGCACTTTAGAGTAATAATAGTATAAGGCGACGAAGACGCCATCGCCATAACTTTTAGGGACACCAAATTAAAGATAAATTTATACTTTATTTTTTGTTTTCAATTTGTTTAGAAATATATTATATGTCCGTTTTAAATATCCCATGACCAAGGGTTAGATAAATTTTCAAACTTTTAAAAACGACTGAAAACAAATTAAAATTGAACATATTAGATTTTATGTAATTTAAAAGTGTAGGTTGAATTCAAATCAATTGAATCCAAACAAAGAAATTAAGATTGCGACAGGAAAATCAACTAGGTACTAATATAATTAAATAAATTAAATTTGTCTTGCTGTCAATAATTATTTTGAACATTTGAGCGTATATTTTATAGAAATGTTGGACAAACCTTCAAAAATTGTTCAACTATAATTAAAACTGATCTATTATTTTTTGTTTTCTAGGTCATTATTATATTACATTCAAAATTAACATAAAATAAAAATATAAATTTGTAAGTACCATATTTCAATACAAGCAGGAAAACAATTTTTAGATAATTTTTTATATAATCTATTTAACCAAATGGATAGATTATTTATTTTCATTAATAAAATATTATTATAATAATTTTGTTATTTTGACGTTGTTCTGGATCTATTGGATTTTTTAGTATAATATTGTTTATATATAGGTAATTTATAATAATGAATAATCTATTATTGTTTTATGTAATTTTATTTCTTGTAATTAGGCATTGACCCATGAAATTTTTAATTGAATATATAGGCAAATAAATAATTTATACTGCAGTAACATTGCCATGGTGTAACGATAAAACAATTATTCCTGAAAATAGTAAGCGGTTTTTGAAGGTATATCGATTTAAAAGTAGATATATTAGTATGTAAATCTTAATCACCCAATACATATAAACATTTATTATTTGTAAATATAATTGTCTCATCAGGGGGCAGAAGTCAAGACGCCACTAATGGTTAGCACAGCAATAATATATCTGATATTAGGTACCAATATAATAAATAATAATTTATCATATAAGATCATCTGTAATTTCAATGTGAAATTGTCAAATCCTTCATATACACCATATGGTACACCTAAATCCTTATGGTATATTGACATAATATACTATAATGCTATATAGTATATACCTGCTCGTGTATAATACAAGTGTACAGTAACTAAATCGGCGCTCTGGTGGCTTACAATAATATAGACTGAATACGTACCCATGATAGCATTATGGTTCACAAAACATAATTTCTCATTAATTGCAGTTTACCTACACATACAATATAAGCGTACAACACTACAACGGTAATCATCGAGTCCCCTTCATACCGTTACCCATGCAAGTATAATTATAAATAAGGCACGTCACGTGGTTCGCACACAATATACCGAGTATGTAATATGTAGTATGCCTATATTATATGAACATTATAAACCTAAGGTACTATTTCATTATTATAATACACGGCGGAGTTCACGAACTAGAAAAAAAAATGAGCCCGCCGCGGACGACTGCGAATAAAGTAGGTATAAACAATATATAAGGTAAGTTATACGTACACAAGCGTGCCATTTTATTGTGATTTTTATTAATTCATATAACGCGAGTCGCGTTGTCGGGCTACGATAATAATTCGATCGAAAAATATTATTAACACACCATAACTAATATGTACGCCGTAACCTGGCCCTACCTACCTATACGAGTCGCAGACAATGTTTCTTTCATTTATGGAGTCTCTGCACATGATAACAATATAATATATATACATACACATTATGGCTCCGGCGAAATTGATTTTTGATTTATGCACATCGTCTGTGTAATGTTCCAAACTAAAATCACAACCCAACAGCGCACAGTGGTATTCTATACCGGGCTCACGTGGTTTAACTAATATTTATGGCATTTGCCATATTATATTATTATATTTCTCATTATTGCAATCATTGGTGTATAATAATATGATCATGGCTATTTATTGTCGAGAGACACTTATGTGACAAATGGATATTGATTTTTGAACAATTTAACAATTTACAATTTAATCTGATTAGGTTCCGGAAACGGAGGCAGTGATGAGTAAATAAGTGAGTTATTAGAATAATATTATAATATAAAATTTTAAAATCATGTTCCTATTCCTTGAAAAATTATTGTCTTTCCTTGATATCAGATATTTTAAATATTTACATAGTATATATTATATATTTTTTAATATAATCGTATTCGTATAGGTACTTATTATTGAGAACATTTATATTTTTATAGTATTTCTCAAAAAAAAAAATGTCGAAATTAAATATTTCATATTTGATATATTATATTATGTAAAATGTTTAATTTAATATATACATATTATATTGTGTTGTATATGATATATCAATAAATCTATATATTGTACAGGTACCTACTTAATTTTTATTTTTTATTTCCCAAATATTTTTAATTTGTTTTATTTTATTTTTTTGTATTTTTAATTTCACCTATATAGTAATTATTGTTAGTGACTATTAATTATTTTTATCTATTTAATTATCGAACATTTATCAGGCATCACTCTAAACTGAGATAGAGACAATATAGCGTAAGCACCATTTTTTGAGAATATATTATATAATAGTAACAAGATTTACAATTTTAAATGGAAATTAATTTTACAAAAACTTTTAAAAAAAATAAGTCGATTCATCGAACAACATTTAATTTTATTAGGGATGGCAAATAAAAATATCGTAGCAACTTTTTCCGCATAAATAGCTTTTATTAATGTTCTGAGATGTTTAACCAGAGCCCTACTTATAAGAATTTTGAGACCTAGGGATAATTTGACGGAGCCCTTAATTTAAATTATAAGTTAAGTTATTGCCATTTCGCTTTTTTTATATTCAATTTATTTTTTAAAATTATAAATAAATTATACTATAAGTCTTAGAGTAATTATTTAATGTTAATTGGTATAAAAAAACATAAGTATATGGCTATACTATTACAATTCCTAATAATTAATATCAATCATAATATTAATAAATTTAAAATGGAAATAAAAGTAAATAACTGTACTAGTTTAAATTTAAGCAAAATTTTTTTCGAGATATCATTAAATTTCTCAAATCTCAATTAAATCTAAGTAATCTAGTTTGTTTATTATGTCCTATTCCGCGTACAGTCAAGCAAATAAATTTAATTTTTCTCAGTGGTGAAAAGTTCTTCTAACATATTCAATTAATTCTAATTTTTAATTTGTGCTTTTCGCTTCAAAATTTTAAATTGGCCAGGTTAAGTAATGTCATAAGAAAATATAGATATTTGGAAAAATATTTCAAATAATTTTCATGTATATATAATAAAATATTTTGAGGAGAATTTGATGGTAATATTTCATTTTTAAACTTAAAAAATTCATAATCTCTTGCTTTATGATCAATTCAATTTATCAATTAATGAAGGATTATGATTTTTAGTTTATTTTGTCTGAAATGTGAAATTTTTTGGCATTTACGTTTAAAAAAAATGCTGGTCCTTTTAAGCAGCATTCTTTTAAAACCTTATTTTAAATGAACAGGCCGCGCATTATAGGTTATTTATATGATTCAATATCAATTATTTCAAATTATAAAGATTATCTGAAGTGCTATTAGTAGTAATAATATTACAATTTTCTAGTGTAGAAATAGATTCAATATAATTATCAGAATAATCAGCATTTAAAATAAACAAAATTCATCGTAATATTACTAGAGTATTCACGCGTCGCGTAGTATAAAAATACCGAACTGATAATCTTATACACACATTTCACATAATATCACATACAATACGTACGCATTCAAACATATTATTACTGGTTTTATTGGTTTTTATTGACGAATATGTATGATTTTCAACCTTTATTTTAATAGATCATTTTATGGATTACTGATTAGATAAACATTTTAAATTCTGTCATAATTTTGTACTTTAACAAATTAAAAAAAAATAATTTAATAAAACCAAATAAATATATGGAAGGCCATAATTATGTCGGAGCCAGGGCTGCAGGCCTGCAGTCTTTCTGCCCCCCTTTCCCGCCAAGTAGAGCACTGTGTACAATATAGAAAATTTGAGTTAAGCCAAACCAGATATGATGCAAACTTTAATATCGGAGTGGATTGACCTATAATCAAACTTAAAGGTAAGAACATTATCTGTGTTTGTTTGTATGCTAATTTTTTTACGATATTTGAATTTTTAAGTGAGTTATGATATCGTTATATTTTACTTACACATTAAATTATAACACTCATAACTATAACTCGTGACTCATGAGTCATATAAATATAATTTGTTTAAAAATTGAAACTAGGTTATGGACCCCACGTACACATATAGATAAATACACAATTTATTGTTTTGGATAATTGTATTGTTATGTTGTACGTTTGATATTACGGTGTAATTAGATGGAAACAACATTGAACATATAGTTACAGGTGATATCTGTTTGACGTTTCTATCAAAAAAAGTTTGTTTCTAAACATTTTAATTTTTAGAAAATGTATTATGTGCTAAGTGATACATGTAAATATGTAACAGTGCATTGACATTTATACTATTACGAAGACTATATCATACAATAATATACAGCGACAATGGCAATAGATATAAGTAAACCATTTTTTAAGTTTCTTTTGATTACTTTATTTTTTAAAACCTATAATTTAACTGTACAACTTATGTACATATTTATTAGTTACAAGCCACAAGGTACTATATACTGTTTTAAAATGATCGATAGGTAAGTAAGTTTTTTAAATAAAAACATTTGCTTTTATGACTTAATATTTTTATAAAATATTACTATATACCTAACTTATGTATACTAACACAGATGCCATAAATTCAAACATTGAAGTATTTTACGATTTTAATCGTAATAAAATAGAGCCAACGACAATAAAATTTACTATTTAAAACGTAATTTAGGTACTCAATATTTTTGGTGTCTGGCGTTTTCACTATAATTATTTTTATACTATTGTATTATTTATATAAAATTAATAAAATTAAAACATATAGGTATATTAAAAATAATATGAACCCAAACTTCTATTGAAATCAGGAATAAGTATAACTATTCGTCCTGTTATACAAGGGGTCTGGAACCTGCGGTTCTTTAGAAAATTCATCAGTATATCGAGACCCGTAAAATATAAATCATATTATAAGGCACATATTTCTCAATGAAATAATAATACTATCTTTCTTTTAATATTCTATAATTAATACTAACAACTAGCTACAATTAAAAAAAAAGGTTGTTTAAACTTTGCGCGGCTCCCTGGACATCATAGTTTTGTAATTTTTTTAAAAAATGGCTCTTTCCTACGAATAAGTTCCCGACTCCTGTGCTATACAGTATTCACTATTCACATTTGGAAATATTTTATTATTGTAATAATGTTTTGAAGGCATCAATGTATTAAGAACAATAATGTTTTAATAATATAGTTTACAGCACGAAAAAAATTAATATTGACCCAATAATATCAAACTCCTAGTTAATTCGGGGACAAAAGTAAAATGTTATTTATTTTGTTGTAATTGTATGAATGGTATTTATTCTGTTCTGCTTCTATAATCTATATAATAAAAAACGACAGGTATGACAACGATTATTTAGGTAACAACATTTTTGACCTGCGAGCTGCATAGCTGCAATATTTATTATATATTACCAATTTTTACATATTTGCACTGATTATTAAATTACAAACATTAAAATTCTAAAGTATCTAACTACGTACTATAGGATGAAACAACTGACTGGCATCGTGAGATGTAATGTAAGCAGGCATGGGCTAAAGCCTAATCAGTCATACTTATTATGTACATTATTCGTATCTACATAATACGTGTGCAATGTACATATAAGATATAACAGCTGTAATGTGTAAATTATGTGTATTATGATACATATAGGTGCTTGTTGCCCGACGGTGTTTAATTTACTACTTTTTTATTTACATTTTCACAATAATTATTACATACTAATATATAACTGAGAGTGCGGAAAAATAAAACATAACCATTATATTCAAGCATTTATCTTATATGTATCATTCCTTTTTTTGTTATTACATAGTTTATACTATTATTATAGTTGTGACCTGTGAGTATCTATTGAATATACTATATAAACCATATAAGTATTGGTGTATGATATACGTATGCAATATACCATACTATTTATTATGCGCTATAATGATATATATAGTAACATGCTAATGAATCTTTATCATAAATTTACTGAATTGTGATTTATGACGAACTGGATATTTAAAAAAAATGTTTCCATTGTTCTATAATAGATAGATAATACTGCAGAAAAAAATATTTGTGTGCGTTTTAACAAATAGTCTTATTATTTAATTATTTACGATAATTGTTTATGTTAAAATATTATTTCTCCTTAACCGTTTGTCCTCTCTAATAATTGTAAAAAGATAAATTATAGATCTAATTCTTTCTCCTGCATTTAAATTTACCAATTTTACTTTATCCCTTAAAATTATTTAATATAAAACTTTCCTGCAAATTACAATCATTATGTACGTATGGTATTTTCATCTGACATACCTATTTAATAACCAGTAAATATAAAAAAAACTATATATCCAAGCTTTACTGTCTACTGAACACCTGTCTTCGTTTAATTATTTCGAACCACTCTTTTTTTGTTTCAAAGGAATATAGCCAGACCTGAAAATCTGTTCAATCAATTAAACTATACTTTATTATTCTTTTATATAAACTTTTTCATGTAAGACTCCATTCAAATTCCAATCACATAATTATCTGTAATCATAAATAACACATAGGCTCGTATAGGTATAGCTTTATGTTTTCCGGAATCGACGAGAACCCTTCTAAACCGTTCAAACAAAACAATTTTTTTATTTTTACGGTTATAAGTTTTTTGTGCATAATATTGTATGAATTATAATTGTTTATAAACAAAATTAATTAAAAATAACATATTTTGGTTCAGCGGTGGAAATTAAATCAGCGTATATTTATTCGTATTCTATTTGATATTGTTCCCGGAACATTTTTTCTGAAAATTGCAGTTGTATCTACAAGCAAGGGCGCTCGCAGGGTGGGGAATGCCTCCGCTATTTTAATTAATATTAAATATTAATTGTTTTATTACCTACATGCATGACTTAAGTATTTATACTTTTGACTTCCCTCCCTGACTTATATATCTGCGGGCGCCCTTATCTATAAGATAATAGCTATATATTATTATATAATTATATTTTAATATAATATACCGAATAATATAATATTATAAATTTAATAATTAAGTAAATGTTTAACTTTAAGCGCACAGGGAACCAGCAGTTTAAATAAAATTTAGACCGGAAGACTAGAGTTCACAATATAGAGCATTAGATATTTGGTCAATAGGAAAAAGGATGCGTGTCCAGTAATAAATTAAATGGCTACAGACAATGTACGTGTGAATAAAACAGAACAAATACGTTTGTGGATTTTATAAACATTTGTTACACTATGTCAACAAAACGGAAAAATTACGCTATAACAATGAAGTAGGATTGTTTTAGCAGGAATAACCAAGTTTGGAAACAATAATGACTGTCGTCTGTCTGGTTCCTGCTCATAAAGCATAATAATAATTTCTATATACGTATACTATATAGTATATATTTTATATATTACATATTATAGTTAATAGTCATATTATAATAAATTTTGAGAAAGAAAAAGTATACAGTTAAAATGATTTTTTAAGCTATTTTTCACCCCAGTTGAGTTTATTTATAATAGAGTCAATGAAGATTAACCCGGTATTTATAAATACCATATATAATATGCTTATCTGTTATTAGAAAAAAACATTTTTTGGTCATTTGCGCTTTGAGCTATGCCTGTTGTGCCTGGGTAATTGTGTCTCCTTTTACACTAATACGTTTTATTTCGTTAATTTCGAACATTATCAGTTAGAGAATTTGGTCATAACGTATTATACACGTTTAGTTCACTTACGTAAGTAGTGTATGACGTCTATATTATCACTTATCAAGTTAAATTTAAAAAATAATAATAATTCGTATAATCAAAAATGCATTACATTCTATGATAAAATATCCATTAAATGGTTTTTATTTTATATTTTTGATATACTATATAAATAATGTACTAAGTATTTTCAAAACAATAATGTAGGTATTTATTTTAGTAGGAACATAATGTGTAAGCACGTATTCAAGATCAATTTTCCGGGGGGGTTAAAATAATACATAAACTGTAGTTGTACAATAACACATAAAGCTTATAGTTAGTTTTTGTTTCTACTTTAAAAATTTCGAGAGGTATTTGAACCCCTAAACCCTTCTGTATACGGTCTTGGTATAATATGTATCCTGTATATATAGTATACAATCTATTTTAATTTTCAAAATGATAATTTGGCTATGATGGAATAAGTGTTAAATTTACTATGAATATTTCAAATATTTGTGGCTTGTATTGTTATCAGTATATCGTTACCTAATATTAGTAAATAATAATTTAAAATGAAAAAAAGTGTATAAGTTTATCTTGAATAACACATTTAAAATACAAAATTAAATTTAAATTATAGGTACAGTGAATTATTATTATATTTATAGCTCATTAAGAAGAAACAGATTTGAAATGTTGATTTGGATCCATCCAATTAGGAAAATGTAATTTATGATTATTTTTAAACAAATAATGGTTATATTTATAATACTTTATTCGAGTTAGGAAATTACCCATTTTGTTTACAATTATATTTACATTTCATAGAGACAGTGGAGAATGATTGTTTAAAAATAACGAATGTCAACAACACAAATTGAGATTAAAGATATTTTAAGTCTGTATACCAAATATTTTTAAAATTACACAAATAACTTTTATAAATTAGGGTCAACAAATTTTAAACAAATTATAATGTATTTTTTATTTTGTTACAAGTTGTTTTCGTTATTTTAGTATATTAAAAATTTTAAGTGTAAATATTGGTAGTTTAAAAAATATAGACAGCATATGACTTAAAATTTAAATAATTAAATAATTTGAATTTGATACAAATATAAACTTTATATTTCAAAATTATAACTTGCTGGTATCTTCTCAATAAGTACATGTTTTTAATTCTTAACAATTAATATATAACATGTAATTATTATGTATACAGTCATATTATAATATGTACTACATATTTACTTCCTACTTGAATATTTTTAAAAAATGATGATCTAATGAAATTCTCATAGTTTCATGTAGGTATTGTTTGTAAAAATGTAAATAAATTGACATACTTCTTTATTCGACATAAACTAATATAATATACTATAATACTATATAGAAAACCCCTAAAAATTAAAATATTCAAATTTAGTATGTTTTTTAGTATGTCTATCTTTTTTATTTAACCATATTAATACAGTTAGTTATGGATTAAAATTATTGACTGTAGTCATATTAAATCGAATATAAAGAGAATTTTTAATGGTTTTTGGTGATTAAGAACTTAGAATAGAACTTATTGAGGTTTTCATAATGTTGTAATAAGAAATTAACAGTTCTACATTTGCAGAATGAGGTTTAGTGGTAAATATTTTAAACATTATTGTTTATTGTGTACTAACAGTGTGTTTGTGTAAAATATATTAGTTAGATAATTATTAAAATTTAGTTTGATTAAAATCCATTAAAATGTGAAGCTATAAAATTAAACATAATAGAAATAATTAGAATTTAATTTGAATAATACACTTTTAAATTTCGTACTACACATAATTTTAGGGATTGTAAATAAATATAAATACCATATAACAATCAAGTACCACATACTAGTCGTACACACACACACACACACACACACATACACACACACACACACCTGAATGACAAGTTAATATGTAATTATAATAATACAGATTACAGACAAATTTTCATTTTAAATATTAAAAATAAGTAAATATGAGTAATTTAATATTATTTTTTAGGTGATCATATTTTGTTTTTTGATATTTATAACGCAATATTTGTAAGGTACTCGTACTATCTACAAAATATGTTTATTGTTAAAAATCTATTCGTTCAATATTTATAGAAAATGTCTGGTATGAGGTATTTACACTGAAAATTTATATTAGTAATTATAAATTAAAATATAATACTCGTATGTTGCCATTTAAAAATCAAAAGTTAATACTGGGTCTTAAGTGGTATTATAAGTTACGTGTAACAAGTTAATTAGTTATGCTATTATAGCACTTTTCTAAATTGTACTACATATTATTTTTGTGTAATTTTCAGTGTCTCAATATTGCCGTCAAGTGTAAGTCAAATTCAACAATTGCTTATAATATGTGTATTATTTAGCGCATGCCGCACACATTACTCAATAATTGAATGAAGCAATATAAAATTACTCATAATATACAGTTATACTAGTTAGGTAAATGCTATCACCGACATAAAATATATTTTTATAATAAATCCGATAACCTATTTTTCGAATGTTTAATATGTACCAGCATTGATTATAAATACTAGTATTTATAATGAATTGTACCACTTATCTATATGTGTATCGTATACCTATAAATTCAATTATATAAATATTAATTAAGTACATATTTACATCATGTTAATTGTTTGACATTTAAAACAAAAGTCATCAATATCAAATAGGTACCTTTGGTATTATACCAAAAAAATAAAAAATGTATACCTATCTTAGTCCGTGCTTATTACCATGATTTAAGTCTAAGATATATTTAAATAACTTAAATAAATAATAATAACTATATAGTAAGACAAATTATTTTAGAAATAGTGCCTAATACTACCTATGTCTGTATGACTATATAACTTTAACTATGATTATTTTCATGGTATTAGGGGCTGATTTGCCTCGATCCCGGGAGTTGTAGAAACCGCCTACGGCGCCTTCGAGGTGGTTGAGTGAAAATATTTCACCAGAAATTCGGTAGAGAATAGTAATCGGGTAACAGTAATAGTAATAATTGTCGAGGAATCGGTCGCTAAAAAAATATAATATAGTCGATTGTGAGTTATCAGTTATCATTCGGTGTAAAAGTTTCCCTGACGTTTACCCGGTGCTTTTTCTAAATCAAAAATATTAAATGCATACCAAAAATGGCAATTGAGTGTCTAGTAATCAGTCATCATCCAGTGCAAATCGATACTTGTGCTGGGCATTCCACCTACGGCGGATTGTTATTCCTCCTAACGTCGAAAGTCTGAGGTTGTATTGTAGGAGAAGAGGATATAGTTAAACGAAGTCCTATATTTGGGGAATATCGATTTATACACAACTAAATCGCCTAGGTAAGCAATTCGACTCGGTCGAATCGCAGGCTATGTCCGCGCAATTAATGAAATCTTAATATTTTATTTGCTAAAATTTCAATATGTTTTATGTGTAACTAGAGGTTTATAATAATATAATATATTTTTAGATATTTAAATTTACATTATCTATATGTTTGTATATATTTCTTATCACCTATCAGTTTTATATTATATCATGCTATTATTTAGAATAGGCCATATTAAAAAGTAAATACTTAATTTTTAATAATGTGTATTGTGTAGTAATAATATTGCGTGATGCTTGTACCTATGTATGTCATAAAAAAGATCAAAAATTGATTTAAATTTAAATTATCAAATAGCAATGCATATCTTTGTGCATTTAGCTGCTTAGAATGCTTGGATGATAAGGTTGTTGATGAAATAAATATATGTTTCATTTTTATCAATACTTAATATTGATTAAGTAGTTATTTCTTACAATTTTATTTTTTTACTGCTTAGTTGAATAATAGATTTACTATATGTACTTTTTTATTTATGTTAAGATTATGATTTTGTAAATTTTATTTGAATATTATATAAGATTTGGAACAACATGAGCAAAAGAAAAGCTCCAAGTGATTCTACAAATCCAAATCATGATTTTTGTGAATTTTTAACTGGTTAGTAGTATTAGTACCTAAAATGATTTACATAATTACATAACAATAATTTTGGGTTTAACTTTGGCTTTGGGTATGAAGTAAAAAAACAAGAAAAAAAACCTAAAAACCAGAGATCAATCTAATTTTGTCTTATTTAAATTCATGTAATAAGGTTATTTTTATTATTCTATATGTTTAGAATTGGCTGATTATGAAAAAAATGTTACACGTAATATATATAAGTGCAATGCTTATCGGAAAGCAGCGAGTACATTAGCTAAGCACGGTAAACGTATAAAGTCTGGTGAGGAAGCACAAAAACTTGATGGAATTGGTGATAAAATATCCAAGAAAATTGATGAGTTTTTAGGAACCGGAAAATTGAAAAAACTGGATAATGTATAATTTATAAATTATTTAATGTAATAACATTTAGTTATTATTTTACATTTTAAATTATAGATAAGAAGTGATGAAACTTCAGTTTCTATAAAAGAATTAACAAGAGTTAGTGGTATTGGGCCAGCTAAAGCAAAAGAATTATATGATTTAGGTATTACTAATATTGACATCCTGTTAAAACATCAAGATAAATTAAATCATCATCAAATTTTAGGATTAAAGTATATTAATTGTATTAATTATTTGCTTTTAATACAATTATAATAATTTATAAATATTTTTAGATATTTAAATGACTTTGAGGAAAAAATACCAAGAAGTGAAGTTATCGAAGTAGAACAAATCATCAAAAAAATATTATTTAATTTGGATCCTAAGTACAAAATTACTATTTGTGGCAGTTATAGGTTAGTTATTAAAATTAATATAATTTACAAAAACTATAATGTTTGACTAGACTATATGTATAAAATAAATCATAATAATACATTTTATTATTTTTTCTATAAAAAGCAATACTATTTCTGGTTTTTTTTAAATTTTAGACGAGGTAAAGAATTTAGTGGAGATATTGATACTTTAATTTCTCATCCATCATTTATGTCTCATGATAATAAGAAAAAATGTAATAAATTGCAAGAAGTTGTAGATATTCTGAAAAAAAATAATCTCATCACTGAAACTATATCATTGGGGGATGCTAAGTTCATGGTAATTATTTTATTACTATTTGCCTATTATTAGTTTTTGAATAATCTAATGCTGAGTTTATACTTAATTAATAGCATAAAATTAGTTCTTAACTATAGATACAATAGAAAACACATTTGAGTAATAAATAAATATAGAATTTATTTTTTGTTAAAAAGGTCCTGTATTGGAGGGCTTTTATTATTCATTACTAAGTAATAGATTAGTCGTCACTTATTTCAGTAAGTATTGAGGTAATAATTGTATAAATAAATAATAAGTAGTTACAAATTATATGCTAAAAATTAATTGTTTAGACATTTAATCGCATAGGTTAGGTTAGAGACATTAAATTTAAATTTTAAAATTGCTTAAATTTATAGCAAAAAATTGTTAAGAACCACATTTTTAACTAAAAAATATACAAATTAATTATATATTAACTACCTCAATACTTTAATTATAATAATGTTGCCATTTTGATTTTTATTAATATAAAATATATTTAAAGTATGCATATTATTATTATATCTATTAAATAGTTTTAATTTAAACTAGGGTGTATGCAAAGTGAATCGTGTATCAAGAAGGTTAGACATTCGCCTAAATCCATTTGATCAGTTTTATTGTGCTGTTCTTTATTTTACTGGGAGTGATTTGTTTAATAAGCAAATGAGAGATCATGCTTTACATCAAGGTTTTACACTCAATGAATATACTTTGCGACCAATGGGTTCTACAGGTAAAACATTTGCAATTACTTATTAATAATTAGTAATTACCATTAAATATAAACTATCATATCAATCAACAATTGTATTTATGTGTTTTGTCATTATATCAGGTATACCAGGTGAACCTGTGGAGATAAACAGTGAAGAAGATATTTTTGATTATTTAGATTATCCTTACAAAAAGCCTGAAGAGCGCAATATATAGTTTTATATATTATAATATAGTGCAACAAACTTTATTAAATATTGTATTATTTATTTCATTTTATTTAAAGTATAAAAGCAATTAGTTATGATAATTAAGTTTGAAATGGGTATTCATGTCGTGTGTGGTCTATTGTATACTTGTTGTCTACCGTGTATGTTTCTACACGTCATTTGCGGTCTACTACCGCGCATCTATAAATATATTTTAGGTCATTATTGGGGGCTGATATTGCTACTGAAAATGTTGATGTAGACGAGTTGAGTGACGAAGAGGAATCTGATTTTAATAATAGAAATTATGGTAAAAACTAACTGGTTTATGGGTGTTGGGTATGTGTCAAAAAGATGAAAATGGTGTTATTGATGAAAGATACTTTATTGTAAAAAAAAGAGACAAACATTACACGAAATAATTCAAAATGAAATTGAAGTTGGCACAGAAATACACTCGTATGAATGGCTAATATAAAACGATAAAAAATAAAGGGTACATACATAAAACCGTCAATAATTCCCAATTTTTTGTCGATCCCACCAGTGGTGCGTACACACAACTCATTGAAAGTTTATGGGGAAGTTAAAAACTTTGAATTATTAAAAAAATGCATGATACATCTCCATCATTGCTGCCCTCATATTTGGCGGAATAATAGTGGTGTCTAAAAAACAAGAATGACAATACATTTGATTGTTTTTTAAGAGATGTGAAATTATACTGTACTTAATTTAAATTGATTAATGCATATTTTTATATATTTTTACATTTTTTGTCAGTTAGTTTAAATATTATATTGTAATTCTACATTTATGTATTCATTCATATTTTTATATATTTTTACATTTTTTGTCAGTTAGTTTAAATATTATATTGTAATTTTACATTTCTGTATTCATTCATATTTTTAACCATGTGGTAGACCGCATACGACATGAATACCTTGAAATGTTTATATTATCTATTTTTATAAAAATTGTATTCTTTTTTTTCCACTATAGACTAAAAAAATTTTACCGATTAATGTTTTGTTTTTTTCATCAAATGGTCTATATTGTCCAGGTAAAAGTTTAAAGCTATTGAACTCCATTAATTTACCAGTAAAAGTAGCACATCTAACCAATAGTTTGGGATGGAAATAAAATCAAATGTATATGAGTTTTTAATTACCTAACAACCTAACCTAACAGTGTTTCGATATTTTTTCTGAGACATAGTTCACTTCCATCAGTCATTCGTCAATTTTTTTGTGACCATAGGCGCTAGGTTTTAAAAAACTTAATGGGTGCCTTAGTACACTGGTGTAGCCAGGATTTTTTCTTGGTGAGGGCTGGTCAATTTTTGAAAAATAAAATTTAAGATTTTTGTAGTGATTTTCATAGACCATTAAAAATTAAAATAATTTTTAAATATTATTTATATTTTGGTGAGGGGAGGGGCCGCCGACCCCTCAGCCCTCCCCCTGGTTATGCCACTGCCTTGGTATCATACGCATAAATGCACAATTTGGGTGATAGGGCTTAGCCTCTGGTCAATAAAATATCCTAATAAAATCCAATATTCTAATGGGTATCCAATATCCCATAATAATTTCAATGAGTGTCTGAGTCCTTAGGTACCCATGTACATGGCGCCTATGACTGTAAAACTATGTATTATGTGTTATTTATAATGTATATAACTATATATAATAAACAATGCTCAAATTCACCTTCCAGAAGAAAAGAAATTGGTCAATCTACGCCTTAAGCTAAGGAAAAAAGTACCATGAACTTCAGAAAACAGATGAGCAATGGAAAGTCAAACGAGAAACTATTTGAGTACGTACTGCTCAATTCAAATAAACAGTATATGTTGATTTAAATATTGGCGCATTCCATTACATACTAATTATAATTTTAGTCTTTATCTAAATGTGGTTATTGGAAAAATGGAATTATGTGTGTGATGCAGTATATTTAAATTTATTAAAGTGCATCCATATCTATGCTCATATATTTTATTATCATATTATTTTAAATTTTTATGTTTTGACTAATTGATCAAAATTAAATCGTTAAAAATTAATTTAATTTAACTAACCAATTTTATTTTATAGTTATACTTTACTGTATATATAGTTTCTGTCATGTATTACCCATTTAATAGGCTACTCTAATTGCTATACTCAACTTAGAAAAAATATGTTTCTACATAGTTCATAGCTAAACAATTAAAATATGAAAAAACATATTTATTTTCAATTTTTATTTCAGTTGAATAAATAAAAACTAAATGAAAAATGATTTGATTGAACTTAGTAAACTTGTTGATGAATTTAAATTGTTTATAAAATGAGAACCTATTTAAACTTTGTTTTTATAAATTAGACAGGTGAATAAATCTAAGTATCACTTTTTAATGACTTTTCTAATCTTTTTTTATATATCCTAAAAATACAAAATATTATTTTATTACCGTTTATAATTAAAACTAAGTATACTTTAATTTCAAATTAGCTTTCCACTTTCAATTTTAAGGTAGGTATCTACTAAATTCACTATTATAACGTCATTGGTTTAAAAAAAAAAAAAAAATTAATTGGTAAGTTTATTTGTTATAATTTATACATAATCTGTACCAGTAAGCACAATAAGAGTATGAGCTATATATATAAAAAAAAGAAAACATGAACAATTTGACTGAAGAAGCCACTCATTGATGACACTTTATCATCGAATTTGTAAGTAAACACTTTATTAGGAACCTAGCATAAAAATGTTTAAGTATTTTTAACCATTTATAATTTTTTTATTGGTATTTATAAAAATATTATGCAATTAATATAAACATTCAGTAAAATTTTCAAATTTCAGTTATTTGTTTTAGTTTTAGAATTATAACAAAATAAAAAAATTAATTTCAGTTTTTCGTTATTTAATTTTTTTCTTTTGCTTTTCCTAATTATTTAAAGTGCTAAAACATTTTAACCTCTAAAATACCAACTATATACATTAAATTTGATTCCAAAAATTACTGCCCGAATTTGAAAATTGAAACATTTTTATTTCTTCAAAAACTTATGATAACACACACATAATATATTATTTTAAAATCATTACATTTATAGCTCAAATCTCTGAAATGTAAACAGGCTGTAAGTGTAGACAATAAACTCTAAATTTAAATCTATAGCTGGTTTGAGTTTTCGTTATTTTTAGATACAGATAATCGTTGTTTCTGACGCAGAGCATATTTTAAGAATTTTTTACTAGTTAGTAAAAACCTGTAAGGACCGAGCTTGCTCGACCTGGTATTCAAAAAGCTCTGCCCATTTGAGACTGAATCGGGACGGGCCTTAAAAAAAAAATAAAAAGGGCTAGATAGGCTTTTTTTGTAGAACGTTTCGGATAGGGCTGAGCTAGACTTAAACCAAGGTTGGATCGGTTTTTTTAAGAATTTTTTACATCTCGCCAAGGCATTTTTTGGTTCCTTTTTGTATAACAAATAATTATTATTTAAAACTAAAATGATAAATTTACAGTTCAATGTTGGAATAATTACGAATAACGAATAATTTAATATTTTGGATTGGACCGGATCAGACCGGGCTTTAGAAAAAAATTGTAGGACCGGGCTGGGCCGTAAATTTATTGCGCTTGCAGGTCTATACTAGGTGACACTAACGCATTATAAGCAATAAGGAAATAGGGTTATGGATTTGTTGAGAAATTAATTATACTTAGTTTTCTTGACAGAAAGTTTAAAATTTGAATTATGTTAAGTATATTTTTAATAAGTTCTATCGATTAAAATTGTTTACACTTGATAAATAGCTATTTTTATTTTTTAAACTATAACTCTTTTGTATTATGCATTAAATTAAAGTCCTATCAGCTATCAATTGTATAGACCTTCATCATGGTGATTGACCGTGGTTTTCTGACTTATAGTTTATGGATGTAGTTTATGGCAGCTTGCAGTGTGTTTTAACCTAACGTTTATAAATATTTGTATGCAAGATGCCGAAATAACTACTACGATTGATTTAATGTGTATATTGCCTATATGCAGTGCCGGATTTAAAGGGAAAATGCAATGAACTGGATCTTCAAGACTGAGTTTATTTTAACACTGAAGGGCGTCAGATTAATGTTCTAGATTTTATAATTTTAAAAAGTAATTATAAAGAACGATGTTGATTAACAGTAAAGAAAAAAAAAGTATTTTATGAAATTATCCGCACCTGTTTATTTTTAATTGTTATGTCATGAACTAGTGGTTCAAATGGTTCAATTCATTGGATGATGAGTACCAACTACCTAACGAAACACTATTATTATGTTTGTAGTACCGTGTAGTGTTATCATTAACAATATTATACCATAACATTTGATAAGATTTTGTTTTTCGTAAAAGAAAAACAGTGATTCGTCTTTCGTATTATGTTGATAGTTATGTCGATTGTAAACACATTTATAATATTAGTGTACTTATCTCTCACATTCGATTTTTAATTATAATAAACATACGTTTAGAGCTGAATCAGACAAGTATTTATTGTTTGCATAAAATATATGCATTTATATATGATAGTTTATTTGTCAATGTTATTGTTTTGATACCTATTTTATAATTAACAGTTACTTAAAGTTACATTTTAATATTACAATGGGGAAAAAACAGGTTGCTCAAAGGGTCAAAAATAATTATAAAGTAAGTTAATTTGTTGTTAATGTGGCGGAATAGTAAAATATTGGTATTGAAACTTAATTTGTATTTTCTATGTAGCCATCAAGTAGTGCAAGAGCTCAGTTATTGTTAAATACTACTGATACGTATGCAGTGATTCCAGATAAGCTTAAATTTCCATTTGCTGAAATTTTGGATTGCAATGTTAGTCCGGACTTTCAAGTAGTTTTGAAAAAAATGAACAAAAAAGATTCTACTACTAAACTCAAAGTAAGTAATGATGTACAGTAAAACCTCTCTATAATAGGCTTTCTGTAAAACATAATGTCCCTTGCAACAGAATATGTCAATAGTTCCAGTTTAAATACAGTAGTGTAATTGACTTATAATGGAAAAATGTGTTGGTCTCAAGTAATTGATTTCATTATAGAGAGGTTTTACTGTATAGTTAATAACTTAATATAGGCTAATAAAACTTAATCACGTTTATAATATGTTCTATAGGCCTTAAAAGAATTTGCTACGCTATGTGATTCTAAAGACGAAGATACTGTTAGAGAAGTTTCAGCTCCATGGATTGCTCAATATGTAAATTTGTGTAAGGATAATGAACCACGAATACGCGAAGGTACCCAGAAAGCTTTGAGGTCATATTTAAACCGTGTACAACGAAATGTAGCACCATTTCTTAAAAGATTTTTTGCCCATTGGTTTGTGGCTCAGTACGACACTCATCCACCAACTGCATCTGTTGCATCATCTACATTTGAGGTTTGTACATTTATAATCATGTAGATTTAAATTTGATTTTATGTTAAACTGTATAATTTAGAATACTTTCCCTCCAAATAAAAGAACTGAAGTAATTGTATTTTGTCAAAAAGAAATATTTAATTATTTAATTGAGAACATTACCAATTCAGCATTATTAAATAATAAGTAAGTTTTTATAAGCTAATGTATACATTAAAAATATATATATTTATGTTTTTTAAATTAATTTAAAGAGTCGATTCAGATGAAATTAAGGAAATGCAAATTAGAACTGCTACTAGTTGTTTGTATGCAACAGCTACATTTTTAATCTCACTTCCTGCTGAACATATTGAAAATATTGAAAGTGATTTGAAATCAATGTTGCTTACTAATTCTACCTATTGGAAGTTAAATAAACATCCAACACCAAGTGTATGTCTTACAATTTTTTCTTGGATAATTTTATTTACTTAAAAATTGTTTTTTATTGTTTATCTACAGGTTCGACAAGCTTGGTATACTCTATTGCATTCTATACTATTTAAATTGCAACACTTTTTAGAAAGTGAATATAAAAAGGTTGCTTTTGCTGTGTTTGATAATATTGATGAAGATAATGTCACTGTGTCCTTTGTTATTTGGAAAAACATTTTAATTGTTTTATCAAAGCCTGAAGTAAGATTTATATTATAAATTTTAGGTAAATCTTATGACCTGAATTATTATTAATATTACTTTTTATATAGTTAAGCTACTTTTGGTCACAATCAAATGCTGAAAAAATTTTCCTTCCCAAATTATGGAAACTTTTGTCTTGTTCAAAAGGATGCATTTCATCTGCATATGACAATTTATTAGAACTATGTAAAAATTGCCCAGTAATGAATACTATAGAAACTACTGAATTTTATTTGAAGTGTATTACTTCAATTATACAAGGGTATAAAACAACAATAAGTTTCATTATTGAATCATGATATTGATTTGTGTTTTAGGTTAGAAAAAATGTCTAATCGCTTTGACCGTACCAATTTTGTTTCTGGTATTGAAACTCTTTTTGATTTTGTTACATACATTTTGAGAAATAATAGTGAAGATGAATTGTTTAGTAACACAGTAATTTCTGAAGTATGCATTTAATTTTAAATAATATTTAAGTAATATTTTTATCAACATAATATATTTTCAACAGGTTTTAACTTTAATTAAGTTCAGTCTTGCAGGAAAATTAGCAAAAACTATGACACCACCTGTTATATCTCATTTGGCAGTTTTTCTTGAATTTTTGACTAATAATAAATTACATAGTTTAAAAACTACAATATGGGATAATTTAAATACACTTTTAATTGGAAGTCGTCTTAATGAAGAAATTGTTTTGGATAACATCCTAGGTCAGTTGCAAGTACATTTAATTGTATTGAATCATTTAAGAAATCCTATAGTAAAGAAAAAAAAAAATTTGAGAGTTACATTTGAAGAATCTGGAGAAGTGTTTCTACCATCAAAACAGTTATTAAGTGATGACTATCAAAATGATTTGGCAAATTTTGTTAATATGGTTTTACAGTTCTATTTAGATAGAACTTCCTACCCAGAAGTAGGGCATATGTATGCCAACCATGTGTGTCAAGTGATATTGGCGTTTAAAAATTATGGTGTTGATCAAAAATTATCTCAAACATTACCTGGCACTAATGATAATACATCATCATTGTTCAGGCTATATGATAGATATATTAAAACATGGATTAATGATGAAAAAGTTTTGACTTATAATTCAATATCAGTAATTGTTGGATTATTAGAAGCCATTGATAATGATAATGAACGAATTACTATGATCGATGACTTAAATTTGGTATTTATTATTTATATAAATATTTTGTTATAAGGTATATTTTATATTTTTAATTTTTTCAGTTTGGATTAGATGTTGTACTTAAAGAAATAATGAAATATATTAGTGAGGGAAATACTTTACCCATGGTGATTTGCAATTGGTTAGAGGCTACTCCTATGCAAGATGAATTTAAAAAATTCATATCTTTTAATGTAGACTTAGATAAATCAAATCTTTTAACAAATTGTTTAATATTTAAAGGTAATTCTTTTTAATTTTGGACAAAATCTTGAATATAAATAATATGAATGTTGTGTTTTTAGAAAATACTGTTTGTGAGAAATGGACAAAAGTACTTTTGGAAACTGTACATACAAACCCTACTTCTTCGCTAGTTGTTATGTTAAGACAAATATTTGAAAAAAAATTGAGTGATCAATCATTTGTCAATTCCCATCTTGACCTCATATTCAACACATTGGAATGCTTAATCTGTACATATTTAGAAAAATCACAAGATGGTGAATGTAGAGACTTAGAAGAGCTCAGTCAAACTTGGAAACTCGTGTTGAATTATATGATAGATTCACATGACAATGAAGTAATGAAAATATGTAGTTTGGTTGTTACAAATTATCTACAAATTACAGGAGTTGATATAGAACATGTAGAAAGTGCAGTAGATCAATTTATTGAAGATTTCTCCTTATGTACCAAACAAAATACCTTGCCTATTAAATTTTTGTATGAGTTGATAAAATGTGCAAATAATGTTGATCATTCAAAAGCAATTAAATGTTGTGAATTGGCATCTTATATTGACGGATCACTATTTTACACTGGAAATATTGGAAATGATATCGATACAAGCAATGAATGCTTTGATACTGTATATGCGTTATATTCTCATATGTATGTATTTACAAAACAAATTTTAAAATGTTTCAATGAACATGAACTACCAAATCAATTGGACAATGTAGACGAAGAATTTGTCAATATTATGGCTGATGTAATATGTAATGTACATGTGGTTGTGCACCTACAAAAATATTTTTCAAATGTGAGGTTATATTATATATACATAAAAAATTAATTTGTCAACATTATTATATATTGTTAATCATTGTCTAAAATACATTTTTTTTTTAACTCAGAGAAAATATTGTTGTAAAATCAAGAGTGCTATTCTTGAGGATACTAAAACTAGTGTTGCTGTACTTATTCAATCACAATCAAAAAATGTGGCTAATGCTATCATAAACAAAATTATGGAAAAGTATGTAGATGATTTTCTTATGATTTATTATGTACTATTTTTACATTAATTTTTTTATTTTAACTGTAGAACAATTGATGATGGTCCATATTGGTGTAAATCATTAGAATTTGTGTTAGATATGTTGTCATTGTCTAATGAAGAATTGATTAATTTGTATAATTCTGCAATGTCAAAACATAGTGATAGTCCAAATTGTATACACATTATTCAGGTGACATTAATTTTTGTTCTTTTTTTAAACTTTAATCATTCAATAGATTTATTATTTAATGTTCAGTTAATCTGTAATTTTAACATTATCCTTTTACTGCTTATCAACTTATAGTATATAGGTTATATATTATATAGTAATATACTTATTACATTGCTATAAACATATACTTTTTCTATTAATTTGTATGTAACAACTTCACAAATAATATAATTAACTCTTGTATCTTAATAATTTGAACCTTAATATCTTAAAAATAAAAATTCTCTTTCATTCATAATATTTGGTTTTTGAATTTTATTAACTCAAACTTTATTTCCTCTTGAATTTCAAATTACCTGGAGTAATGATAAAAAATGTATTTGGAAATTTTGTAAAATGACAAATTTAATATTTTGCACTAGTATGTGTTTTTACTTATTTATAACCTATTATTTAATATTCTGGTATTCTTATTATGAGTGATAGGTATTAACTAAATTATTGTTTGTATTAAACAGAAACTAGGGAATCAAATAATTTTTTTTGTTTAAAAAATATTAATGTGCTATATCTGAATATGATTTGTTAACATTCTTTGTTTGACTTTGGTAGGTTTTTGTGAATTTTTGCGGCATGAGCAACTTGGAGTATGATCATCTTTCATTGGCAGATACACGATGTGTTTGGAATGTGCACTTTAAAAAGACGTCAAACAGTGATACTGTTTCACAGATACAGAAAGTATTGGATTCTGAAGAAAAATTGCTCACTAGTGATGCTGAGTAAGTTTTTCATTTCAGTTATTTCTAATAATTAATGACGAATGATAATCATATGTTTGTACATTTTAGGTGTTTGAAGGACGAAAAGACAATGGTAGAAACCATACGTAACATTGAGTTTTTAAACTTAATCTTTCTCTACACAGATGATGCTTCAATCATATTAAAATATAGCAAAACAATATTCAGTCGCTTAGAATCTATAATGTTGACCCTAACCAATGTAGTAAATTTTGACTGCAAAACATATTTACCTATTGGGGTTGCTACTGCCTTGGTTGGTTCCTTATTTGTAAAATTGATGAAATTTTATCATGAAGAAATTTATAAGCATGTACCACAGAGCAACGAAAACCTAATAGTATTTAGATCAGACACAAAAATTGTACGCGATTGTTTGGTGAAAATTTGGGTTCAATTGTCAACAAATTGTAACAGTTGTATTCATGAACTTGTGTTAGAAGCTCTAAGTAATGCTATGAATTATTTAGAATTTGAGGAAATAGATCAAAAATATTGGTTTAGTCTCTGTTCAGACTTGATTAATTCAGACTGCTACCCAATTGAAATCACTGCATACAATATTTTAGACAGGTATATCGATAAAAAATAACTACAAAATATTATTATGCCATTTTTGTATTTATATTATTTTAAAATCCGATAGATTGTGCGAGGTGCGCAAAGTTGATGTGGACACTGACTTTGAATCCGAACAAGTGCCGTTTGAACTTTCCACACTACCTTTACAAAAACTTCAAGAATTGATCTGTACAATGTTAACTGATATCAAGTATTTATTTTTATTCTATTGTCAAATTTTTAGTTGTTTTAAATATTTTAAATTTTAATGTATTCTTAGGATTGGAAGTACATTTGAACCTAAAACTTTTTCCGAGGATTTAAAAAATACTCGAGTTTATTTGTTGTTATGGAATGTTATATTTAAATTATGTTCAAAACTTGATTCTCAAGAGCGATACAAGTACATTTCTCATTTGAAGTAAGTTATGTTCTGCACATACAATAAGCAATTAATAACAACAAACTGATACACTTATCATATATTTTTTTTAGCAATAATAACTCAATTTCTATTTTAATGGAGAATTTGTTGAAGTTAATGCCACAATCTATCATTAAGACATATGCTAATAATGACGTCAATCCAATTATCAAAGAGCTGTTCAACTTGAAACCCAGTTGTTCACCGACAGACTATTGGAACAATAAAAAACTCTGGCATATGGTGTGTTGGACATATTATAATCTGTTACACACATTGCCGGCCGTTGTACGCAAATGGTGGGTGGACAGTGAACATAAAGTGTCAACGTTAGTCGACAAACTAACAACCAAATATGTATCGCAGAGTTTGATTGTTCAAGAGTTCCAAGACATCAAACAAGCAGAAAAAATTGACAATATAGTGGTATGTATTAATTTGTAACATTTCCCAATGTGAACTAGGTTATTTACTATTGATTTTGATCTCATGACATTTGTTCAGGTGAACTTGTATGAAAACCGTGGTATACTCATTGTTTCATACATGATAGAAGAAACAGCCGTGGACATCACCATACAGATGGCCAATAACCATCCTTTGGGATTAATCAGAGTCAGCAGCGACAAGAGCATGATTAACATGTCTCAGTGGAAAGGTTGGTTGAAACAGTTGGCACTGTTCTTTTCACATCAGAACGGCTCGATCATTGATGGTATTTATCTGTGGAAATTGAATATTACAAAGAAGTTTGATGGTGTGGAAGAGTGTTACATATGCTATTCTATACTTCACAACTCTAATTATCAATTGCCCAAATCTGCCTGCCGTACGTGTCACAAAAAATTCCACAGCTCGTGTTTAGTGAGTATTTGGCTAATATTCAACATAATATTATGTGTATTATATATTTAATAAGTGGCGGTGCCCCATAGTAACCCACCTTATAAATTATAAACTGCATTTCTTGTTTTCCTATTTGTAATTTAATATTTCTGATTGGTTTGTTTTTCAGTATAAATGGTTTGTTACCAGCAACAAATCTACATGTCCTATATGCCGTAATCTTTTTTAAGCTAGAACACTTATTGGTTTGATTGTTATTGATGATTGTTATAAAATAAATAAAAAAAGTATGCTTTTTTAAAAAATTTATTTTTTTTCAAAAAATAGACTTAATAATGATTATTAATTTAACTAAAATTATACGTATATATAAAAAAAAAATTATGAAACTAATCAATTTATTGAACATATGCGATTTAAACAATTTGTTAATTAATCTACATAATGGAGTGTTCCTTCTTTTGGAGGGGATGTGCCAGAGATAGTACCTTCTTGGGGGGAGCTACCTTGCTGAATCCAATATGACGGCATTTGTTGCTGGGTTTGGTATGTAATGGTGGCCTGTGGTTGTTGTTGCTGCTGCTGCTGTTGTTGCTGCTGTTGTTGTTGTTGTTGTTGTTGTTGTTGTTGTTGTTGTTGTTGCTGTTGCTGCTGCTGTTGTTGTTGCTGTTGATGCTGTTGTTGTAGATCAGCAGCTTGAGCTGGGGTAAAAGTCTGATTTCTCATTGGATCAGGCAATACTGTGAACGTCACAGATTGTGTTCGATTAGATTCTGATACTGGAGTACCCGATCGTTGATCTGGTTCATATCCACGTCCTGTATTCAAACATGAATATATATTAATATACATATAGTTAAAAAAAAATAATAGTTAACAACAATGCGCTATACCATAGTTTCATTTATTATTGTAACAAAACTTAACTCATTTTATGCATATTACGACACTATATATAAAATATAGTATGATTTGTTAAAAAGAAAATAAGGAAGTTTGTTATAATATTAGGAAAATGAAAAATGTTTGTAGTCTTGGATAACAGGACTGTACCATATTATGTTTTAGTTATTAATATTAAGTGGTGTCACTAATATCCGGATTCTAATACTATTATGATAATCCAGGTATTTTAATCTTGTTTCTTAATTATTTAAAATTTAAATATTTGTTAATTAATTTATAAGTTTTAGACTGTGTTTTAATTTGGTAAGAATTGAAATTTAGAAATAATTGTTTGTCTCAAAAATGTTAGTTAAGTTATACCAATTTATCAAAATATATATGCAATTATTTATTGATGAGAATATTTTATTATCTCAAATATATTCGACTTTAATACGTTATTGCAATGTATATGTTTAATTTTATTTATATGTGAAAATTTGAATTTTTGACATCACTAGCCGGTATAGATTAATTAATTATATTTACCTGGATAAAATTGATATCGTTGCTGTTTATTTCTGTCAACTTGTTTATTTAAGTCTTCTGAAAATTAATTTATGATTATTATTTTAATCATTTGTAAATTATTTGAAAATATTTACCTTTGGAATTCATGTTTGAACATTCCTTGGAGCGTGAATCACCTGAAATTAGTATTTACTCATTAGTTATGATTAATGTTTTCAAACAAATATTAATACTTAAAAGAGAATTTTTAAAATCCTGTAAAAAAATAATGTTAGTATTATTAGTTTTCCTTATGAAATCTGAAAAATAATATGTGATTAGAATAAATGCAGCTACGCTGAAAAATAAAAATTTTTCAATGTAAGTAGTATTATTTATCATTACAATTGTTAACCTGTAATGTTTGAGGCACCTGTTGCTAATTGATGCTGAAAATTAGTCTGCGGAGTACGTCTGCCTGTATTTGATGTAGCTACCATACCATTAATTGTCAGTTGGCGAATTTGGTTGTCATCATTACCATCGTTACTGTTGAATAAATGTATACAAATTGCAATAAAAATTAGTCAAATAAAAAAAATTATGTTAAAATTAATCTCCTCTTCTTCTGAAAAATAACAAGATTAGAGAAACTCCTAAAATAAAAACTGTTAATACGTTATTTGCTGTAAAATAATTAAATAAATGTATTGCATATGTGTATGTACTTGCCCAGTAACTGAAGATGGTCCAGTTCGTATTATTTTGGCCCCAGTAATTCCTCCACCTTCTGATACAACCTGAAAACACTTTATGTATAGATTATTGATTATTTTTTGTTTCTACTGAAGTTTAAATATCTAACCATTTCATACGACCGTTTTAAAGGCTGATATTGAAATTGGTTGCTTTGTTGAAAATACTGAATTGATTGCTGCTGTCCTTGTTGTATCATGATAGGTTGATGGCTGTCATCTTGTTTATAGATGACTTGTTGTTTATCTGACATTTGTGTCTGAATCAACTGATGTTGAGGTTTATGTGATTGTTGTTGCTGCTGTTGTGGAAGTGTCATTGTAACTATACCATTGCCTTGTGATTGTAAAATCTGATGAGATATTGGCAGGGACATTAACTGATTACCACCAGGCGAAGCTGTTTGTTGTGTAAATGTTTTGCCTTGCTGTTGGAGTAACAACTGTTGTGTAGATGCCTGACTAACTTGTGACTGTAAAAGGCCTGGCAAGTTTTGTATAATTTGTGGTTGAAGATTTTGGAACTGATTTAGTTGAGGCATCATCATTTGTATTTGAGCAGGTTGCCCTGGTGTCTGTTGTACAATTAATTGGCCATTAGGAATGTTTGCTGGGATCAATTGACCCGATTGTGTTTGTTGTAAATGAATAGTCTGTACAGCGGGCTGCTGAATTTCGGCTGGTGGTGGTTGTTGGTATTGCACAATCATGACTTGACCTGGTTGGCCAGATGGTTGCTGATATTGTGCCATTTGGTTACCAAGTATGTAAGTGGTACCAATCAATCCAGAGTTCGACTGTTGACTTAATTGAGTCACTTGTCCTACATTGGGAGATTGAGCCATTTGGAATGTATTTGATTGCACTTGTGGTTGGTATGCAATAATTTGGCCATTAGATGTTTGAATATACTGTAAAAATAATTTTGTTAGTTGATTTTGAAACTTTTTAAAATAACCTTGCATTTACTTGAATAGGAAGTGCAGCTTGAGTCATAAATGCCTGTGTATGAGGAATAACACCATTAGCTAATGTTGTAGGAGTAGTATGAGTTACAGATGGGGTATGTTGAACGTTTTCTAAACTTTTCTAAAATATAAGAAAATAAATATAAGTATATAAAATAATAATAAAAACTATTTAATATAGAACATACAGTTTGTATTGCTTGCTGTTGAATTAGCTGCTGTTGCTGTGATTGAATTGCTGAATAGCTGACTGGGGTAACAGACAATGGAAGTTGGTGTTGTTGCTGATTGACTACTTGTGTTTGAATTTGAGGCATAATCGATGCTTGATGCTGTCCCAAAGAAGCTATATGAGTTGGCCCCTGTGTGTTTTGTGCCGATTGTTGTTGTTGATGACCTCCCATTACTGGTGGGGGAACAGCCATTAATTGAGGTACTGAATTATAAAATAACAACCATTTAAAAATATAATTTTTATTTTTTTTGAACATAAATAATCATTATGATTAATTACAATAAGTTTTAAATATTAGTTTTTAAAGTTAATGGTTTTACTTATAGTAAAGTTTTAAGATAAACAATAAGTTTATTACCTAATACAAAATTTAATATTCATTTAAATAAAAAAAAATCATTTATACAACTCTTACCAGCTTGTTGGGTAAATAATGGCATTTGAACATTAGCAACAGATGTCTGTACCACTTGTGAACCATCCTGTAATGTCATCATTCCAGTTTGTGCGGCTACTTGAACAGTCTGATATTGAGCTGCAAACATATGCAAAAATTAGATAATTGGTTTTTAAACAGATCATTAAAATTAGATATTTACTTGGATTCATTTGTGGTATTTGACCATTATTGGTTTGAATAGTTTGTTGATGAATTACTTGGGGTTGTTGGATGTGCACATTGGATGGTTGGTGAGCAATATTGGGTGGTGGTGCAACATGATTAGATGCATATGTAGCACTATATTCATTTTGAATAGTTTCAATTAAATTGAAAGCTAATTGTCTACCATTTTGTAATACTTCATTTTTTGCATGTCTATAATAGTAACAGATAACATTGGAACATTAAGAGTCAAATTGTATTGCAACACAAGTTTATAAATAACCGATTAAAATTAAAATTTGAATTACTCGACACATAGATGTAGAGGTTCAACTGATTCTTGTCCATTAGCTTCAATGAATCCAGAACCTCGTCCTCGCATGGTTACTACAGCCCCTGTTTCATTCATTATATAATGAAGATTAGCTCCATTTAAGCCTAATATTTTATTTCTGAGGTCAAAAGCTGGAGGTGCGTGGTCTAAGCCAATTAAGACTTTTTCCTAATAATTAATATTATAATTTTAGTTATATTGAAATAAAATGTAATTAAGCAAACTATTTTACTTACAATTCCTGCCCCATTAATTAAAGGGCCAGATGTCAAATTTGGATGTTTAGACATATCTTTGTCTCGTTGAATAAGTGATTGAATTTTTTGAATAGCAACTAGCCAAAATAAAAATTTATTTTTGAGTGAATAGAATAAAATATAAGTTTATAATAATTAATAAGACAATATACTCACGATCTAAATTTTGTTTTTTTGGCCCTTTGATAAGTAAATGTAATGATCGCTCTGATGACGCTTGATTTTTTTCTTTAGGAGTCAAGTATCGTCCTCTAGTGACGATCACCGTGCCTACACAATAACAATTGAATAATTTAAGATATATAAAAAAAATAGTCTTACAATATATAATTTACAGTATCAAAACTATTAACAAAAATAATAGTCAATAAATATAAAAACACTCATAAACTGACTTGCAGTATTGTAGTGAGATTTTGGTAAGCAAATAATTGTAAAAATAAAAAATCACCTGAAAATTCTTCAATGTCATTTTGAATGGACTTGCTGGTAAGTAGTATACGATCAGTGTCTGCCAAGTCATTGATTTCGAACTGGGTTTTGAGCTGCGACGTAGCCTGTTGAGGGGGCGCACATTGGGCCTGTTCAAGACGCGACGACATATTTTGTAAAAAATGATTCTTGGTTTTTTGACTATTGGTTTAAGCCGGCACGAAAACTACTACACATACCTCCGGTTGGTCGCCGACCCGTTTTGCTAGAGCTGATTCTACTCGGGTTGCCATTTCCACAGCCAGCTTGAGATTGTTGGTCGGGATCGACATCATGTCGCAGCAAATCGACGAAATTTAATCGGAATGTGATCCGATGACAGGTCGGTTGGTGTTCTGAGCGACGATGGTCATTTCCGTAGTCTCTAAAACCGTTAGGAGCGAGAAAAAACCTAAAAAAGATGTATTACCTACTTATAATATTTTTAACATATTTATTATTTAATACCGTTTTCAAATGCGATAACAAGACACTGCAACAAGCTGAAAAGAAAAACATTGAAAGATAGGTAGAATACCGATTTCCAAACGTTTCATGTACATACAATAATAATGAAACAAACACTTCAGCCAGTGTTACCATTCCCCCGGTATTCAGACTAATATTGTCCGGCGAAAAACGGTTTCTGGTGAGCGGTTGGGTCTTAGAACTATGACTTGCCACTTGGTAATTTTTATAAGGTACCTATAGCTATTATTAGTTATTAATTTTTAAATTTTTATTACTTACACACTTCATTAATAATTATACTATACAATTTGTCCTAAATTCTTGTATTACTTTACCTATTTTCGTGGCTAATCATTATTAATTTATCTATCTCTATAAGTACGATTTTTAATTTTTTCAACAGTAATCTATAAGAAAACGTATGCTTTTAATGCCATTAAATTGAAACTTTTGAGATTAACTGTCAAAAACCCACATTTAAATAAATCGATTCGTTTCGGTCTCACTTAAACAAGCGATATCGGACTTTTAGGACATACCTATCTATTATCTCTTACCTTTGCATACATAGTAATATTATGATCTTTATTGGACGCCTATAGGAAATCGGTACGATGTAAAAGAAATAAAGTGTGTTATATCACTCAATACTCATAATCAATGGTACGATCACAGAATAGACTTACGACGGTTTTTTTTACCAGTAATGCAGTAATAGCCAATAGGTTTTGAGTTTTTTTAGTACCCCACCACAACACTGTATGACAATTGCGGATGCAGCTGTTGTCGTCGGATTTCGTGGGGTAGTTTTTTTCCATCCCTAATATTTTATTGTGAGCAGTTATAATTTCACATAATATTATGTTATAAACACTTAATATTAAATTATTATCCACAAAATGCAATGTTTTGCTATTTTGACGAATTATGATTATTATATGACGCTATGTTGACAATTCTAACTTCATATAACAATATATTATGCATATAAAAAAAAAATTGTACCTATTATTTTTAATATTTGTACATAGAAATAAGAAAAACTTATGTAGGATATTGTATTATATTTTTTAGAAAAAATAACTAAAAAAATTAAATATTTATCATGCCTATAAATAGTTCAAAAAGAGTAAGAAATGTATGATGACGTTTGGTGAAAATTTCAAATATCTATGGTTATTAATTTTTGAATTAAAATAAAAAAACAATACATTTGGGAAGAAAATAAGAAATAATTATTTTACGGGTAAATGGGTGATATTACCATTTTATAATTTAAAATTACAAATGTTTTTTCCAATGAATTTTGCCAAAACAATGAATAATTAAATAAAAAAAAGGTAATATTTTATTTCATAGTTAGATATATTACGTCTATTGGCCGTTTATAGTGTCTCGATTTGTAATTATTACGAATCTTTATTGTTGTCAAGGCGAAATCCCGACATGCGTATAGTAAGGTATATCACGTTCCGTGGAGCATGATGGGAGACAATTTTTAATTAATAATTTTGCTTTTCATACTCTGCAATCAACGGACTGTCAATAGAGTTGTCCATTCTTAAAGTAAAAAGAAACCATTACGGAAAAAGTTTTGGCAAACAACCCAAAAGGAAATAAAAATAAAAGAAGAAGAATAAAAATAAAAACCCGATAGTTTATATCTTATATGTACGCCAAAATGAGAAAACGGTCGCCACGGCGTTACGGGGGTTATCAAATTCGACCAGCCGGGCACCGAAGCGAAAGAGATGTATCGGACATTCGGACATGAACCAGTGCGACGGTTCATCAAATTTTCACCCCGATATCCCACCAATTTTTTTATTATTAAACTAGAGTAGTAGTCTTTGTAATTTATTTTATTATAAGTAGTTAATTATTATAACAATATATATATACTTATAATTTATAGTTTATAGTGTTTTACCATATTGTGATATTGTTATTAAATTTAGAGTTAAATAGCACTTTACTGTAAAGTGCATTGCGTACCTATAGTAAAATTTATAATATGTGTAAAAGCTGTAAATTTTCAATTCTCATGAATAATGTTTTTGAATTTTATTTTGACAAAATAATAAACATTGTTATTCGTCGTTAAAATACGTAATTTCAACCAAAATCGAACTATAAATGTCTATAAAAATAAGTATTTGCTTAATTTTTAGATTTTCGAAATTTTAAATTATAATAAAATAAAGAAATAAATTTATTCAAAAACTGGTTATTGTAAAAATTCGTGTTTTTGCTTAATTTTTTGTTTGTTTTTTCCAATCATAAAAAAATTAATTTAATTTTGACCTCTTCAAAGAACAAATTAGATCCAATTTGATATACAAAACCACTTTCAAAATTAAAACTCGAAGCATTTTATCAATTACTTTATTGTGTAAACAAACAAAAAAATAATAATAATAAAATACACATCATTATAAAATTAATACATTCATCATCGCTCCGCTTAGAGTCTAATAATTCGTAAAGGTACAACGTACAAATAAGTCATAATAGTTTGCAGATATCGTGAGGTACAATATTAGTTTAGAAACTGTTGATTTAGATTTCATTTAGAAAATCTAATAAAGATTAAAGAATATTTTTAAGGTGATAATATGTCAGTAAATGCAGTACATATGTTATAAAATAAATAATCATTATATTTGGAATTCAATAAATAAATAAAATAGTAAAATTAGGAACATCAAGAATGTAAATAAAAATAATGACAATATTAATAGATATTAATTATACATATTAAATAACAATCAACTTTGGAAAAATCCATAAGGTTTAATTTTAAAATCCAATTCTTGTAAAACCATTTGGTAACGATTTGTTATTAATTGTTTAAATGCTCCATGACATGATTTAGAACAAAAATATTGGGCATTGAAATGAGCATGTGACCTGAAAAAAAAACTTAAGAAACACAAAATCATTAATCATTAAATACTTTTTAATTATTTGTATAAAATTATAATATGTAAAATATCTTACTCATATTGCAATAAGCATACATAGCTGTATGTGAACATGGGTCTCAAACATTGCATGCAGGAAGCAGCTGGGCCAGACAATAATTGTTCGCATAAATGTCTGGGTACACAATCCTTAGAAAATGGCGTCTTCCAAACGTAGAGAGCCCTAAGGGCAAATTCTTTTAAAGTGGGACAGTGTGCATTTCCTTGGACACTGAACACTTCTTTGATTTTAGGTGACATAATCAGATCGCGACAGTTGCACGACAACGTTATGTTCGGTAACATGTGTGCTTCCAGAAATTGTTGAGTACCACAATGTTCTGCCCTGATAACAGTAATATACATATTTAAAAGGGTATTAAAAAATACTTTTGTGAAAATTTAAAAAATAAATACTATATTATAATATGTCTAGGCACATTTGATAGTATATATATAATGTTATAATTATGCAATTATACATACATAGGGCTGTGGTGGATCCAAAGTTTAATTTGAAGGGGTGCAAATTTTTAAAAGCCCTTTTAGCTATATACTTTATTATTTGTGACAACTTTTTATTATATTATGTGTTATGTAAGGCTTATCGTTATCATTTATAAGTTGAAAGTGAATTATGAAAGTTTTTTTTCCATCTATTATTATAATTTATAACATTATGATATATTACAGTGCTGTAGCCAAGATTTTTTTTTTTTGAGGGAAGGCTTAATTTTTGATGGCCAATTATGACAACAAATTAAGTTTGTTCTGTATTGTTGACAATATAATTTATATAATTATAGATATATTATTAAATCAAGATCAAGTAAGTGTGATGAGAGCGGCGTTACTTTATCGCCACAACGGTAATTAAATTAATAAAACTATTGTCGTCTGATGTTTCGGGGGGGGGGGGGGGGCAGAAGGCCCCCTCCTTGGCCGCGGCACTGATATATTATATAAAAGTGTAGTTCTTTACGAAATTCTTATACATTCTATATAATATACCATACATACATATATCAACATATTGTATTTATTATGCATAGTCAACAATAAAATTACATTTATAATATTTAATATAGGCTTTTAGAAATAATTGATGTCTCGACTTTGATTGAATACAATAAAACTTAGAAACTATGTAACGATATCAATGACGTTTGGTTCATGGTTTATTAGAGAGGAGGGAAAAACTCCTTTTCTCTCGTCTCTCCTTAATTCTTGCATACACAACCGGTATAATAGAGGTTAATTGCAAGTTTAAATTTTTGATGATCTTATAATTTAAGCTACAGTATTTTATTATTTATCACGTAGAATGTAGATGGCTGTTATGTATTATAAGACGATCTTAATAGACTGGAGTTGAAATTGTGTAATAATAATGAAAATATATTCATTTTATTAGATATCAAAAAATAATAACTTTGGACGGTTATATAAGTTATATAATTATACTTATATTATATAGATTATTATAATATGATGCATTATAATTTACAACTATATTGTTATAGAACATAGACGTTATAGTATTATATTGGATTTTAAATTAGGAAGGTACTTATTATACCTACTATTTTTAGTGTAGTCTTATTAAGCATTAATTTAAGCAAATAAAAAAAATTACTATTAATATATACTTAATAGTAGCCGGCACGTAATTCAAGAAAGGATTGTGGTCTATGTTGATATTGGCTTCCGACCTGAAAGCCACTGCTGGAGCGTACAGGAGCTTATTATGGGCCAGCGATAGGTATTCGATGTTCTTCAAACGACTGAGATTGTCTGGCACTGAGATCAGTTTATTTCCGTTCAACAATATTTCCCCATAATACAATCCATCCGGATAGACTTCCGGCAGAGTTTCAATTTCGTTGTGAGATAAGTCCAATAGCCACAGAGACGGCATGTTTAAAACATCTATACGTAAATATATACATAGTGAGAGATAGTATTGGTAAACTATAAACGTGTAAATACGCTACCATTGAAATTTAAATATAACCATAATATATAATACTCAAGACTACATTGCATTTAAAGAACTGTGAAATTATTTACATTAAAAATTAACAAAATATGCTCTAAAGGTTTAAAATGAAAATACATTTGATTAGGTTATTCCTTTTAAATACAATTTAAATTATAACTATACGTTTTTAAAATACGATCATCAAACTATGTATGTCCACCATCCGTGAGATAAAAACTCAATGAATTATAATAAGCTGTTTATTAATTATCGCTTTGTTGTTCTTATTAGGTTATAATTTAATTGTATTAGGCATCTATTTGACTATTAATACTATTATAATAGGCACTATAGCAATATGAAATTTCCAACTGTTCATTGGACCTCTTGTATTATATAGAAAATTAATGATAACGTATTTATGTATTTTTGTATAAAAAATGTTTATAATATTAAATATAGTACTCAGAAATCCACTCATAAGAGGGAGGAGTGGGAAAATAGGACGTTTAGTGCACACAAATTATAAATAATAAAATGTACATTACAATGAAAAAGAAAACTGCAAACAAACAGTAGCATATAGATGTAAGAATTTCGATACATAACTTATTAATTGTAATCGTGTATCTACGGGCTTTTTAACGGCTATGAATAAGCCTGTATGAATATTGCATCCCGATTATCTATGATTGTAAAATTACACTTTCGTCAATTAATATTTTATTTACGTATTATGTGCACCGTCTATAAAATAGTAAATCGATAGTTTTCTTAAATGTGTAATATATGTATAGTAAGTATATTGTTTGAATCGTACCTTTGACCATTGTAGCATTGTGAGCTGTTTTAATGTTTTGTTTGAATTATATATAATATATCTATTTGATAAAGCTAATTTAATAATAAAATAAATTATGTTTATAAATAATGATTAGTATCTGTTGTTAAGAGGTGAATATGCGCAACACGTTGTATTAATTTTTAGACTATATAACTGTGTACAATATAGTGTACATGTTATTATACACTTTGTATTCGTTAGCACAAGATAGTTTTAATAGCAAGAGCGAGGTAACGAACTGCGTTTAGTAACATGACAATAACAATGGCATCAGCCATAATAGATTAAATAAAGTTATTAGTGAAATTGATTAAATAGAGTTTTATCTAATCTGTGATTACGTTTTAATTAATAATTACTAATTAGATATTAAGAAATAAGAGGATATCGTGCATATGCTGACTTCATTTTATTGTTATTGGTTTTCTATATTTGGTACCTATACGTTATGGTAATTATATGCCATTATTTATAGTAACGACGTAACGTAAACATTACGAATACAACAAAATTTACATGGAAGTATTAAACAGGGCGGTGGAAGAGGAATATCACCTTAAAAAGTGACCAGTAGGCTCTAAAATAATAAGTTGAACATTTTTATTACCTATATGTATATGAAATTATCAAAATAAAATGTGTGCATCTATATATATCCGAATAATTTGTATTGGACGGCACGATTTATTTATAAATATAGTAATTTTTCCACATTTATGAGTTTAAATTTTGAAATTATTTTAATTCGTTTTTTTAAGTTTTATTTTGTAACATGTATAATGACTTACCGCCGGGAACGTTTTTTATTCGGTTGCGTGACAAGTTCAGCTGCGTCAGTCTCTTGAGCGCAGTGAGCGTGGAAGGTATGTCCGTTATAGAGTTGCGCGGCGCGCACAGCACTTCTAACCCCTTCAATTCACAGAGTTCCGCGGGAAATGTCGATAGTTTGTTGTTGTCCACGTAGATATGAGTCAATTTAGCCAAGCTGTTAATCCATCCTGGCTGCACATATATTATGTTAAAAAATAAAAATAAAAATCACGCGTAGGTAGACAGCACGAACCGTCGGTTTCAACAATTTTTAAGATGACTGTTTAATAGCCTCGGAACAAAAATTGCAAGTGGGGACATTTTTGACGTTGTTATTTATAAACAATGGTTAATAGATAGTACAAAATTAAAATTTATATTTTATTTTAATTAGTTTTTTTATTGTTAATGTCATTTAAAGTACTTATATCTTAAACACTCGTGAGCAAAATAAAATGTATTGTTTATTTATTACGATATATAATATCATCAATTAATAATATGAGGTTAAGGGAAGGCAAATTTACTATCGATGGGCATGAATTGAATATTATACAATCAGGAGTGCAATTGATTGGTGAATGGTGGGGGAGCTCGCAACCCTTTGACATTTTTATCTATAGCTGGCCTAGATGTTAATCAATAGTACTTTGGTTTTGGTATTAAGGTTTAAATATTCAATTTGTATTATAAATAATACCATACATACCTATTACATTTTATTGAATATTATATATAATATTGTAAATCAATGTAGATATATTTACTAGCTTTATTAACCAGCTTTGCTCGAGTCTGACTAATTTTCTTTTGTTCTGATTACACAATATTAATAGATATTATTTTTATTTATAGTTTACATGTATAAATGTATTATAATTTCATTTTTATATAGCTATATATATGTATAATATAGTTATGTTTAATTTTGAGAAGGAATGCTTTAATATAACTATGGGTTTTTTTAACAATAATAATTGTCATCATAAAATGTTTGCAGCCCTTTATGAGAGACTGAAATGCCATCCCTGTAGGGATATAATATAGATAGGTATTATGTGCATATGCTCTATAATATAGTAAGACTTTGACTTACTAGTACTTCGATGAAGTTGTTTTTTATGTAGAGTTGATACACTCGGTCCCTGTTCTGTTTCAAGTCTTCAGGAAACTCGAGAAGATTCCTGTCGTTCCAGTGCAAGATATGACCGATGCCGAGCGTCATCGCCGTGATTTTGCGGAGCATGTCAAAAACAAAATTTTCGCATGTATTTTTTGTTAAAGGTTTAGAATAGACACTATAAAGTAAAAATAATCATTGGCAGTAGCTCAAAAATCGCGTTTATAAGGTTAGTGGATCATATCATATAATATTCGTTTAGTCGACGGTTGTTTAACAACGGAGTAATGAATAACTACCATAGAACACGATTTTCATGTTGTTTGAAAATTACCACCCTAGATGTACAGGTTACATACCTATTATTATAAATTATAATTCATAATGTACAGTTAAAAATCAATTATTATAATTTATAGTGTTAAGTACTCACGCGTTATTGAAATTGGTGTTTGACCAAAACATATTGATTTTATAATCATGATTTTGTGTTTTCATTGAGTACATATTCATAATGTTTAGGGGTAACATTTGAAATTGATCACCACAACACTCACAACAAAATTTTCAAATTAGTTTACTGAAATGTTCTTCAGGCTAAGAACATTTACATAAACAGTATTGTTTTATTTTCTGATGAAAGTCTACGGCAGATAATCTGCATGCATATTAACAAGAATGTTTGATAAGCACTTGTGTAAACGAACTAAGTGTTTGGAAATTCCATGTTTGTGTGATTTGATTATTGAGTGGGAGATTAATAATTGAATTTATATGGTTTTATATAGAATATTAATTAAGATAAAATAATCACGATGATACAAAACTAAATGTGTTTAATGCAAATCATTAATAAATTACCTGTTATATAATGTTCAACTTACATATTCTTAAAATTTATTATAAGCAATGATATATTACTTTCTAAAAATTGCACGATAAATGTGACCTAATTAGAGAAAAGATTAGCTTTTTAAATAAAAACACATAATTGTTTATTCTTTAAAGATTTATTTAAAGAGAAAAATATAATAATAGAAGTACATGCTACTTTATACACTTATAATTAATAGATGAATATAGTTAACTAAACTAAACAATATTTATAGATGCCTGTAACTACTGATCTTTTAATTAATAATTTTTTAAAGCAACAAAAACTCTGTGAATTGATATCTATTGCAATTGATAAACTGGAAATAAAAATAAGTCTTGTTAACACATAAAAATTAAAAAAAAAATCATTCTTGACACGCAGATGACATTTTTTTTTTTTATGATACAATTACTTATACATTTTTCAGTCTCAATGTAACAAAAATGGCAGTAATAAGTTACAAATTGTATTTAGTAGTACAACAGGCACCGCGTTTGTTATTAAAACAGCATTAATTGATAAAAAGAGATAAGAAGTATGCAACTTTAAATACATTAAAATAGATTAGTAAACTCGAAAGTCCCTCTAAATTATTTAAAACATTCTAAATAATTGGTAATTAAGATAAAAAAAAACCCAATTGTTTAAAAAAAACATACAATATTTCACAATAAACATGGAAAAACTGTAATGATTAAATAAAAAACAAAACATTAACAACAGTATTTATCACATGCTCAAGTGGTTTTAAATTATAATATAATATAATAATTTACTAAATAGTTTATGATTCATTAATCAATAAAAGCTATTCTTTTGTCTCGTACTTTTCCTCTAGTTTTTGTGCGTACCTTGAAGTTGGCAGCATTAATTTGTTGCTATTAGAAAGAGAAACATACAGATGAATAAATATAATACAATATATATTTTATAATTCTTCAACTTACCCTTTCGAGTTTTGACTGCTTATTACTTAAAAGTTTTGTCTGACATAATTTAGGACCAAGGCTCAGTATATCACGAACTAGATCGTTTTCTGTCATATGCATGTTCATTCCAGATCCCAATGCTTGACACAGAACATCATATTGCTTTTTTATGATCCACGAATTCATTGTTAATATTTCTTGGCCAAAACGTATTTGAATATTTGGAGGTTCATCCAACTATACAAAAAACATGATAAATTAATATTTTAAATATTATGTTATTTGCTATAGTTTTTATATAACTTACTTCTACATAATGAAGAATTTGTCTGAAGTTTGATCTTTGTGTTTTCCTATCCTTTTTAGCTCTATACTTTTGCGAATCTGTTGCTAATTCACGTAATTTATTAATAAATTCTTCATCTGGCTCATATTCATCCATGTCTTCACATTCACGAGCCATTTCTAATAAAACTGTTATTAATTCACCAGTAGCCATTCTCACTTCTAGATGTGTCGAGTCTAAGAGAGTACTCAATTCTGTTAAAGTACTAAAATTGAAAGAAATATATGAATTAATGTCAATTTAAATTTACAATAGTATAGAACCCTGTAAAAAACTTACGGAATAATAGTAGAATTTCTAATTGATACAGTAGACAGCAGCAGAGACCAAGAGGATAATGCTGCAGAATATAGAGCTGCTATTGGCGGAGAAATAATTGTTGAGTGTAATAAACGGCTCCATAAGTTCCGCATTAATTGCATAGCTGCTTCAATTTCTTCATTACAACTAATAAAAGTCAGTAAAGCTATGGCCAAACAGCACTGAAACAAAATATTTAAAATAAGAATTTTAAATTAACCTAGTAATAAATAGAAATAGTAGTACAATTTAGATATGGGCAAAAACAATCAATTACCTTTTCTCGGGCCAATAAAGGAACTGATTCATCATTAACAACAAACATTAGTACAGGTAACAGTTCTTGACAAGAATGTTCTGCCATGTCCATTGCACCTAATTGTATACACAACAAACTTGCTAAATTAGCTGCTGCAGCTTTTTCATTATCACCACCTTTTTTAAGAGCACGCTCAATAGAATCAGTTATTGTCATACGCCTGTAAAAACAAATTAACATTACAATTTATTTAATTGTTCAACAAAAATCCAATAGGTAGATTTAATTTCATAGCATATCACATACCTATTTAAAATATAATCGGGTATATATTTCTTGCAAAATATGTTACAAACAGCTTCAAAACTTAATGTACGTCCTTGCGCAGACTTCTGCGATAAGCCATCAATTGCATCACTTAATTTCTCTTCAAATGCATCATTCTGAGCATCATCAGTTTCATCAGTAGCAATACCTATATATTAATATTAAAATTTAAGAGTGTAATTATGTTTGTAATACAGTTAATAGAATACTTACATGAACGTTCTTCATTTGATGTGCTACAAGATATATTACTGATTACACTCGCATTATCATTATATGACTCATCATCAGACATGTCTAAATCACGTCCTTTTCCAGCTAGTGCATCTAAAAAATATAATTAAGGTTTCCTTTAAAAATGTATAGTTTGATTACATTTTTGAAGTAATTAAGTAACTGAAAATATTTTTAAATGAATGTTAACAAATTTTTTAAAAGGAATAAATAATAGGTACTAGTTCAAATATGTAACAAAATCAAAGAATGATAGATTTTAAAACATAATCATAAGAATATCAATATTTATTCAAAGATATTTGAGGGCTTGAATTTCATTAGGTACATTATATTATTATATAATTATTATTACATCACTGATCTAATTTTCAGACCCAACATAACTTTCACTAGTGAACTATATCTACATCTGAAGGTACATATTTGAAACAACTTTAAGTAATGTATAGAATCTAAAAATATTGTATACTTTATAGATGTTAATTACATTTTAAAATAATAAACATTAATACCTAAGTGTGTACAACTGTACATATATCATTTTAAAGGATTTAGAGTTCTTACACCAATTAATATTTTAATTTACATTGAGCAAATTTAAGTTTAAATTATGAACTACCTAATTATTTTAAAATAAACTGTTAATTTAATGGCAGCATTGGATATAAACTATAAATTATAAACTAGTATAATAAATATATATATAGTACCTACATTAGTAACTAAATAACAATTACCTAATAGTTTAAATAATATTAGAAAAAAAGAAATTATTGTTATTGAACGATTAGTAAAATTGTCAACATCCACATTATAACTAGATATTAAATTTATTAATAAGTACTTAGTTATGTAGAACACATTAAAGACATATATATATACTTTTAAATAAAAGGCTGATAAAATATTTATCTGTAGGTACTCACTATAAAAAATAATAGCCAGTAAATAAATAATATGACCTTATATTGTATAGTATATTATAAAATCTTATAAATTAATTAGGTTACTACTTGTTATACATAACACTTTGAAAATATACCATTCATTTACTAGAATTGTGTATTAAATGATTATAGTTTGACAAATTAACCTACCAATTCTTTAAGCTACTTTTACTATCAAAATTGAAAAATAAGATATTAATAATATAATAATAATAATGGTTTAGCAATTTAGTAGAAAAATCAGAAACTTTATAAATCAAATTCAATTAAACATAATTTAATTTCTAATTACAAGAAGACAAATATTTAGTTAAAATATCATTAATTTCATTTAATAAGGCTTTGGGGCCTATGAGTTACTGAGAAAATTTGAAAATTTTGGTAGGCTGCTTAAAGTTGTTTACACATGATTTTATTTTTCTATGATAATGATAAATTAGTACAAACACAAATAGAAAGAGTACCTATAATATAATTGATCATTGAATTATTAAATCATATAATATCTGTAGCTGTAACCAAACGTTAGAAATCCTAAAACTTAGTAGGCCGATACCTTGCCTATCTGTTGTTACATTTAATGATGAATAGAGATTCTGATTATCCATTAAGTTGTATCTTGTTTCATAGTTAAATAAGGTACTAGTTAATATTATGAGTTTGTTTGTCATTATTTAAAATAAATAATTTTAATTCATTAACAATAAACACAGACGAATTTAAATAAACTTTAGGATTAGTAAGTACCCAAGTATCTGTTATAATGGATACATAGGGGTATATTATAACTCGTATTCCAGATTTGTGTTAAGTGGGGAGTTTTGCTCGGTAGCAAATGTTGCTGAATGTCGACTACAATGTACATGGAATAAGTAAAGCCAGCAACTTTTCAATAAGAAAAATCAAAAATGACTATCAAATTTTAGTGCACACTGTACAGCAGGAAATTAATTGAAAAAATTATATGTTTAACATTGAAATGGATAAATCAGACGATATACCGGTCATTAAAATATTCAAGCGATCGGCGGAGAGCCTTGATTTTCGTCTACGTTCAGGGTCGTCCGAGTAAACGCAGGAAAAAAATTATAAAAATATTCATCGAAATCGCAACGATCGACGACTAAGGTGGGAGGGGATGGCGACGGACGCAAAGACGAAAATACCGGCGGTGGCGTATTTTCCGAGGCCATGCGGGAAAAACGCGGCGTGGCGCCACAACAACGGCGCGCGGTGTGCACATGGCGACTTACCCCTCCACACCGCCACCGCACCAAATCGCGAAAATACGCAATAAGCGTGTCGTTGCCACACAGCGCGCAATCGGTGACGTCAATGCGAAAGTACAACAAAAACGTTTAAGGCAATGAAAAACTTAGATCTGTTTCTCTTACCCGTTGTCGACTTGTGTTGATTGGGCCTGCGCTTTCCACGGGGCATGGTGGTCGTATCCGCGTGTACACGGCCGCGGTTGAACAACGAAACTTTTTAAGCGAAAGTCGGCGGCGGCGGAGTAGTCGTCCGGCAGTGGAGCGATCTTCGTCGTGCGGCGGTTGACGTTTTGCTTTGACGGCGGTGCGTTTGGCGGATGTCGTGTTCGTGAATAGTCGTTGGCGGCTGTGAGAAACCATGCACATCATGCCAGCTATCGGGTCAGGCAGCGGACGCTATACTGATTACTGACTCGCGCGGCGCGGTGCGCTTTACTTTATAATAATAAACATCGAGTGTCTCGCACGCGCCACCGACGATGGATCGGGTCGGGTCGGGTCGGGTCTCGGGTATTTCGTATGGAAAAAACCGCGGCGGTGGTCTATGATAACGCAGATCGCCGATAGGTTGCGGTAGTATCACTTAGTTGAAAGACTCAAGGATGACGTTGAGCCTATATTGCTATTAGTTTCTAATGTTTTTATGATAGTATCATGAATATTAGATTTCATGGATAGTATCTACAGCTGTAGTGAAGCATTGCTGTTGAATCAAATTGTGTGGCAATTGGTAGGCCATTGCAACAGCTGCAGCTGCTTTCAAGTACAAAGTTTTGGAATAATTTTTACGGTCCATATTGCCAACCTGACAGTGTGTTATAGTCGGTGAGCCCGCACTGTAACCGCGACTCACTCACGCCCTTTCTCTCTCTCACTGTGTGACGACCTTCCGAATGATACGGTGATGACTGATAACTGAAAATCATATGTCCTATGTCCGCGGATACGAATACGAAAGTCTTACACAACTTACAAGTAATAACTATTAAGTATATCTGTGGTAAGTAGAGACTAGAGACAAGTTCAATCTTTTACTTATAACTATAACATATTTATTTCGATATTCACAGATTTTTCTTTTTTGACACCAATCGACACAGTGGATTAAGATTAGTTCAGCCCACCGGGCAGTCTATCAAAATGGCTTTGACTAACGTTAAAAGGATTCTCTTTCGCGCGCCACCGTCTACTCGGCACATCGTTGGCAAAGCTCTGCAAGCGACGCTCGGACCAAAACCGCAGAAACCTGCGCCGTTCCCGTACAAAGAGAAGAACTATACAATGCTCAGGAGTTTATTCGACAAAACAACGTCGCGTTTTGATGAGAATAGCAAGTTGATCGTTCTTGAAGGACCTGTTGGAATTGGTAAGTAAGCGTTTTCTCGCTTCATTTTATTTTTTTGTATAATACCACAATGTTAGATTGTTATGTTATAGACAGTATAACAATCAAAATACTTGGAATATTCTATCTGTGTTAATAGTTAGAATATTTATTTTGCACTTCAATCTTATATTTAATTTTTTTTAGGTAAGACGGCTGTTGGACATCAACTTGCTGATTTATTGGGTATGCATTTTATGCCGGATATTACAATGGACACGTATTACATAAATGACTATGGTTACGATATGCGAAAACTAGACCCTCAATTGCCGGTCAATTGTCGTAGTTTTGATGAGAAGAATTTTCTTGAAAATCCGGAACACTTTAATGCTGCTTCGTTTCAAATAATCAAATATAAGTTGCGCTATGCTCATTACATTGACGCCATTGCACACTTGTTAAATACTGGAGAAGGTGTAATTATTGAACGCAGTCCATACAGTGATTTTGCGTTTTTAGAAGCAATGCATAAATGCAAGTATGTTAGCAAAGCAGCACGTGAAATGTACTATATACTGTACAAACATGCTATGCCAGATTTGTTGCATCCTCATTTGGTTATCTATTTGGATGCACCAGTACCAAGATTGTTAGACCTTGTAAAAGAAAGAAAACTACCTCATGAAGTTAATTCAAAGGCAATGAATACAAAGTATTTAGAAACAATGGAAAGCGAATTGAAATATAAATTTTTGAGGGATATCAGGTATAATATTAATCACAGAAAAATAATAATGATATATATTAAACCAAGTACATTTTTGACTAAATCCATAAATACAAATTTTTTTTTAGCAACAAATCTGAAGTATTAGTTTATGATTGGTCAGAAGGTGGAGATGCAGAAATAATTGTTGAAGATTTAGAACGTTTAGATATCGATAATTATGATGAGAATGATCCAAAAATAGAAGACTGGAGTCATTCAAGAGAACAGTACTGGGCTGATGTACGAATGAAGTAAGTTGTATTAATCCAATTAAGCAATAAACAATATGATAAGGACAAATAAAACTTAATAACTATCAGAGATTATTGAAAATAAGTTATTTATAAAGAATAAGCAATAGGTCCTAAATCATTTAGGATAATCAGTGAAAATTGATTTTAATAAAATAGAAAGAGACATTTGTTGTTATCAATCATTTATTACAAACAATTTTTTTATATTTTATTCAATTACAACAAAAAAATTTATGAAGATTAAACAATGTTGGTATAAAAGTGAGGTACAAACTGGGCTGGAGAATACCCAGTTCTATAGAAATTGTTTATGATTTATGCTTCAAAGATTGAGTCTTAAAAAGAAAAAATATGTAAACATAAAAGAGCATAGATTTTTGAGTGAAGCAGAGTTTACTGTCTTAAAGCGGGAGGTGAGATCAGAAGAAAAAGTAATTAGGTGACAAAATAAGGAATTGATATACATTTAGTAGATTAGGTAGATAAAAATATTTAATTTATTTCTGTAGTGCATAATTGTGTTTGATTCTACAACAATAAATTATTTATATTATAATTATGTTTATAGATATACCAATTGTAAAGATGATTTAATTTCTAATTTTAACGTCCCTCTTGTTGATGCTCCAGAACTTCTCATACCCGGTGAAGAAGCTGAAGTTTTTACACATGCTTGGTTCAAAGTAAGAATAATATTTTTTTTTTAATATAATGGGATTTTTTTTTAAATTTATATTTTAAGTACATGCTTTCATTTGAATATCCTGATAATAAGTAATATGTAATATAATATAGTAGAAATATTAGTATATCATCGACTAACAAGTCATATTGGTTACTATGCATACAATTTTTAATTTTAGTTGTATATTCTATTCTTATTTATATCATTTTGTATAATTTATCAATTAATCAAACCAAATTGTATGGTTTCTTTAATGTCAAATTAAGCTATTTCTATTTTCTTTTGTATATAATATACCAGAGGTTGGATTTGGAGAATTTTCCAGCCTAGGAAATTTGATTAGACTGTGGTTCTTTAGTTTTTTTAATACAGTATTATGATTAGCTGTTTTATAGAATTATATAAGTCCTCTCCATTTTTGATATTTTTAAATTTTTATAAGAAAAACTTATAAGGAACAATGTATTATATTTTAAAGTTCTTATTTATTAATTGAACAAAAATGTTATTGAAAGAAATAGAAAACAATTGAAATATTTTGAAACTAAAGAACTAAGCAAATTTCAAGTGTATGAATGATAATAATAAGATTGATTATATTATAAATTATTTTGGCATTAATATTCCAATTTTACTGTCATTTTTTTTCTTTTGCAGTTATTTATTGCCATACTTTCAATTGTAAATTAGTTCATATTTGTTACATAAAACTTCCCTTCAAAGTTGAAGATTGTTGTATATTTTCTACTACAATGTCTTGACAACAATTTTTAATAAAAAACATTGTAAAATCAATTTATTCATTGCTCATTATAAATTCTAAAATACTAGGTTAGATTTTTGATTAACTAAAAACTACATAGGAGCCCTTGTGGTTAACAGCCTATTGGGAAGTTTCTCATTATCTTGCTAGGTCAATCCAGCCTTCATTATACCTTTGTGAAACATAATAACTAATAGTGCCTATTTAAATTATTTAATTTGTTTTATTAAAAAATCAAATATAAAATTGATGTAATTAAAACTTAATAATTTACTTACATTTTTTATTTCTGAACATTGTTTTTATTATAGAATTTTTTTTAGTTTTTATAAATTAGAAAAGTGTGAGAAATTAAAAAAAAGAAGTTAAATTTGGTTGTTATCAATAATATATCACCACGTGTACAAAAAATATTAAACAACTATTATATTTTAATTTGTATTGTTTAAACCTGAAACTATTATTTTTAAAACATTAATTTTCTAGTGCCATTTTAAAATATAATTAAAATGTCTTTATTAAAATCTTAAGTTTTATTTTATAAAATTTTAAATTATTTAAAATTATAATTTCAATAATTTATAGTAATAATTATTAGTTATCATTATTAAATTTAAAAATTGATCATTAGCTAATAAGTTTCTTATAAATATTTTATTAAGTAATAAAATGACATGTTCTGCATGACTATATTATGTCATTTATAATTATAAATTATAATAACGTAATTTAAATATTATTTACAGGCTGAAGGAAATACACACGCAGATGGTTATGATCCGAAATACCATAGCTTTACAGAATTATTATTCAAAAACAAGGCTAAGAAAGGTTGGAGTCCGGTATCGTAAAGGGAAAATACATTTATGATTTTGTGTAATTTTATTCGTAAATGATAGCTTAGCTAAGACAAAAATACCTGTTGTCCTGTTCTGTTTAAATATAATTTGTATTGTATCATACAACATTTAAATACAATATTTATATATTATTATTTATTATTAGTATGAATTATGATTATTAATTATTTATTATCCTAATATATCGTCTATTGTCTACTCGTTGTTAATCTGAAATAATTACAATATTATTGTACATTGCAATTCTAGCGTTTTGGTATCATTTGAATATTTTTAGATAGTGATATCACCGGAGAAAAATATTGAGATAAGGTTTGTTATTGTAAGAATAATTCTACTTCTATTTTTCTTATCCCTTATTTACAAATTAGCCGCTGCTGCTTATAGTCAATACGTTAAATTATTATCTCTAATAATCTAATTAGTGTTTATCTTTGACTTTATGTCTCTGTGGAGTAAGTTGCGATAGTAATCCGTCGGATGTTGGTTGTTTTTTTTTTGAAAACATTCCAATTTCCCATGTCGATGTTACGTGACTTACGTAACAGGTATCACACTAATCACAACGCAATATCTCATCATTAGTAATAAGTCATTATTACTTATTATCTACCGGAGTTTTAGCACTTGGAGATCGGCACACGAATTTTTTTTTCGGTTTTAGTTTGAATAGAAAATGCATTCAGAACAATTATTGACCCACGTCTTGTTTTTCGTCATTTGCGCCACAGCAGTAGTTTGTTTGAAAAAAGATGGGTTCTATTGTCAGTTGTCTCCTCCATGTAAATGTATTACGATCAACGACGACAGAAATATCGATTTAGATGGAATAAACTTGACGCTGAATATCACAAATGACCAGACGTTGAATTATCAACCTTGTCTCAATAATGGTAGTGGAATTGTTGTAAGTATCCGGTTATATGATAAATATTTTTTGAATATGTTATCTAAAGGTAGATGGTTTTAATTTTACTCTGTATAGTTGTATGAACAAATACGGGCACTAGAGTACGTTTTAGGTTTCAAACATTGTATTGAAGAGTTGAGTGAATATTTTTTTTTCAACAGTAGTTTTTATTATGTTATTTAATATGTTAATATTTGTAGTATTACATAGTTTCTTAAATATTCTTTAGAGCAACACAATTTTCAGATAATTAAAGTACATATAGCTGAATCTACATGTATTGTATCCCTAGACTAATAAAGAATAAACACCCTAAGAGCATGGATGGAAGAATAAAAATGTTTGGTTTAATTTAAAATATTTTAAGGTAGAATTAAAAAGAAATCTACTCCAGTTCTTCCTTTTTTGTAGCTATATAATACAAGGTTACATAAAAATAACAAAGAATAATATTTATAATTGAAATAATATAAAAATGTTCTCTTCAATTATAATATCTTTTAATTTATTATTAAACATTTACAAATTTATTAACAATATATAAAAGGGACTATAGCCTTGATAACTTAGTTTTAAACCCAGCCTCGAGAGCACAATATGTGTATTATATATTCATAGAAAATATAATTTGAAGGCTTGTAACTATAAACCATTTAATAAATTTGAAATCTAAACTATGTGAAAACAGTGATTTGCCTACATTTTTGTGTTGGCTATTTATAGCAAATATTTTTGTCATATATTATCTGCTGCATATTTAATTTTTCAAAAAATGTGTTATCTGCCAATATGTTTTCATTATTGTATCCTCGTTGATAATCTCAACTGTTTTGAAATATATGTCTCTATAATATATTAATATATAGTATACAAAACTATATTATAATTTAGTAATTATTTAGAATCTTGGTTACTTATGAGTACGGTTCAATATTTCTTGCATTTGTATGTATTTTTTGTAATGCATGTAGAATGTTTTAGATAAGATAAAATTTATTTTTGTAAAGTAAATTGTTTAAATATAAACTCTTATTTTTCTTATTTTGTTGCATTTTAAAGAAATAGTATATTTGAAAGTTTTTTAGCATGTTAGTGTATTTTTCATATTCTTAACATTATATGATTATAATTTTGTGCTTTATAACACTAACGTTCAATAGAATTTTTTTAAATAGCTTATCTTGATGCAAAATTTTATAAAAAAATACTTTTATACATTTTACTACTAAAAATTTTAGCTGTATTTTTAAGCATGTTTTGATATTTTAACTGCATATTTTAATCATTTTTGGTGCTAGAAGTTTTGAACCCTATTTATAAGTTATTAACAAATAGGTGTTTGATTTCTTTAATGACTAAGTAATTTTGTCCTTTATAGAAGTTTTGATATTTGTCTAATATTAATATATTTTTTTATTAATTATAGAATTTAAGATGAGTACTAATAAAATAAAAGAATAAAAATGGTATTTTAAAGAACTTAAATTTTATTATTGTACATATAAAAATAAAAACAATTATGTTTAGATTGAATCAGTAAATGAGACGTCCAATTCTACAACACAACTTGCTAATTATAATATTGTTGAAGTTAAGCTAAGCAACGTGGTAACATTTGTCTATACAAATGACGATAAGTAAGATTGTTTGAATGTTGATCTAATATAGTTATTTATTATTATTTAATTCATTTTATAGCCAGTTTGATGTAATTTTGGTGTGTGATCCATTGGCAGTCAGTGGAAATGAATCTCTAATAAGTTTCCAGAATGTCACAGATAACCAATGTGTAAGGCTAACAACATTTAGTAATTGCTTTTTTAATTATCAAAATAAATTATTGGATTATATTTATAGACAATTGAACTTAAAACCAGTCAAGTATGCGGATTGAATTTAAGTGATGCGTATGATAATAGCTCAGAGTCAGAATCTTGGACTTATTTTTTTTCATTTGTCTTGGTTGTGGCATTTGTTTACTTTGTTGGTGGTTCAGTAATAAATGCCTGTTTATTTAATGAGATTGGTATTAATATGATTCCTCATCATGTATTTTGGTCTTCACTTTACGATAAAATTAAGGTTTGTCATTGTGTTTTAATTTATATTTTAATAATTTTTTATTAATTAAAGTATATTTTTTTAGGATAAACTATGTGGCACATCTACAATGGCATCAGCCTATGAAAGTATATAACATTTTTTTTTTTAAACAAAAATAAGATGCTCATGCATATTGTATGGTACCTATTAATATTAATTGTTAGGCATGTTATTACTGAATGTAAAATATAATATTTATTTTTTATTTTATTCTTATTTACAAAAGAAACACTTGTATTCAATAACTTCATTGTTTTATGTATTATCAATTGTTTCTTAAACATATTGTTTTATTTTTTTTATCAAAATTTAAAATTTACTTTATTGCAAGTAATATTTTAAATGTGTTATTAATAAAAATTCAATTGTAATCAGGGTTTTATTATATGTATTAATGTGATTTTAAAATATTTTGAATAGTCATTAATTTTATACAAAATTAAGTGAAAGTTAATTGTTGTAAAAATGTATTATTACAACAAAAAAAAGCTACAAGGGTTTAAAATAATTTTACTATTTCAAAATTCTTTTAAATACATTTTCCACCATGATTATTGGATTTTCAAACATATACTGCCAAAGAATAAATAAAAAGTAGATTTACTTTTATAACTTGAAATAATTTAATTATTTTCTCTATTGAAAAAATACTAGGTAAATAATATTTATCATTAGATAATTTTGGTTTTAACATAAGTGCATATTTAGATTTAATTACCGGTTTAACATATCTCATGAAATTTTTTTTATTTTTAGTATTCACTATTTTAAAAATTGAATTGGAGCAATTGTTTTTTTTTTAATCCATATTATTAAATTATTGATTTTTATAATACAATTAGTGAATATTTACTAGTCTATTTATGAAAATTAGATAATTTTTTTTTTTTAGTATTTTAAAATTTCATTACAGTTACATGGACTGGTACTTATTAATTTACTATTTTATGTATATATTATAATATATATTTTGTTAAGTATATTTTTTGAGTTACCAGTTTTCTAAAAATACCTAAATGTTGATCGATTTTAAGAATTATGATTTGTTTTGTTTTGTATGACTTAAAATTAGATATTTCATTATTGTGTGTATAGCTAATCAAAAATTGTATTATAATTATATAAAGTTTTTTTTTCTACTAGAAAAATATTAATAACCTCTTACTATTTAAAATATTAGTATCTATTATATTCTATATAAGATAACTAACTGATCTGAATGCAGATGTATTAATTCTTTATTGAAATTTAAAAAGATTAATTGTACCAAGTACTGTTTTTAAATGCCATATGGCATTATTGTGGTTTTTTTTTAAATTTGTACACCATAAAATAAAATGTAAAATAGTTATTTTTTAATTCATGCTAAAAAGTAATATGTATTCATCAATTAAATATATTTTTGCATACTGCCAACAAATTATTGAAAATGGCTTTTTAACTGAAATAATAGAACAAGGATCTATATACTGTTCTAAAATTTACCAAAGATTAACATACTAATTCTCCATTTGGAGAAGTTATAACAGTAATGTTAAAAATTAATGAAACTATGTTATAATTTCATACTGTGACAGAGTATATTATAGACAAAAAAAAAATTGTAATAGAATAACACTGATCTTGATGGTTTATGGTATTATAATATGGTATTGTTGAAATAAAATTAAAAAATATATTTAATTATAAATTTATCTTAAATTTGTCATGTAACGGATCGCATAATTCAATGCTCTTTTTTTTATCAATATCGCAGGTTCGCGGAACAATACAAGTATTGTAGTGTAGAGTTGGGATCCTTCACCGCTAAAGTTCGTTGCTAGTTGACAATGCTAAAATTGTAAAGAATATGTATTGTACTATAATAAATGTACACATTTTTCTAAACTCCTTTTCGTGTTTGAAGTATTGTGAATTTTTAATTGAACATAAACTTATAAGAAATATATTGTTAAAGTTTAATTTTACTGTTTTGTTGGAAATTAATTTCTTTAAGTTTTAATGAGAGCATTATGGTATAACAAAATAACGTAATTTGTATGTATATATTACTTTTAAGGGTACCGACCACTTATAGTAACAAAAATGTTGTCCACTGTTCAGAGGAATCGCTCATATTTTGCCGTAAAAAGTAGTACAATCGTGAGCGACGTCGTATAACTAAACGCTTGAATTTTTAATGTTACCAAAAATAACGCCAAATCTATCTACTAAATAATAATAAAATAAGCAAACTCGGTGTATGTACAAAGAGCCCAGCAAAATCGATATTTTAATTGGCGCGAAACTGTACTGATCTACGACGAAAAAACAATTCAAGTCCATGTATTCGTCGCGTAAACAACGAAAAATGAAAACTTCGATACATTATGAAACCACTTGCCGAAGTTTTGGAATCTTGATGCCAGGACAACAAACCATTATAATCGGTAAGAAAAAAGGTGTATCAAGCATTTCAAAAGTAGGTACTGTCAAGAGAGGTAGTGATGGAAAATTTGTCGTACAGTTAAAAAATGTGAAAAATGTAAACAACTCCTGGACAATCGCTCAAAAATGATTTTTTGCGTTAGAGAATCGTTTGCCCCGAGACAACAAATTGTATGAAAATTATACATAGTACATAAATGAATATTTACAACTCAGACACATGGAAATTACGTCGGTTAATGTGGGCACGCAATTGTATTTCATACCGCAACACGCTGTATGCCTGTATGTCGAGTTTATAATTTACAGCCTTACGACAAAAATACGTGTCATATTCGACTCGTCATGTGCAACCGATTCGGGATTACGTCTGAATGACGTGTTACTGAAAGGACCTGCCATTTAAGATGATTTAGTTTGCATTTTGTCCAGATTCAGAACTCATAAATATGTACTGTCGTCTGTCAGCTGACATAAAACAAATGTACAAACAAAATAAATATGGCTAACAGAAAACATTGAACACTTGCAACAAATATTATGGCGATTCGAATCCGACGATAACATTCAAAAATGTCGATTAAAAATGGTGACGGTACGAAACCGGCATCATATACAGCACAGCGGGTAGCTTAAAACAACTGTCAGATGAATATAAAACACAATATCCAGTAGTAAGCGAATAGCCTCCGATTTTTATTAAGTGACGCGAGTTCATTAACGGAAGTAATTAAATTGCGTGACAATTTAATAACGATATTAGATAGCGCAGGACTGCAATTAAGGAAATAAGTATTAAATAAATCGCAGATATTATTTGAAATTGATAACGTCGATAAAGACCCACTGAGAGTATTAAATTTGAATAACAGTCCTATAAAATTGCTCTGACTATTTTGGAATCCGTATAATGACACGATGACCCGTTGCAAGAATTTACGTAAATAGCATCAACAGCAAAACGATGTATACTATCAAACATCGCGACGATTTGATCCTCTCCGATTAATTTGTCCATTAGTTTAAACGGCCAAAATAATTATGCAAAAATTGTGGCAAAATGGAGTTAATTGGGATGAATGACTACCGCTGCTAATATTAAAAGAATAGGAAGCAGCTATGAAATCAGTAAAAAGGACATTTACGTAAGATATTAGAAAATGCAATGCTAATTTGCGAGTAGCTGTACACAGTGTTAGTACGTATTTAGGTATGTTTAAATTCAAGTCCTATCACTCCTTTTTCCTCCAACCCTACCGACTTTAAGGCATTCACTCCTGGTAATTTATTTATTGGAAGCTCTTTAAACAATATCTATACCAGAGATCAACATGTCTACGATGTTAACAAATCGACGTCGTTGGCAAAGAACCGTACAATTAATGTACACTATATGGAGTACCTACCTACTAGGCTCAGTTATTAGGCAGTCGAAAATGGTTAAATTCGAAAATTATAGAACATATAACTTAAAGAAGGAGCATTGGTAATTCTCAAGGAGGACAATATACCTCCGTTTCAGCGGCGCTTAAAAAGAGTTACCTACTTGATACAAGTGGGCAACGATGGAGTTACAAGAGTGAAAACCCAACGAGGGGAAATAAAGCGAATAGCTCGAACTCTATATGTTTATTACCCGTTGACGACATAGATTAAGTATACTAAATATACTAAATATATTTAAACTATGCTGACGATGATTAGAAAAAAAGGGTGGGCTAGTGGATATCGCTCTGCTGTATAGTAGAGATGAAGAGTAGGTCACTATAATGGATGTGTTAAATTTGAATGCAATGGCAGGTATCATTGTATACGAAAAACGATTCTAAACGGAGATGATTTTTCAGTCTAAGATATATTATATTGTTACCTATATTTAAATGATAATATATCTTTATTTTACACGATTTCTTTTTCGTTATTTTTTTAAGGTTTATTCTGACGCTTTTGAAAACTACTGAAAATTTTTTACTTTTGATCCTCAAAGTACCAACTAGACGAATTTTCATTTTCAAAAAGGGGCTGAAATCAAAAATCAAAGCATTATTTCTACTCCAAAACGTGACAACAGACATAAAAAAAAAAATAATAATAAAAAAAAACACACGTCATTGTAAAATAAATACATTCATCACTCCGTTCAGAATCTAAAACGAAATGGTGAATAAATAATAATTATTATTTATAATATACCTATGCAATGAGTTTTTTTTATAATTATTTTTTATTATCATTATTTATATCAATTGTTGTACGATTCTAATTATTCTAATTATTACGTATATTGTTCAGTCATTGAAATTGTATATTTATAACAGGTGGTGATCTTTGATATACTTGATATAATGTATTTAATAATGTGATTATAATAAGGCACTTATTACCGGTGTATTATTGTAGTAATTATTAGTATATTAGTGTTTATACTACTGATGATTGATTTAGTAGGGAAAACAGTTTTTTGAGTGACCTGTGGCCAACGATAAAAACTGGTCGCTTCTTTATTTGAATGGAGTATAGAGATAATGAGGAGAATAAGAGCTAGGAAATGGATTTTAGTAAAATACAGAGAAGGATTTCCAATAAATCCTGAAACTTTAAGATTCAATTCAGTCTAATCCCTCTATTAATGATTGGGAAGTATTAATAGTGGTTTAATTTATTTCTTAAGCTTTAAGGTATCAAAACATTGCAAAGTGAATCACAGAAATAATTTAAAATATAGAGCTGCAGTTACCGAAAATTATATTAAGTAGTCAAGTAGGTATTGATTTATTGATGTTTTATCCTATTTGATAGAACACATTTATTTTAATGATATTGAAAAATAGTTGAAGAGTTTTTAATTGTGATGAGACTGATTTAAATTATGTCTTAAATTTGGAAAAGTATTACAACTTCATCAGTGGCGCAACTAGGATTTATTCAAGGGGGGGTTCAGGAAAAAAATTATTTATCTACTATTTGTCTGTTCTTTTACTGAGTATATACTTTCTAAATACATTTCATTGCTTGATAAATATAATTACATTATTTAATATACATATTATTTACATTTTTAAATTTATATTTACAATGTAGGTATTTCAATTAATTATTATTATTATGCCAATTAAATTATGGTAAAGTCATTATTTAGTATTATTATTTATAGTGTAAAATCCAAGCGTCGGTTTTGATAAAAACTTCTGGGTAACCTTAAAAAATATAAAATAAAAATAAATAATATGGAATGAGCCAAGAGGGGGGGGGGGTCTGGACCTGGGGTCCACCCTCCTGGGTTCGCCACTGAACTTCATACTTTGTAGATATTTCGACAGCACTTTCTCTTAAGATTTATTCTTAAAAAATAATAAAATAATTTCCGGTAATTTTGTTATTACTCAAATTTTAACTATGAGTTAAAATATAAATTATTAATTTTGATAAAAAAAAAATTGTTCATTCGTTAGGAAATATTATTTTTTGTTTATTAGTTTTTAATAATTTTTAGTAACTAATTGAAAATTAGAATGGTGATATTGTTGTATAGAATTATTTATTGAACATATTTAAATAATCGAAATTTTTTTTAAATTTTCAACTTAGTGGATGGTCTTGGATACCATTTGTGATCTAAGTAATTTTTATTTTAGAAAGGTCAAAATTAAAATTTATCTGTATTTTTCAAAATAATCGAAAAGATCAAGATTAGGTACCTGACAAGAATTTATACGTAAATTCAGTTTTTGACAAAATTGATTTAGTTTTTGGTGTAACTCAAAAACAAATAATCGTAGACATTTGAAATTGTCAGAAAATATTTTTGTGATTATTTTAAATACATGATATCATTTTCAAAGTAATTTATAGACATTTTCAATTTTTAGTTTTTTAATATGAATGTCAATAAAAAATTATTCGCTGTTTAAAAATACCTGGAAATTTACTACAAGTTTAGATTTTCACCGAAATGCATAAAATTTTAAACATTTTCTTTTTATATTTAAGATTTGTAAATTTAAAATTTAATACAAGGTTCTTTATAAGTTTTTAAAGCAATTTAAAAACTTTAATTTATTTTTTTAACCATCTGAAGTTCAAATTTTTACAACATTTGTCAAAATTACGAAAATTAACAAAATGTTATTTAGTTAAAAATTTATAAAATGTGCAATTTTCATTGCTGAGGTTTGAAAATTTAATACAATGTTTGAATGTTCATAATATAATGTAGTTTATACTAAAACCAAAAAAAAAAAAAATGCATAAAGTAAATAAGCATAATTTTTTTATAGACATTTTAAGTTAATATTATAAAGAAATTACGAGTACGTATTTAAACTATGAATAATAATATACATTATTTTTCTATAGTTTAAAAATATTATTTGTGGGTACAAAATTATATTTTAAAATGCAATACTCTTTCAAAAATTAATTCAACCAATAGTATTACTTATAGTAAGATAAATTACATTAGGTAATAGCAATTTAAAAAAAGTAGATCATGAAAATCTAGGTAGGTACTTAGTGATATAGCCATATAGGTTGATAAACTGTCTTCGTCCATAATCGTTTTTCGTGTACAATGATATATCATTATATTCAAATTTTACACATCCATTATCCATTTGACATCTATCGTACAGTAACGCGATACTCACTAGTTCATCTTTTTAAAGTTTTTTTTTTTTTTTTTTGATTAAATATATAATTTAATTAATCTCAGAAAAGTATTAAAATTTAAAGATTTATCCTTGTACTTTAAATTTACCTAATGAGTATAATATTTTTAGCATTAATGCTATAGTATAGATATTGACATTACTATGTGTTCATGAGTCATGATATTTCATACAATATAAATAACATAACAACAACACACATTTAAAATAAAGTATAATATAATATCTGTCGATGTGGTTAGAGTTAGAGATAGACCATCACTATATTCGCTGTAGAGTTATAAGTAAACTATTAATCATTGATCAACAACAATAAAGGTACTCATTGATCTGTGATTGTTTATTAAAAATTATATAGAATAATGTAATAATTCATTATTATAAACGTGGAAAACGGCTAAATAATATTAACTTGATAACATATATTATAAGTACATATATAATTGTGATTCGAGCGTGGAAAATGGAAATACATAGCATCCGACAAGGAATGTGATCGTCGTACGTACAATGAGAATGCGATGACTTGTTTCGTTTGACTCTCAGAGATTCTCTCCAAAAACTGTGGGTTATATAGGGTTTATATAGGGCCGAATGATGGGACTCCGAGGTAGTACATAATAAGTCGTGAGTACGTGACAGAGTTAGCAAAAGCATACATATCAGTTTAAATCAGTTTTAAATTAATAATTCGGACTTGGGAAAAATATCAACTAAAATCATATTTTTTTGAACTTTGGAAAATATTGATAGTTGAATTATATTTATCTGTGCATAAAATATTTTTGAATATTCTAGCAAACTTCCTTGTTATTCATCTTCTACAACCAAAAGACGCGTAATAGAGGAAAATCATAATTTTCCTATCTGTGTTATTATTTTTTTATACATTTCAACCAGTAGTATTTGAATATTTGTATTTAATTATTTGTTTAATATTTTAAATACTTTTAAAATATATTATACTTTGAAAAATGTATTTTAAGTATTTTACGTGAATAATACTTTAAATCGTATTTTTATTATGTAATACTAAATATTTTTGTTTCATTTTATCGTTGTATGAATTCCAATAATAAATATTTTCGTATTTTTACTATTTTAAATTTTGTTTCTAAAATAATACTTTTTGATGGCTCTGAAAATTAATAATACAATTTCATCAAATAAGCAGATAACAGAAAAGCAAACAACGGTCGGACCCAAGTTTAGAGTTCTTGAATTCCGAGCTCTGTCTTTAGCACATCCTTGGAGATCAACATAATATAGAAGTACAATTTCATTAGATTTCTGTAGATACAAAGCATATTATATTAACACATAAAAGCATAGTATGTTTGCACTTTGTAGTACTAGGGTTACTTATCTACTAAGTCTGTAATTAAAAAACTGTTGACAAAAAGTAATAAGTACCTAGGTAGTAAGATAGAAAATAACGAATTATAAACACTGTTAGCTCTAATTTATTAATTTAATTTTTTCTTGTAACCAAGTATCAGTATATACCTACGTAAAATATTATTAGCAGCATTATGAATATATGTATAACAAATTATTCTAGTAAATATAGACTATAAGATGGTCTATTCTCAGAATTGTTTTTCATAGTACACAATTATTTATTATTGTATTCTAATTTAACGCATCCATTACAGTTGTATTGTACCAACTTCATGAGGTGGGACACACGACTTTGACAACCACTATATTATAATATATCATAACAAATTCCTTGATGAATTAAAATTTTGTAACATTGCCGTAATGTACCTATTTTGCATACACTATACGCCGTGCAACATTTAATGTTTGCGAGAAGTATGTAAAACACTTAAACAATATTATAATATTATTAATATTAATATTTAGACTGCGCGTCTTTCATATATCTTGCTTGGAAACATTATTTTTCCTTATTGAGCTATTTTTAGAGTGACATTGTATACTTGAATGACAAAAAAAATTTAAACATGTTTGAAATTCACCAGCGATCAGTCAAAAAATTACAGATTACCTTACTTTATGACATTATTTTAATTTCAAACGTCCCTTAAAAACATTGTACTTATGTTTTTTTGATATTTTTAAATTACTTAAGTAAAATTTATGAGAAACTTTGTATTAAATGGTCAAACAGTTAGCCTACCAAGCATAATACTTTTATCAAGTGAAAAAAAGCGGAAATATCAGATAATTCAAGTGCACCTCGTCATTGATTAGGTCGTTGTATAATTAATTATAATATTCAATAATCGATGGTGAATGATCAAAAATTCTAATAATTTCAATTAAATTTTAGGTAATCAATATTTTTATAATCTGAGATTCTTCTTGGTTTCAACAAATTTTTATGGTGAATCATTATTTATTTTACATCATTTGCTCCTTCATGCTACAAAATATCGATATGTTAAACGATAATTTATATTATTTTAATTTAAAAACTCTCAATTGAATACAAACAAATTATGCATTTATATTTATACTAAAGTAAACATTGATTTTAGTAAAAGAGTATGTTTTCCTAGTAAAATTTAATATTATCTAATAATTAATAATTTAAACAGGTCGTTTCAATTTGTTATAGTAATATGGGTAGAGAAATAAGGGGCAATCGGTAGACTTGGTTAGCGACTAGTTTTCATGGATGGCGGACAGGTCACGCCCAGCTGTTTATTCCTCGATCGACTGTAGTCTGTAGTACATTCTGAATAATGTGCTTATGCACCAAATCGAGGTCGTAGATTGTGCACGCGACTGTTAAATTTTAAATAATATATAGCCGGTTTATTATATAGGGGCAGGCGTGTATACAAGGGAGATAAATGGGAGCGATGCCTTGCCAAATTAACCGAAATTCACAACAAATTTAATTATTATATATTATTATTATTAAATTTACCTCTAAAAATAATAAAAATTATATAATTGAGTTTTACTGTTTTATGTATATAATATTATGCAACATGTACAATACGTTAACGTTCCACATTACGAAGACTCAAAACATGAGACTTGAGATGAACTCTGTCGAAAAAAGATTAACTGGTATTGCCTTTTTAAATGTTCACTGTAATATTAATGTTGATGTCACTAAAGTTATTGATAGGTTTTTAAAAACAAAAGAAAATTAATTTTTGCTTTATAATTCGTTCGATTTGCTGGATATTTTATTATTATTGTTTGAAAATGTTGGTGTATAAATAAATGCATAACTGATATCTATTAAACATTTTTCAGTTTGTAAGCCATGATCAAAGAGAGATTATTGTCAACATATTGTATAAGAACATTTAAGGAAACTATCAAGAAATTAAATATAGACTAATGGTATCTGAAATATGTGAAATAACGGCTATAGACATCGTACAACCATCTCTACCGTTTTTATGTATTGACGTATAGACAACCTTACTTCTCCAAACAAAAAACTAAATAGTCCATCGAATTCGCGCAAAACTGTAGATTTAGATCGATATAGTTTATGGCAAAGAGTGTATTCGATTTGGTCTCTACGAAAACTAACGACGATCAACAGAATACTTTTTGAAGTTAATATAAATCTTACGTTTCTATATTTGAATCGTACCATTTTGAAAAATATTATTAAAAATTTAGATTTTGTGTTTATTAAACGAAAAAAATGCAGTGTGTTTATCGATACGGAAGATTCGGTTGTTCAGAAATACAATTATTTAAATTACATTCGTAAATATCGCACAGAGGACCGCTTAAAGTATTACTTGGTTGAGACATAGTAGAACGCCAATGGTTTTGTGGACCAAGTATGAAACGGATAAACCGGTATATTTACTAAAGGCTTTTAACAAAGGTCTTAAAACTGGACAAAGAAATACGATAGATAATGGAAAACACTTTAGGTATGTACTTAGCTATTAAACCTAATAACCCAATATTCTACGTATAAAAACGAGCTAACATTTTAAGAAAATAGTTTTATAACGGTTGTACATTGCATATTTGTGTTGTGTGTTGACTAATAGAAAAATGTAGTACAACGATAAGTCGAAACTCAGTATACATTGAAGTTATTTTTCACGTCACTTGCAAATAAATTATTGTAAACAAAATGCTTTAGAGCTAAGATTACATTCAAGTTGGACAACTTAGAAATAAAATTTAAAGTATTGTTAATCTTTTTAAGTGGTCAATATTTGCTAGGAATGGATTTAATATATATAAGTATTAATTAAGAAATGTGTACGTATTAAGTAGTTTATTTGTAATTTTAGTATAATTGACATTTTTAAGATTTTACGATTAATATTTTCTAAATTACAACAAAATAATAAAAATTTATTATGGAGAAGTCGTTATTATATACGTTTAAATATTAAATATCGTTAAAATTTGAATTTCAAACGCTTATACATTTTTTTCTGGCTTTAATTTAAACTTTTTTTTTTAATTTCTGAAAAAACCCCGTATAAGGAATCTTGTATTATATTATAAAATAATAATTATTAAAATCAAATATTTTCATAATTTTATCAAAACTCAAATTTAAAACTTTTATAAAAGAAGTTGTTATAGACTATACGTCTCTATACGAGCCTAGACGTCTGGTATTGTTGTAAAAGATTATAAATAAATTATGTATTTTAAATATTTTTTATAATAATAAATTTAATAAAATCATTTATTTATTATTTATAAAAAATATATTATTTAATTTAAAAGCTTTTTGACAGTTTATTCTGTTTATAATTTATTCCGAGAATGTTATAATTTTAACCCTCCAAATTATTAATTATATCCAATTGTTTATTAGAATCCACGTATAAAGTTGAAGACTTTTTCAATTATTCTGCTCTAAAATGTATTGACTAACATAAGAAAAAACACTAATTACAGTAAAACCAACATATTTATCATTCAGAATTATCAGAATTTGCAATTAAAAAAAAATAATTTTAAATAGAATTTTTGAACTTGTAAATTTTATTTAAAAATTATGAAATTTTAATACAAACAATTTTGCGAAATAATACGAGTATGAAGGTTCTAGGTAGTAATTAGTAAGGGTTAGGTATAGGTATACTTTTTAACTGGTGTTTGATAACAATATAATTATTACAATAACGATTGTTAGAGCTATTTGGACGTGTCTCCAACATTTGTTATGGTAGAAGTCCTAGAGGCACCAAAAATGTAGCCACCTTGAGTAATCTGTTAATCTTAAATTGTGAACAATTTTCAGTTCGTAGATATATTTATTAATTATTCAATTATTGTTCATTTTCGAGAAATAAGAAGGTCACTTGAAAATAAATCATCAACTTGGCGTTATGTATAATTGTTATGAAATAATCTATACATATTTCCGGTTTTATCGACGAAATTACATTGTTGTCAAATACGTAATGGTTTTAGCATAATAACAATAATTATTATAATATTAAATACAGCAATTATAATAATTGTTTTTTTTTGTAGTTAACAAAATAGTGTTAGGGATTCAAATAAAAATAAATCGTAGGTTTATTGTAATTAATTCAAGTATTTTATCTTAACTTTTTTTTATAATTGGTGCTCATTAAAATAGGAATAAATTAATTTATTTAATAAGCAATAATTATATTGTGAAATTATTTTTTTTTATTATTCGCATATTTGACCTATCTATTATAAGAAAATAAAATAAAATGTGTACCTATTGATAATAGTGGTAAAAAAGTGGGGATATTTAGAGAACGACTATGTTACTATACGGTTATGTTTATTAAATTTAAAAAATAAATAAATGTTATGATATTATTAAATACTATAAACATAGTAATATTATAAATTAATATAAATTGTATTTAAACCATGTGCTGTTAATATCGTGAATAATACGAGTGCTTACAGGATAATCAGCAACTCTTAAGGCAAATAGTGAACGAATAATAATTTTTAATGAATTCTGTGCATTAATAAATAAAGAAAAATTACTTACATTGTATACAAAAATACTATTATGTCTTGCTGTATCGGAATGTGAACAAGTGGAAAAGGGTCTTATTCGATCCAGAATAATAACATAAGATATGAGTTTGAAATGACAACGTATGATAGATATCGTTCGGTTTGGCATAAATAATACACATTGGTCATGGCTATATAATAGAATATAATGTATAATATCAAAGACATGAATGAGATTGATGCCACTAGTCTATACGGTTACGAGCAATCAATAAGTATCAGGAGATTATGATAAAGTAATAAATAAAAAAATAAATAACGTGCTACATTGTTATCATTAATAAGAATTAGTGGAAATTTAAATAATAGTTTTCTCTCTCGTTATCCGTTCACACACACTATTCACTCATCCGCTAGCGCAAATATTACACAATAATTATAACAAAATCATTCCGTTAGTAGCCGTAATAAATTTGATCGGTGTCTGCCGTCCGAGTGTATCATTTTATTATACATGTGAGTTTCTTGTTTCTCTACGACGATTGTTTTTTCAGAATGGTAAGTAATCATAAAAATCATAAAATATTACTTTTTTTTCACCGAAAGGTTTTATGTAATAAAATATAATATTAAATGTAATTTCAATTAAATCTAAATAATTTGCAGTGCAAATATATAAAATATTATTATAGTAATATAAATATAAATTAAATTTGTATAATAGAAATCGTATGTGAAGCATACTATATCGTACAGTGAGAAATAAAGCATGCAAATACATGATATTATAATTTATTTTGATTTAAGGCATGAGTAAATTATCATATAAGTATATATATTATTGAGTTTATAGCAACAACAATTTATTATATTTGGAATTTGTTGGTGGCAAATGAGATTGTTGTAGAAAACTACCACTGATAATTATTATTGTTATACAGTTATAAATGCTGTTCAATATAAATAAAATTAAAATACAATGCAGTGTGCACGTATGAAATATCGAATTTTTAATTATTTTTATTATTATACCACTGGATTTAAATGCTCTAAAAATGAATTTTAACAACAATAATGTTTTTAAACAATGTCCCAAATTATTTATACATAAATACCTACTTATTTTATTATTGTGTAAATTGTATTTGATTTCAAAAAAACCAAAACAATATGAACATTTTAAAGAATGCGTCAGCGATGGTTTTTATAGCGTTGACTAGCGTAAAACACCATGAAGGCATTCATCAAGGCTGAATTATTCAATCTAATTATACCAAAATTTATAATTAAGTTTTTAATTGTCAAATTGCGAGTATTGAATTGAACAATGATATAATCATAAATAGAACGATCAACAAATGATAAATTGTCGGATCATTTTTCTTGAGTTTGAATTTTGAATGACTAATTCAAAAAACAAATTTTATCTAAAAATTCATATAATTTTTAAATATACTCTAAAAATTAACAAAATTATTGAAGTGCGTCAATCAATGCTTTAAATATGTCAAAACTGTTGTATGAAACAGATTTTGTATTTTGAAAAGCATTAACCGGGGCATCTCGAAAACGAATGAATTTCGCATTCTAATCTTAGTTATTATTTATAAGCATTAAAAATGTAGATGAGTAGTGTTGAGTATTGGAAGATAAACAATTAGTGAGGGTCCACCACTATTCTGTTCCCATAAATATATTTTAAAACTTTAATTCTTTACGTACAAAAATTAATATGCGTTTGTTAATACTCGCTAATCTCTGTAATCTCTTATCCATTTATCTCCAAATTTTACATACATATTCCTTAAGTGTTTAAAGCGCTGTGTCGCTGTATCTTATATAATATATGATTAACTGTTTTCCAGAAAAAGTTATAGGTTATACAACTTATACAACTGGTGTTATACAGTATTATATTATTAAAAAACTATTCGATTTATGTTAGATCTATCACGGCAACATAAAGTTTCTATTAAAATAATTAAATTTTAATTGTTATTACTATTATACTATTTTGTATACTTAAAACATAATTTCTCATAGAGATAAAGTTAATTAATTGTTTTGGGTTATTATTGACTATTGTAACTAGAAGTTTGAGTACCAACCTAATTTATATCCTTCTATATATTTTGTATGATAGTTTGTTTACTAAGGATGGTTTAAAAAAACTTTTTTAAACTTTCTATCCGAATGGTATATAAATAAACAGAAGATTCAACATTAAGATTCAACCCCTGTACAGATATTTCCGTAATTTATACTCATTGATTTTATTCAAATTGTAGTGTTCATACTAGTCGGAGTCGTTTTATTAATAAACTTGGTTATAACCAAATATGTGCTTCTATCTGCTGGCTAATTTTGATAGGAACAATATAAGGACAGATAATTCCGTCATAATTTTGAACAAATCGTTGATTATATTTTTGCAAAAAATAATTCATTCTCTAGATCAATGTTTCTTAAACCTTTTGAGATCACGAAACACTAATTAATATTTTTTAATGCAGAACCCATATGAAAATAATTTTTAAAATCAGAGGGTACACAAAAGCATGGCGATAAACGCATAAATAAAAATATAATATTTTATAGATGTGTATACCTAACACGACTTTGTCCCAATAGCCACTTCTGATCTTTATTTAAATTTTTTCAAAGTATTTTTTTTTTAAATATTTAAAAAAAATCCATTTGAGTTTCACGGAACCCTAGAGTTCTGTGAAACACAGTTTAAGAAACATTGCTCTAGATGCACTAAGCGAAAATAATGTAGGTAATCATAAAAGGGTTAAACTATCGATATCAAATAAATTTAAATTGGTTTTTGTACGATTTTATAGATTTTGATCGGGTTCCAGACGGCGGTCTACCTCATGTATACTGCTGTGTTTATCGTGTCGTTGGTCGGCAACGGTCTGGTATGCTATGTGGTCTTGTCCTCAACGCAAATGCAATCGGCTACTAACATGTTTATCGTAAATATGGCTATCGGTGATCTGGTCATGACTCTGTTTTGCGTTCCATTCCCGTTCATCGCCTCATTCCTATTGCAGTATTGGTCGCTCGAAAACTACTTGTGCCAAACATTTACCTTCGGCAAAATCGTTGCCGTGATGGTAAGTCACATTTGCGATGGGGAGAAGTAAATATAGGTATCATGTTTTCAAGCGTTTAATCAGGAATATATTTATATTTTTTATGAAGAAATATAGAATCAAATAAATTATACAATAATTAATAATATAAACATATATTAGTTAAATATCCATTAACTGTGCCAATAATATAACATAAATGTAGGTAATTTTATTGAGGAGTAGAAAAATTTATGTAATTTTGTAAAAAAAATAATAATAATATGTTATTTAATATTTTTATTTGATTTTTATAAGTAGTTAGTATATTAGTAGTTTAAAGAACACTATAATTTATTTTGATATAATTTTATTTGTTAGAATATAAACAGTACTGCGATTATCTAATTATTATGAGCTTAGTTTAATCATAGCAACAAATAGTAATTATATCAACTATAATTTAATATGAAATTCATGTCTCCTTCAGCTCGATATCGGCATATTATAAATGTGTAAAACCAACACGTGTAGCATCAACTAGAGATTTCTTACTGTGTATTCTTGTCATATTAATTTAATGTTTAGGTACTGAGTACTAATGCAGCGCATTATATTAGTAAAATAGGCACACTACTGCGTTGGGAAACATTTTAAAATGCACGTATTTGATATCTGTAATAGAATACCAACATTTGAATAGTTTTTTTTTTTTTTTTTGATAACATTCTTAAAATTAATAATTTTATTTTTTCTATTTGTACGCTATTGTCATCATTTTCAATACGCTGAAGTTATATGTTTATAATATAATTGTAATATACAAGCAATTGCGTAAGTGTAAAATGTTGTTTTCAAAACCAAGTAAACAAATAAAAATATAAATAATTGGATTGTTTACGAGAATATTGAAAACGTTTTAACACAGAAATACAATAATAGACCAATATAAAATGTTATAATGCATATTGGTATATTAAAATGTAGTAAATTATTATCATAATCATACTTTAATATTTTGAATGTTAATATAATGAATTATACTGTCGTGTTTCGTACAGGTCAGTGCATATACGTTGGTAGCCATCAGCGTCAACAGGTATATAGCAATTATGTGGCCACTCAAACAAAGAACTAGAAAACACCAGGCTAAGTACATAATAGCATTAGTTTGGACAATGTCTGTCATTACATCGTTTCCTTTTTTACTTGCTACTTCGTTGGATCAGGTAATTTATATTTTAAATTATTTTTTGTTCATTCATAAGAATTTATTTTTTCTAGAATACAAATATGAATGCAATTATTCTATAATATCAACTTTAATTTGTTCAAATTAATTATGAAAATAATATTTAATATTTCAATTTTCAAGGATACCTGTAATTTTTTTTAATTATTTTTAAAACAATAAGAACTTAATTGTTTTGATTTTATGTTTTAATGCTGTTAATTGGTTTTTACGTAAAATATAAAACATGGTTGATATTTAAAATAAAATTGAAGTCAACAAAAATACGAATATTAAAGAAATTAAATTATTCTGTAAATAAAAACAAAAATATACTTAAAGCTAAAAATACTGAATAAGTTTTAAGTAGCTATAAAGTAATATATATAAACTTAATAAATTAAAAGTAATGTGTATTTTGATAATTTATTATTTATAACAAAACTTAGGTTATAATGATTATATCTATATAAATATGTTAATATTCAATACCGCACAAGTACAAAACTTTTATTCCAAGCCATTATTGTACTTCTTGAAATTGTAAAATTGAACTATTTTACTGTTATGAAATTTACAGTCCAATCAAAAATAAATGACATAAAGGTCTTAAAAAATGATGACTGTTAGAAACCAATTCATATTGCGAATTTTGAAAAGTAATTAATAATTTTTGATATTAAATTAAAAAAATATTCTTTTTCTATCTACATTATTTGTGTACGAGTATATAACTTTGAAATAATTATTTAAAATTAAATTTAAAAAAAATGTCTTATGTTTATTTTTTACACAAGTTTTTACATACACTCTAACTCAAATACATGTCTCTAATATTATGTTGTGATAGCATACAAGTGTCAATTTTATATTTTTATGTATTTAATAAATTTCTACAATATTTACCTTACTATAGTTGGTTTTATTAATTATTAGAAGTTTGACATTTACTTTTGCACTGATAAGTGGTCGAGTGAATATTTTCGGCGATTCTTTAATGCAGCATTATTTGTACTGCAATGTTGTATCCCATTTGCCGTCTTATTGTTTACTAATATTCACATCGGGATTGTCGTGTGGGGTAAACTACCTCCGGGCGAGGCTCAAAACTCCAGAGATATTAAAATGGCCAAGTCAATAAGAAAAGTAACACTTTACAAATATTACGATCGAAAAATATGTCAACATTTTTTTTTCGATTTTTGTAGATGATAAAAATGATGGCAACAGTGGTCATAGCATTCATCGTTTGTTGGCTGCCATATGATATTCTTTTGGTAAGTGCTTATAATTTTATTACTTTTATTGAAAACAATAAGTTTACAAGCTCTCACATCACTTTAATTACTTATATATATGTAAACTTTAAAATTAAAACAATTAATTATGAAACTTAATTTCTAACAAACATGTGATTATGTAAAAGTTAATTCAAGTAGGTAGTATTTTATTCATATTTCAATCCCCCGAGGAATATTTTATGTAATACGCTCGAATAAAGTTCTATATCAATTTTATTAAATACAAATTAATGATGTAAGTCTTGTATAAATTAAAAAAAAAATTAATTAAGCAAATGTTTTAAATAAATTAAAGTCAAATATAAATAAATAAGACTATTAATTAATATAGACAAGTAAATAATTTTTTCTACGGTAAATTATGCAAATGATACGTAATATATTATGAAAACACCGTCTACTAATTAATTTTAAATTAATTGAAAAATTGTCATTATATCAATGTAAAGTTTTGACATATCTAGAAATATGAAGTTATAATAGATTAAAATTTGAAGGATAATTTTTTTATGTATAGTGTTGAACAACAGTATTTGTATTTTTTTAACTATTAAACATTTTTATATCATAATATATACCTACATTGTATAGACATATAAAAGTTCTTATTTAACTATGAGCCATTTGCGTTCGGTTAAAATATAATTAATATACCTACATACTTTTGAGCGATTTGCTTGTCGCCGAATAAACTGCGACAATTGACGATGACTATATTTTAGCCATCATACGTCATGGTAGATTGTTTAAAAAAGTTAGATCGATATTTTACCGTAAAAGTTTTTGGTATACTATAGTACCATACCCACCGTATTAATTACACATCTTAACTATAGTCTCAAAGGTCAATCATTTTTTTACGAATTGCCTCCCGACTATTATAATTATTTGGTTCCTGATAAATCCTAAAATATTATCGCAATTAAAAAGGATCTAGTTGTCTCCCGTGGTAGATAATAAATGATAAAAGTGATTTAGTCAAAAAACCTAAAATAGAATATATTGCTTAAGATTATTCGTGGAGATTTCTAATTGTTTATTTAATTAAATTAATTTATATCTCTTGTATATTAATGTAAGAGTTAATATTAAATATATATTTATTAGAGTAATGATAAAAAAATCAATATTGGACCGGAAATTTTGTTGAAAATTATTAGTTTATTGACTTATACATTAAATAGGGTTCTTTATGTTGAATTAATTTAACAACTTGAGTGGAATTTTTTTACTTACACCATTTATAATTTTGAATAATATAATTACAAACCACTCGGAGATCATTGCAGGGGGAAACTTAGTTGTTTTTTTTATTTACGTTATTTCCTCTCCGGATGTGGTGTGGTTGTTTGGCATCTTTCCTCGCAAAAGACCGACTCCCGCCACGAAAGTATACAAAACAAATTTTTAGCTTATGGTTGTGTTTCCTCCTCTCGTTCTCAATACCCAGTCACCACACCAGTACACCACCTCGTACGGCCATATAATTATAGCCTGAGCTCACTTCGCCGCGCGCTCAGAGGACGTGTACACTCCCGCAGACGACTTCTGTATTTTTTTTTAAAATGCATACGACGTTCTCACTGTATATTATTGTTAGATTCAGATTTAAGCTGAAAAGCAAATTAAACAAGGACGGGAAGCGATTCGTAAACTCTCGGCAGGCAACCACACTATTATACGTATTATCATTATGGTACCCGTGCTCCGCACAATGTCGCAGGTGCTGAGGGCGTACGGGATGTCGCTGCGCGCGTGGAGCAACCAGCCGTACGTGTGGTTCGCGTTCCACTGGCTGGCCATATCGCACACGTGCTACAACCCGCTGATCTACTTCTGCATGAACACCCGATACCGGGCCGGTTTCGTGTCGGCGCTGCGCAACGTGCCGGGACTGGGGTACACGCGGACGCGGCGGCACGATGACGAGCTGCCCGAGGCCGGACGGCTGCGAGTCCCGTCCGTGGTTTCGGTGTGACCGTTTCGGGCGCGCGTCTGCGTCTTTGATTTTTATCACATAACGTACTACCTGCCGATATCACGATGTCGCACGTTTTCCGAAAACCTCGAAACTACGTTCGGTGAAAACGATATCATCATATTACAATGTATTATAAGACGATGAGTGTGTCGTATAATATGTATATAATATACAAATAGTTTGTATCTGCATCAACGCTCAAAACAACAAAATCCACTTGTACTGTGCTATGTTTTTTTTTTTTTTTTCAATTTTTTTATGTTGTTCTATAATATTATTTGTTATGAATAGAATACGAGATGTAAATAATTGTGTTACACCTAAAACGTGTTTAAGACTTACCCGAGATACTGCTCCTGCGTTGTAAGATCGTCGTTTTTATTGATATAATAATCATTAAATGTAGTTGAGTTGTACTGTAAAATTGAATTAATACGTGGACAACATTATCAACACTTTATTGGTTTATTCGCATAAGCTTAGTTACCCTGATGGGTATGACGCGAGTCCCAATTGTTGTCGGGTACTTTTTTAAGCGCTCTAAGTGTTGAATCAAATCCTTTCATAGTATTGTTTTTTTTTCTTTTAATATACATCTTGTTAATTTAGTATAATATTAATATTTTAATGTAACATAAAAGATATTATTGTTTGGCAGCATGCTTTTGATTTGAAGCTGCTTATGTTTTGTTATATTATTTATTTATAAATATAATAGAACGATATAGTGTTTGATAGCGTGATTTAATTTGCCTGCCATAATACTATTACTCTCTCTATTCGAGTATAGGGCTGTCATTTGGCATCCCTGCTTAATGCCTATCCAAGGATATATTATACCGAATCGAGCGAATGCAAAATAAATCTTTGAACTATATATGCAACATATTATAATATTTGGTATCTATAAGTACTGAGGATTATAATATAATCTGTTGTGTTACTATCATATACTGGCTACCATGGTTACCATACCAGTAAGTAGTAAAACTGCTGATTAAATGAATACTGAATAGGTATATTATTCAGTGTTCTATTATAGTATTATATTATACTACATAGTATTTTGCTTTATAAATAAAACTATAATAAAAAAAAATAGTTATGCACTATAACGCTGTTTGAGATGATGATACGTGATAAACCTATAGTAACAACAACAATAATAATAATTCTTTATTCAATCGTCTTACCTTTGTACTCCCCTAGTCAATGAATAATATCTAATTAATTTAGATGACACTTTTCACTTAATGTGAAGTATTATTATTGTAGGTATATTCTTATCGCTTCATGCCGATGTCTTTTAGACTTTATCGATTATAGATAATAATTTTCTAGCATAGTTTAGTCTTAAGATTTCATCGACCATAAATAATAATAACCCAGCGCAGTTGGTAAGACGTCAACGTTTACAAGAAAAGTTTAGTACAATATTTGGTCGAAAACGCTTTTATTTAGATTAAAAATATAATCATAAAACTATTTACTTGGTCTGTATTACAGTCATCGCTTATCCGTGTATAACGGTTGAATACACACTCCTACCGAAAGACGAACATATATATATATATATATGATATATTTTTATTGCATTTTTTTTTTATTGATATTTATCATTTTATAGTTGTATGATGTCAAAAATTGCATTCATTAGATTAAGGAAAATTTGGTTAGGTTAGAGTTTTTTTTTTAAATAAATTATTCACACATTTCAGTCAGTAGGTAGACACTTAGATTATAATTGAAGAATAAATAAATATCACATGCTTTACATTTAAAAATGAGCCAAAACTAAATACTTTCACAAATGACCATGCTTATATAACTATATAAAATGATAGGTATAATTGTATTTAAAATTGTTGGGGGTATAGGTTATTTATTAGTTTTTTATTACCTATTATGTTCTAAATTGTATGATATACGAATAAATATTATTGAATATATTTTAAGATCAAATGGCCTTCAATTGAATCAAGGCTGGTACAAGAAAAGTAAGATGGGGAGAGAGTGGTTGTTATACTAAAATTTCCGACTCCAAATATTATGTTTACCGACTCGAAAAAAATTAATAACTAGACCAATAACGATGAATGAAATTCTAAAATACTTTTTGCTGTAAATAAATTTACATTTTGTTTGTTTAGTCTAAAAATTAATACCTGGTATATTAGGTATTAATATTATCATATATTTATCAATTAGGTATGGAATTTGTTAAAATGATAGTAAAAAAAAAATAAAAGTAATAATTTCAACGTAATTCCATGAAGTTTTTAAAATCTATAAGTGTAAACATTTGAATGTTTAATATGGATTTATGTACATTTATTTATAATAAGAAATGAAATATTACTTTAGTAAACAAGTACTTACAGTTGATGAATATTCTTTGAGTAAAGATTTGATAGCCTTGAATGTCTTTTTCGGTACTACAAAATGTTTTACTACAACTTGTTTTCCACAATGTTGTTGACGTCCATCAATAGTACGATAGTATCTTTTAAAACAACACCACACTTAAGGCATTCAAGTTTAATTCGTTCTCTTTTATTTAATTATTTTCTATTATAAATTTAAATAAACAGTAAAAACTATATTGTGGTTTACAAATAATTGATTTTTTAATGGCAGAAATCATTGACACACATCATAGTACCATTAGTTAGTACGTACTAACTACCTATATTCTATATTTCCATAGACGACAGATACGAGATAGATTAGTGGTAGGTAGTGGATAAAACTACGAAAATGCGGGATACGGGAAAATGTTTAAATTGAAGACAATTTTTTAAATAGTTAACTTATATAATAATTATATTTTAATAACTGTATTATTATATACATTCAAATATAATCGTTCATCAATTTATTATGTAATTTTAAAAGTTTATACATTCCATCAAATTACACAGCATAAAACTCACGTGGCGTCGCACATGAGGAATGTGTGCAATGTATCTGATGTACAATATGCTTAATTAATTTAACGTAGCTTATATAATAATTATACAGACTAGCTAATTGTCCTTATTTGTTTTCCTTTGTAAAAGATCCTTTGATAAAATGGGTTTGGATGTTTTGAAGTTTAGGTTTTTATATAAAAAAAAAAAAATTTAATACCATTATATTTTGTACAGTGGTCGAAGTGGTTTTTTATTCTTCCACATGTTATACGAGTACATTTTTCAAAATATCACTTTCAATAAAATCATAATTTTTAACTATTGAAATAATATACGAGTGATTTTTAAGTTTTCATGAAAACATACAAAACTATAATTATATAATCATATAGTTTTGTAGTTATATAGTCCATCATTATAATTGTTGTAGTAAACAAAAAATGTGTTATTACAAATATAATATTATGATACTTTCTTTTTTTTTAAAAAAAGTAACGCGATGTGTATAGTTAAATTTTAAAATCACCTTACCCAATTTGTTTTGAACCAATTTGACCATTGCACAATACAACTTATATAGATGACGTATGACTGATACTCTTTGATTTGTATGAGAAAAATAACATTACAAAATGCATGTCTGAAAATATGCGTTTCAGATTAACAATAAAAATACCTAATGATCGTTATAGAAATGACAAGTAACAACTATTGAATTCAAAAATCACACACTTTAGATAAAATACAGTTCAAAATCAACATACTTTTAGTTATTTAACACTGCAAACTTTTTTTATTTGGGTTGTTGTATCTAAAAATCACAGACTTTATAATTAATTTATAATTTGGAAAAATTGATATATTTTAAAATATAAAATGTTATTATTTAAAATGTATGATTATTGAAATAAATAAAAACTTTACAACATGATTAATTTACTATAGTTATAGTGCCTGGCTTAAAAAAATAAATAAAACGATACATTTAAAAAATATGGAAAAACATGTTTTATGTTTTATAAAACAAGTAATATGTACTTAATATTATTTATCGATACACACATGAATACAATCAACTAATCTATTACTAATCGCAACTGATTTCTCATGCGGTTATTATAATGTGATATTATCTGATAATATATGGTCTGTACGTTAAAGCTAATATAATTGATTTTAAGTTTTTATTTAACTAAAAGTATGTAGAATATTGCTGTGCAAAATGAACAACAGACGGAATTTTGGTGGTATGGAGTACGATTGCGCTCTTCCGGTATTATTCAAAGAGATTGAACCTTCAAAAATAAAAACGAATGATTCATGAGTACCCATCTATATTTAAATGTGATTCCATTTTGTCAACGTCAGTATTTTAAATTCGTATTACTATTTTTGAAATATTTAATTTATATTTTAAATGTTTGAATAATCAAATAATAAAAAACGGAGATTTTCATTAATTTCTTATAAATACAGTTAAATTTATCTTTTTGTAATTTTAATTAATCAAATGTATGATAGGAATTATGTTTATATTAAAATTTAATTTTGGATGGACTCTTTAAGTTAAAATTAGCTAAAATTGTTTTATTTCTATGGTTTTATCATTATAAACTGGGAATTAATGAGCATTTATTTTACATTATTCCAGACACATTTATAGTTTGTGTTCTAAAAAAATAGCGATTTGAAAATTTATAAAATGGAGAAACAAATCACTGTTTCAGGGGGAGAAGGATATCTTTAACTGTGGTTATTTTCTGCACATTCCCTCCCTCCATACACCTGTTTGATTGCCAAGTGTCACCTAGTATATCCTAAACGAAACGATTCAAAATACATTAAGTGTGCGGTTTATGTTTGTAGATTGCCCGCCGACGAAACCGCGCAGCGAAAACGGCGTTTTTTTCGGATATCTGGCCGTCGTCGACGATGCCGCATGAACGGTTTAGGTACTCAGAGCCTTTCCTCGTGCCAATTCTGGCGGCTTCGGCCGTACGCCGCGGGTCGCCCGTTGAACGACTTGAGCCGTGACTTGACCGACACGAACGACGACGTCGTGTTGATCCGGTGCAGGCCGTCCGCTTGACTGGGATCGTTGTGGCTGTTGTAGTGGTGCGACTGGTGTTGTGTGGCCCGCAAGTAGCCGCCCAAGCACCGGCCGAATCCGGGCACGTTGCGCAGCACCGCCGCAAATCCGGTCCGGTATCGAGTGTTCATCCAGCAGTAGATCAGCGGGTTGTAGCACGTGTGCGACATGGCCAGCCAGTGGAACAGGAACCAGACGTACGGCAGGCTGCTCCACGAGCTCAGCGAGGGTTCGTGGTCCCACAGAATCTGTATTACACACACACACACACACACACACATGCACGCAATGGTGATTAATTTATAGATCACATACTATATCTACTTATAATTATAATTGTGGCTGAGGGCGGGATACATTGGCGACGATAACGTATGGTCACTTTGGTATACGGCTGTGTATCACCACATGGTAATCGTACATTATTGCTAGCGTTATATCTACCTATATGTCTTGTCATCATATTACGTATTATAATATTATTTTTTTTCATAAAAAATGTTTTTACCTTTAAAATTATAGAAAAAAAACGCATTAAAATATTATGACAACCATCTGATACAACTGGATTACGGTTTTTTTAAGAATTTTCCAATAGGAAGAAAAAATAAAAATAAAATAAAAGTAGTAAAATCCTACTAGATATAATATTTTTTCTGCAAAGAAAACTGAGAAATTATAGATATGTTTATGGGTATAAGCCACCAACCGTATATCAACTCTTGGCAACGAGTAGAGTTTAGATTAATAATATTAGATTGTTGACAAGAATATGATGGGTATTCATTCGCTGTAATAACAGATTTCAATAAATAATAGCATTACGCAAAATCTCAAATTGGTTACAGTCAGAAAAATAAATTGTATCAATGCAACAAACATATTAAAAATATTACAAAATTATAATATTATTTACAATATTAAAAATGTTAACAATTTGATATTTGTGAATTATTAGTATAGAAATAGTTATAAATGGTTGAAGTAAATAATTATATAGGTACAACAATCATACTAGTATTATAAATCATAAAAATTATTAAATATTATTATTAATTAGTATTATATAACATGAATTAGATAAAGATTTAAGAAATAAGTTTTGAATTTCGAGACTTAACATCCACAAGTGTGTTGCCAAATCAAATATATTATGCATATAAAAACTTTGACAATTCCAATTTTTTTTACTATAAGTTTCACGACCTGTTGATGGTTTTTTGACAAAAAAAACTAACTTTAAGTCTTTTTATGAGTGTAAGGTGTTTATGAAATTTCTACAATTAGGCTAGAATGTATATAGGAACGTTAGCCTATCTTTTTAAACAATTATATATTTACCATTATTACTTTGGTTTGTTAATGGAATAATTTGTACGCGATAGAAAATCGTATAATTATAGTGTAATTTTTAAAATATAAAGTACCTAGTCTTGGGAATTTTCGTAACTATATTACTGTCGATGTGATAATTTTCTGGAAACTAAGAAAAATATTGCTTCGAAGTATTGAGAGGACTGTTGGTATTTTTGGTACACCTATTGCTATAAAAAAACTAGTGAGTCCGGTAATTATTTAGAATACCACGAATATCGATAACAAATAGATATTGTAAGCCTTTATCAAGGAAATATTAATATATTATAGTTATTAATATTTGATAGTTAGTAAATTGTTTTATTTCGATGTTATAAGTTAAGCTGCACACGAAACATCCAGACGAAATTCATGTAGTCGTTTAGAATGTTCAAATAAAGTTGGATGCAATTCGTGTATCTACCCACTTATTAATTATTTTATTTCGGGACGATATTCGTATGTAGCCATACATTGGTACGCTTATTTAATTAAGCAAATGGTTTTTAAATAATCTGTATAGTTTTACATAAATATATGATGACTAAAAACCGAGATCTATAATAACAAAAACGGCACTTTAAGTCTCAATTTTCAACATATTCTCTGACTTTGTCTTTAACGATTAAATAAATAAAATTCAATGATAAATATAATAGAATAAAAGGCTGTTAGTTGCATGATCATACAATATTATATTGATTATAAATACGAAGGGGAAGTGTATGTATCAACCATAAAATGTTGTAAAAAGGTATACATTTCATTACGTTTTAAATCAGATTTCATATCGTTGTTTTAAGTACCTACTAGGTTTAGTTGATTATTATTATTTTACAGTCTAGAAAGTAATTTAAAGGATTTCAGGAAAAGATCCAACAAGACTCTTTCCATATAACGGGCGTACATACATAAACATATTACTTTCAAAATGTAGAAAAGGCAGTTAACGTGGAAAAAAAATTATAAGTCTTCTACTCAAGTGTTACCACGTCTATACTATACAATAATGTTCTAATATTTCAGCGTCGTTTACAGATTTAAACGTAAAATGTCTCCGTACTTCACTTCACTGAATCTACTTTTACTCTTTCTGCGTCTATGTACAGCACACTAGATTACCCATATTTTAGTAAGTCCGGTGAGTGTATAGTAAAAATATTGTATGGGCGTGTGCGCAGCTGGTTAAGTGTCCACGACGGCGGAGATAGTAAGGTAAAACATGGTTGCTGGTTTAAAATCGTAACTCGGGAACTGAAATATTTATACGCGCGGTATTAAAGCCGAGAAAACGACGATTGAAAGAGAATTAATGGTGGGGGAGGGTTATTGTAGTGGAGAAATTAGATTTACAGGGTTTTGAATACAAGATAATAATGGAAGAGATGCGTTGAGCATAGCATAATACCGAATTGATATAATGGGAATAAATAATATGCAGGAGGAGTTGCGAAGTAATCGAATCATAAAAGTTGTACGTATTTTATATGTGATTATTATGCGCAAGATGTAAAAAGAAGAATGCTATAAAATCCATTATCGAAAAATTAGTATACCTACTATGAGATGAACGTTTAAAACGAAAGAAACGCGTTTAGCAACTTGCAAATAAACTCGGTTAGTTGAGACTCAGTTTATTTAATGTTGTTTTTAAACACGAGATTATGATAATTTAATTATACAGTTAATACATATTATATTGATTACACATTTGTATTACCTTAAACAAAACAAAACTTACTATTTTCAAAAAAATTTATAAAGGTAATAGGTATATATTTTAACATTCGTAACAACTGATGTTACGTTTTGTAGATGTATTAATTATTAGTTTTTACGAACAAATTGTTAGTGTTTGGTAATTGGTGAGTATTTTCAAATTTAAAGTTTGTATTCTGTTTAAGCTAATAATATCATACATTCAATATATACCTATTCAATAACAATTATTCATATTGACAGGTTACTTAAACTCAAATTCGATGATAAACATTATAAAGCATTATAAGTAAATAATTTAAAATGACATATATATATCAAATTTTTTTGATCAAATAGCTTATTATCTTACTACTCAAATTGTAATAGTTTTACGTGTAAACGAGATTGTATCAAATACGTTTTTAAATGAAATACCTAAAAGGCTAGAGGGTGTAAGAAAACGAACAGGTTTTTTCAAACGATGACATTTTTAGTATATATGTGAAAACATAAGTCCTTTGTAAAAAAATTACATTTATGTACAGTATTTAATACCAAAGTTGATATTGGACAAAATTAAATTATTCCGATAAAATTCACATCATATTAATTTGTTATAAAATATCTAAATAAATTAATAAAAGCTAAAGTTTTAACACTAAACAAAGAATGATTAACACTGTAGTGTAGTAATCTTGTTGTAGATATCTCTCATTGACTGCAAAACTATTCAAGTTTATCATGTAGTTGTAAAACATTTTAATTTATTGGCTATTGTCATGAAATACCTTGTAAAATTGATAAGCTTATTGTACCAAGTATTTAGAATTTAGCAACTACTATTTCTTAAGTTTGTTACGATAAGGATATTACATTCCTAAAACATTTCACGTTCATTGAAGTAAATAATATATATTCATGCTTCTAGGGAATAATAAACTGGTTATAATATTGATAAATTCGATTTATTATACGTTATAATACGTAAAATAAAATGATGTAATAATAAAATATAAACTAGGTATTATTAATCTTCATCGTTTTATTTTATTTATAAATCTATATATTTTAAGGTTTAATTTTTGATAAAAATATGCAACTTTCTTGTGTTCCTTTAGTTTATTTATGAACTACTAAAATAATTGTCTATAATTTGCAATAGTGTAATGTATTTTGAATTTTTATATTTTTTTTTGAGCCATAAATTACTATCATTAGCTTACTAATTTACCGTCATTACGGCCCTGTTATTTAAAATGTATTTGTTATATGATATAGATATAACTTATTTGTATTAAATATTATGTTTTGTGTTTTTTTCATTGGTATATTGTGGCAATGGTGTTTTTTAATTAATCTTCAATTTATTATTTACAAAATCACAACAAAATTACATACAACAATGTTTTACTTCTATATTAAAAATTCTGATTTTTCCATTTTTTGTTTTTGTTATTTCTAATTATTGAGAAAAGTACTGGGAATTATTACTTTTAAGTCTTAACCCTCAAAGTATCTAACTAACTATATCTAATTTACTACCAAAAAATATATTAAAGTTGAAGATTAATCTTGATATATATTTTCTATTATAAAAAGTGTTTTTATACACAAAAATAAAAACTGAAAAACACTCATAATTTCTAAAATCAATAGCTCAAAATCTAAAATAATAAAGAATAATGACAATACTCTAATAGTTCAATTAATAATTTTTTATTAAAAAAAAATTTTATTTCGTGACAGAAATATTGATTAATTTTTATTTATGCGTATTTATCAAATTTTATGGTTGTACATTTTATAAGCAAATAAGCAGATGTATATTGTTATCATAGTTATTTCATATAATGCGTGGATAAATATGAATCTTAAAAGTGACATCGTTCTTATAATTGTATAACTAAATAACTGTATAAATGATGCACTTCAATTGGAAATTATGGTTTGATGAACGGATTATTTGTTATTGATGTAATTAAAACAATTTATTAACTCACTGGAAGTCCCTAGTTGGTTAAAATTAAAGGATAATGCATTGATAAAATATTGTGCAAATGCATTATAGCATACTAAAAAAGGGTTGTCAAAATACAAACTAATATTTTAAAACCATTCGATTTAACGCATTAGCTAAATTTACTTAAACGCAATTCATATTTTTAAAAGTCACCTATTAATAAAAAATAGACACATCCGGGACGTGATTTAAGTCCATCCATTGGATGATCGCATGTCAATTAGATATAATGCATTAACTCTGCAGCCATTGCCGGAAATTAAATGGGAGGTTTCATTATTAGGACATATTTTTTCGGAATATGGTTGGAATCTGTTAAGTTATCTATATAATTAATTTGCAAGTTTATAATGGTGGATAGGTTTTTTATTTTTATTTGATTGCAATGATAATTTATAGATTTAAAATCCATGAATTGTACCCGAATGTGTTTGTTTTTAAAATGTCATGTATATGATTATAATCAAATAACATTCCCAATTTTAATTAAGAAGCAAAACTTGTACTATTTTGTTGACTGCTAAAATAGTAATTTCTTACAATTAAATAATAATCAGATAAATTTAATTATGTTCCTAGTTTAATATATTTTTTTTATAGATATATAAATTATATGTAGTTACAAGTCTAGGAACATGGTTACTTGTCTACAATTTTCTCGTTTAAAATATAGTTACCAACATTTTTATGATAATAATTGTTACAATATTTTAGTTTTGTTAAAAAAAAAGTTGAGTTTTAGCCATTTAAAATTGTTATTTTTGTTCTAATTAATATCTTATAAAACCTAAAGATCAAAGTTCAATAATTTATATTGAAATTTTATAATTAAATAAAATTATATTAATAAAATTGTAACCATTTATTTACTCGATTTTTTTTAACTGTGTTAATATTATAAACAATTTTCTTAAATCATCGGTTTTTATGTAACGCTGAATAATGAATTGTATAATATTATAACGTATAAATAAGTAATTTATTTAAATTCACAATGAAACCATAGCAATTTTAAAGCATATAATTGAATGTAATTGGTAAAGCAAAATATATAATTTAAAAGATTATAATGTATAGAAATTATAATAATAATAATCGAGCCTTATTCGTTTACAGTATATTTTGAATTGCTGAAATTTATTTTATTTTTTATAGAAAAACTTGAAATAAATGTATTTTATTTTCTTTGGCCGTAATTTAATTTAAATACATTTTATTGCTTCTTATATTTACAGAAGCCATAGTCGTCCACATGTCTCACTACAGAATTTTTATTGTATCTAAGGTCGTTATAACTTACAAATCACGTTATTTACTACAATAAATTTTTTTCCGCCACATTAATCTTGTTTTAGCACTTTCTAGTAAATATTTTGAATCACACAACACACAGCTATCATGGTATCACATCATTCAAGTAATATTTAAACTGTTATTTGATAGATATCCTTATTTTTTAAGCAATATTGTACGTATAGTGTCTTGTTAAATTTTTTTATTTTATTTTATTTATTACATTTTCCGCAGAACTACTTTTCTTATGTTATATTTAAGGATTTGATGTTTGAACTCATCCACCTTATTTAATACTTTCTGCTACACTTATTGTGTATTTGTAGTTTAATCTTGCTGTACTTCCATTGCGAAATACTGCCGTTACACATTATACGTTTTATTATTCCCCTTAATGTTTAATTGGATATTAACTATGCGGCTTTCTATCGTTATAATGTGTTTGACAATTTTTTATTCAACTTCTTCGAAGGCAATACAAATATTATACGACATAAGCGTAAACAAAGTTTGACGTGTATTGTTCTATGTTTTACTTATAGGCCTAATAAAAAAATATATGTTTTATTTGCAGTTAGTTTATTTTTTCGCTATTGTTATTATAGTTTAATCGTAGAATAGTAGTTAATTAACTTTAACGTGTTTCAGTTATTTTGTAAAATTTGGCGATATCCAGATGATTACACGATTGCATATAATATAGTAATTACAATATTTTAATAATGTAATATTATGTTATTTACATATCACTTTTCGAATGAGCTTGTTTAGATTAATTTAGAACATTTAAATAAAATACTCCTTAGTCCATAAAATCCTAGTTTAAAATGTAATTAATGTTATACATTCGAATACAATCACAACATACAGTTTCAAAAGTAATTGAATGATATTTTTCCATAAAAAATATTTAATTTTTAAATTATGTTCATTTATATAAAATAAATTTATAATATTTGGACAAAAAATAAAAACAGCATTATATAACATAATTTAAGTGTTTTTGAGTAATTGATATTTGCTTTTTGTGGATATTTGTTGTGTTGATATTTTTTTGTAAAATTATATTGTATGTAATAGTTATCGATTGATTATTTTAATAGTAATAATTTTATGTATGTTTGACACCTCAAACAAATTCAAATACCATTTGAGTCAATATACTCACTGATATAGTTTTTAAATTATTAAAAACACTTTGTATAATATAGTATTGTTTAAATTTGAATGCCCATACAAATCAAAATATACTGTTTGTATTTTTAATAATAATTAAAAATGGGTTCACAAAAAATTTGTAAATAATTGTAAGATTAATGTTTAGTAAATTATTTTTGTACTATTTTAAAACTACCAAATATAATTTTTTCGATCGTTGAAAAGCTTGTGGAATAAAAGATAAGTAATTTTTTAATTGCTAAAAAGAAAAATGTTTAATACATTTTTATAAATCAATTGTAATAAACCTTAAAGTCATTTTTTTTTATAATATAATGTAACGTTTTATAAAGCTAGAAATGTTTCTTTGAAATTTAAACTTAAGTGAAAAACGCATCTAATTTTTTCTACTTATACCAAATATGAATTAGTATAATTTTAATTATTATTATTAAAGAAATTTTTTCCTTGATAAGCTAAATACGAGTACATACTCAGAACTTAAAATAAAATATGGATTATTGACTATAATACTACTCAAGAAAATGTAGTATTTAAAAGTAAGTTGAATTTTTGTTTAAACAATAATTATTTTTTAACAATGTTTTTGTTTTGATATTCAGTAGTTTATTAGTTTATTCAGTATAATAAAGTATATACGTTTAAATATATATTAAATGTTTACCTTATTACTAATTCAAACTTTTTTGTTTAATTATTTTCACATTATTTTTGCTTGTGTTTTTAAGTATACCCAATACCCGAAAACTACTTAATTATAATGTAAGAAAATACAAAAACCGTTTTCATTTGAAAACCATTGTTTTCCTTTTGTGTAAAATATTTCATACAACTATATTTAATATATATTAATGATATTGTTATGTGTATTAACAATAATATTTTTTTTTAGTTTTTGGTAGCATATTTACAATCCTCGCCATTTACCTCAGCCAAGTATGGGTAATAATACAAATATTTTTAAATAGTTATTTTTATATTGGTAATTTATACAACGATATTAAATCAATTTTTATAAAATTAAATATTAATGAGATAATCACAATGCATTTGTCACAATTTTAAAACTTTCAAGGGTTTTGAACCGATTTTTTATTAATTGATTGGTCGATAAATTATAAAAAAAACTGTCAAGCGTATTTATTATTCATAAAATGATTAATGTTATGTTAATTAAATTGTACTTAAATACACTTTTGTGAAAAAAAAGGTAACACGTGTTTTAGCAAATAATAAAGTTTTATAATGTACAAGTTTAAATTTCAATTTGATAGTATTATTTATATTAGATTTTAAAGTAAAAAATATGACGGGTATGCATAAAAAATATAAAATGACACTCACCAGAAGTATATTATACGGCAGCCAACAAACTGTGAACGCTATTACTACAGTTACCATCATTTTTATCATCTGTAAAATCAAGAAAAAAAATGCGTGACATATGTGAAAATCACAATTGGTCGAAACCTTTACTTTTCTCTTCGACTTGGCCATTCTAACATCTCTGGAATTCTGTGCCTCGCCCGGAGTCCTTTTGCCCCATACAACCACTCCGATGTTGACATATGTAAATAGCAGAACGGCGAATGGTATGCAATACTGAAGCACCAACAATGCTACGTTATAGTAATGCCGGACGTTCTCACTTGACCAGTTCTCGTTGCAAATGTAGAGCCCGCATTGCTAAAGGGTGATAAAATTTGATCAATAGAGTTGATATACTATAATAAATTGGTATAGATATAAATCAACAATACTTGTACATCACGGAACAGAATTATTTAGTGAATTAAGAAAATATACGATATATAGGTAACCGTAAAAGAAAACATATTTATACAAGTGTCTACGCATATAAGACGTTGGAAATTGTTTACTAAGATCTCGAGGCATAGGTATATAATATTAGTCTTTCATTATAATATTGTTATTGATACCTACTTTAAAAAACATGAAATAAATGAATTATTTGAAAAAAATATTTTCAATAGGTAATATTATTTTGAATATAGTGGTGTGTTATTATAGTTTAGAGCAGTGTTTTCTAACTTATGGGTAGCAAAATATTTTTGATGAGTCGCGACTCGTGGTGTTCGTAAACTAATTAGAAAAATATATTGATAATAATATATAAAAAAAAATCTAGGAATTTTTTTTTTTTTTGGTGCGAGTTGAGTACGCAACTAACAGCAAATTTGTGGGCCACCATTACAAAATGGTTGGGAAACACTGGTTTAGAGTACCTATATAAAATTTTTGTTTGATGTAAAAACTAATACGAAAGACTATTGTTATTGTTCTGCACTAGTACAAAACATACATAGAGCAACTTATATTCTGTTTTTGTCATATAGATACATTGGTTAACAGATAGATGGGACGTGTGAAAAGTTATTTGTCAACAAATAGTATAGAGTTTACAATCACAATAAAATCACTTTTGGAAAAAGTGCACTTTAATATTTTGTGTTTTCCTCAACATTTTTCAACCAAGTTGTTATTACGCTCGTTTAACTTATCAAAGTGTGTTTTCAAATTGTATTCCATGTGTACACTATCTATAAATATAAATGTATGAGATTTTATTTTCAAACAAGTGTTCTGTATAATGAAATTTGTTTCGTTTTACAGTGAAACCTGTAAAACCTGTCTATAACGGACAGTTACGAGACCATAAAAAATGTTTTCTAAGACAAACAGATTTCACTGTAGTATAAACATTAATTTAGTAAACACTTTCTTCTCTAAAAGAGAGCAAATGTTTTGTTTTTTAATTGAATATATTTATAGTTCAAGTATTGCCACAGTTAATTTGATAATAAGTATCCAAAATTCAAAATAACCGAATAAATTATTTTAAATATTATAATATTATAACCTGGTGCCAACTTGATGGCTGTTCCAATGTTGTAACTAGAAGTATTGGAAACGCTGTGATCACAGCCACAGTCCAAACTAATGTTATTATGTATTTGGCTTGATGTCTGCTGGCTCTTGGTTTCAGTGGCCACATAATCGCAATGTACCTATCGACGCTAATGGCTACCAATGTGTATGCACTCACCTGTAAAAAACATAGCAGTGTAATATCATTCATTAGTTTACTACAATGTTGAAATTATCAATAGTTATATTATTTACAATAAAATGAGTTGTTTTATACATATATATCGTTAGATGCGTTACATACTAAATGACGATACATTTTGAGTATTTGAAACACATTAAAACGTTTTAAAAATACTGTTTTTTTTTTTACTATTATTATAATTTATTACCAGATTAATAACAACACTTATAATTTAATTTTGAAAGTAATATTTTTAAATTAATATTTAAACAAAAAATGAATCATTAATAGATAATTATTTGTTATTTAACAATAGATACTATTAATAATACATAACTTTTTGGAATTATTGTTGCTGTTTATTTATTTTTTATTATTTTTATTTTATTATAATAACAATATGTTTTAGAATAATTCACGTTGTTTAAGATATTAAGCGGAGCAATAAATATATTGATATTATTGGGGGTAATTACACCATCATTTGTCGATAAAATGTTTCAATTTTAAAAAATTGTAGTGGTTTTGGATATAAAATTGAATCTTGTTTATAATTTAAAGAAGTAAAATTTAAAAATTCCCAGTACTTATTTTTTAAATTAAGAAAAACAAACATAAAATAAAGGATAAACGGAAATTTTTATGCAAATCGAATTTTCGACAAAATCGATTTTGTTCTTTTTGTATAACTCAAAAACGAAAATTCGTAGATACTTAAAATTTTCACAAAATATTTATATTATTGTTTTTTATTTACAATAAAATTTTCAAAATATTTCGACTATTTTAGAACTATTTATGAGCATGAGATATTTTATATTTTTATCGATCAAAAATTATTTGCTGGTTATGAGTTCTTGAAAATTGATTTCAAATTTCCTCATAAGTTTTTATTCTGCAATTAAAAAATATTAGTCTATAGTCATGATATATTTTTATGAGTGTTTAAGTGCAAATTTATGAAAAAGTTAAAATTTTGAAAAAATATACAAAAAGTGTATAAGTTTTTGTTTTTATACCTATAATTTAAAAATTTAATACAAAGTTTAAAGTTTTTCAACCTATATGAAAAAAAAATGTATTGGAAAGTTGAATTAAAATTATGAGTATTTTAAGTTCAAATGACTACGTAGTTCGAGATATTCACCTGTAAAATAATTATTTCTACTTAAGAATTTTTTGATATTTTAATTGATAATATTTTATTCAATTTTTTTGAGTTAATTAGAGGTATGAAAAATTTAAAATTTTTTATTTATTTATTTTTTGTAAATGTTGATTAAAAATTAATTGCTGAGTAGGAAAATTTTAAAATGTAGTTCAAGATCACTCAAAAGATTTTTCCATATCTGTATAAGAACATTAAAAATATATATTATACACAATTCCTTTTTTATATGCATTTGAAGTAAGAATTTTGATGAAATTCGTAAAAATCGTTAAATATTGCAAACTATTTTGTAGTTTAAGGTTCATAAAAACTTTTACTTTTGTATTTAAGTCTTGAAAATTTAATACAAGATTCTTCAAAAGTAGTTCATATTGAAACTATAAAATCAAAAAATATATAAAGACAATTATTTTTTATAGATATATTAAAATCTGATTCTGATTTGGTCATTTAAACGATAAATAATAATATGTTAAATATTTTACTATAATTTAAAAACATTATTCATGGGAATTTAAACTTTTATGTATTTTATATTATTTATAAAGTATTATATACTATTCGCAATAATATATTTGATTTATTTTATAATATTATTAATTTATAGTTAAGTATTATGAATCTATTTTTAAAGTTTTGCAGTATTTACAGAAAGCTGTTATTACATGTATTTTTGAATTATATAAGTTGACATAATATGATATAAATATATATTATTATACTAATTAAATACTAATAATATAATAAATTCAATATTTTCGGGAAAAACGTTAACAACCTACTATAATACTAAAATTAAAATAAATGACTTTAATAGCTATATCAAAAAAAAAAAAAAAAAATCATTGTCACTTAGTGATATAGACTGATAGATCGTTTCCGCTCAGAATAGTTTTTCATACACAATAATATATCAGTGAATTCAAATTTGACCTACTTATTATAGTGACCCAGTCCATACTCATTGTACAGCGAAGCGGTACCCACAGCACCTACCTTTTATTTTTATATATTTTTTATTAAAAGGGAATAAAATTATGATTTATAATTTATTAACACATGTTATGTTTAATTAAAATTGATCACTCGATTTGAGATAAGCAATGTATTTGATTATATGATGAGTTAATTTTTGTAAAAATATCCTTAATTTATTTTCAAGCTGGATTGTTTCAAATATTCTTTAAGTTTAAAAATTTACCGTTCTACTGATCAGGACTTAATAAATGAAAATTACATATTAAAGAGTTTTCATTTTGTTTAAATTGTAGAAGATTATGGCATATAAAATGTGCATATATTATATAAAATATTAAAATGTGTAATAAAATATGTATTTTACAACGTATGATAGCTTCTAAGTATGTTAAATAATTTTTAGTTTTGATAAATGGATTGTTATTTCCTATCCTTTTGAAATTTTAATTTTTAAATAAGTACTTGAAAATTTAATTAAAGCTTTATTGTTAATTATCATTACAATTTTACTGAATTATTCTGCAAAATATCGTTTTCGTTTTTTGAATACCATAAACTAAAACTAAAAATGATTATACAACTCTGGTTTATGCTAATATGAGTGATGTAAATTAAGTGAATATCAACCATATGACAAATGACATATATGATATGTTTGGATACTTTGTTTGCTTTCTGATTTTGTGAACGTACATATTATTTTTATTTTTTAAATTCATACTAAGCCTCGTAAGGTAGCTTAGCACATTCAGTTATTAATTTACCCAGACTTTTAAATGTCAAAGTATAATAACTGCAAACGCACTAAGGATATAATGTTTAAACTTTCATTAAGGGTTAATGTGTTTTAAACTGTAAATGTTCATTTAAATTGTAAACTGTAATTCACGAAATAGAATTCATAGTTTTAATTATTTGTGGTTCGATAGTTTTCATTCTTAGTGCACGTGTTTATTTTTAAGGCGTATATAACAAAAGTATCTTAAATGTTTTCACTCATTGTTTATTTTAATAAATTAAGGTTCTACTTAACTAATATTTTACAATTTTGTGTTGCACGTCGTTTGTATTCATACAATACGAGGTAGGGATTATAGGAGAGTACCAAATAGGGCAACTATTTTGAATATTAAAAGTCACTACTTTTCTTCAAACATTTGTCTTTTAGTTATTTTTATTTTCAGCTAGGCTCTAAATGAGGATTGAATGGCTTGGACGATTGATTTAAAAAATAAAAATCTATGATACAACATATAGGACATGTTAAAATAAAAAATACATTTTATTTCACATCATAAATATTTGACGATGTTATCGAATTGAGTTATTTACTAAAATTTTGTCCGACAAAATTGAATAACTTTTAATATTTAATATTATCTTATAATACGAATATACAATTTTTTAAAAGTACCTATTCGATGGAATACAGGTACTCATTTTGAAAAAAATTTGCAATGCATATTTAAATATTGAGTAAAAAGTATTTAAGTACACATACAAATACTTTCAAATTTTTTTTCTTGTAAATCAACTGAACCAATTTTTTTAGTGTTTTCATATTTTAGATTTATTTTATAGATTATGATCATTTTACTTCATATTATTTGATGTAACTGTAAATTGTTAATCTATTTTCTTTGTTAAGGTATTTGAATTGTCAGTTATAGTTATATCAAGTTACGTAAAAATATGTAAATTTTTTTAATATATTTTTTATTAATTTTATTTGATTAAATTGAAAATAGAGTATATATTAAGTAAAATGAATTAGTATTTGATTTTGAATACTGCAGATTACAAGACTGATAATATACTATATTATCATCGTCGTGTAATAAATAATATTCGGTGTCGGATAATTAACGTGTTATATCGTTTTACACCAGTGACTTTATCAGAAACAGTGTTCGAAACAGAGAACGAAGGTTGCTCAACATAAAATCAAATCGATAACGAGGAATCAGATAGTTTATCCGTATTTGATATTTCGTATACAATATATAGTTGCTCAGTTAGTGGAGTCGTCAAGCCTAAATATACATTCGTTTGTATATATACTTATTTCATATTAATTATACGGTGTTCGTTGAGACTAGTACTGTTTTGATATTCAATATAGTAGCTAGTCCATGCTGTTAATTAATATCATATTATATATTTTAATGACACATAAAACGTTGACTCAAATTTGGTCAAAGCGGAATATTACACTGATTTATAGGTTATTGTACAAAAGAAAGTTTTTTTTTTCATTCGCTACGACGGGAAAGATGATTTGTATTACAACGCGCACACTGAAAAATAGCCAATTTAATGGCGGAGAAAAATAAAAACAAAACAGAGTAAAAACAAGGAAATTCGAAAATAACATATAATCAGTAGAATACACAAGCCCATGACGGATTTGTTACACGTCGGCACAAAATCCGTCGTTTTCACCAGTGTATACACATAATATGGGTACGGAACTAGCTGCCACACGTTCACTGACATCGTTTCTACTCTAAATCACCAAAACAAATATTGTGGCCGCATATTGATATTATTATTATTACTGCTACAACGTGAATATCCTTTTATGTTGCGAATATCTTTTACCGCCGCCACGGTTTCCGGCTATTGTTATTTCGGTTGAGTATTCCGCTCAAGTGGAACTTCATACATCGGCTTATTATTACGACCTTTATGCATTTTAGTTCGTATGTACGCTCAAAAAGCGTAAACCGAAAACGTCCGTCGCCGGCATGACGCACTGTTTGGTTTGTGTCGTCGTTTAATATCTATGATTATCAGCTATGCACAGTCACGATTACGAGTTTATGTTTTGTTTTAGACTTGGATTTTGATTTTTCACACCGTTCGACTTTTCATTCACCAGAAAATAGCCGTGACAGAGGTCGTACTAAAAGAGCACTACACGCGCATGTGTTTTTTGCGAACGTGCAACATACCAAATTTGTGTACAGCTGTTTTAGTTTAAAATTTCATAATACAGTTAAATATTGACCAAAGTATCAAACTACTTGAATGTAAGAACATTATCTGTGATTATTTCACATGATTTTTTTACGATATTTCGATTTTTAAGCAAATTAAAGTATCTGTGAAATTCTCATAATTCGCTTAAAAATTAAACTATTGTAAAAAAACCAAGTGAGAGCGGAACTAATGTGCATAGGTTTAAGTTTGATAGCAGATCGATTCTCTTTATTATTAAAGGTTATTGTACAGAACTGTATCTGTCTTAAACAAATTTGTTATGTCGCATCTACGTCTGTATAACGGAGACAACACATGCGGGTGTGGCGTTCTTTTAAAAATATATTATTATTTCCGTTTCCGTTCCGTTGTCATTGTTCCCCGGGCTAGGTGAGAAAAAGTACATAATTATTACGCAGCTTTTTGTCACCTTGAGTCAACGACGCGTTTTTTTCTGATGTCCCCTGGGCGTCATGCTCTATTGTTCGTCACCATAATACATCGCACCGACACTGTTGATCGAACGAATAAAAGACTACAACTAACGCTCACGTTCGAGCTACGTATATATAATGGTATTATTCGCCAAATAAAAGAAAACTTACTATTTATCACTTTTCATCTGGGCACCATCTTCATAAGTTCTTTATAGATTTTAAATAACGATATGTCGGTATACCGTTACGCAATATTTATATTTTAGGACAAGTGAATATAAGTAAATATAATAAAATAGCTAAGCTATTTAAAATGTACTTGGACTTATGATAAAATTATATTTTTGTAATTATTGATTTTATTTTATGGTTTTTATTTGAAATGTTATTTAAATTGTTATTCAAACGTCAGATATTGTTGTACACCTGCTTTGATTTTTTCCAAGAATGCTTTACGTTGTACGTTCAAATATATGAAAATATGAAGCTAAATAGATGAACGAAAATATTTATATTACATTTTCTGAATTTAAAAGTAGGTACAACATTTAAATTCTAATTTTTTTTTTATTGTTCCGTTGACATTTTTGTAAATTATTGTTGGAATTTAATTTTTTGATTACACTAAATAAAGATAAATAGATAATAAATAGCATTCAAAATAATACGAGCGCAAACTTAAAAGCGTAAAAATTTTAATAAAACGCAATTAAGAAACGTGAAAATATAGAGTTCTATAGCTTATATTACATAAAAAAAAAAACTGAAATAAGAATTTATTTGGAGAATATATATGTAATACAAATCGCAAAAACAATTTATATTATAACAAACAATGTGTAGTATTTCATTTAAGGATTTTTTAGGTAAGAAAGTATTTTTAACAGTTAAAGCAAGACAAAGAAAATAATATAATGAGTTATAGCTTACGTACAGGATTTTTTAAACGTACGATTCGTAGGCCATATTTGACTTACCGATAAGTTGTTATTGGTTGGTTAACTACTGAAAATAATCCAAAAATTTATATTATCTAGTTTTTTTTTAAAAATTAGTTATGGTATAAATATTATAGTTCTATATTCAATATTTCTAACAGAACTACAGAAAACTTTTTTCAAATTCAGGGAAAAACTACACAAGATTTAAACGAGGTATATAATATGAAGTACAAATTTCTTTCGTAAAAATATATTACTTATATCACATTTACAATATTGTGTTCTATATAAAATAGAAACGCGATGTACATAAATAATGTAAAATAAGTGTATATTTTTAGGTAGTGCCTATAGCGATCGCGTTGTGTAATGAATATAGGTATAAACCTAGTGTTTATCGCTAACCGTTGTTTAGTATTAGGTATATAAGTTATAATAAAAAGTTGACAATCGATAGGTACACTAGTTCTTATATTTTATATATTTTCACGAATCTTCTTGAAAACAAAATAAATATGTAATAATTCACCTTACTATATAATATTATGATTTATTTATTTAATTTAATTTTATAAAAATCAGTACTAATCACTTAGAATGAATAATAATTTAATGCAATAAATGTTTACAAAAACAGATCAATAACTGTTAATAAAATGTACCTATGTAGATAATTATTTCCATAGGTATTAAAAAAACATAAGCTCAATTTGGAGGGAGGGATTGGGATACTTACTATCCCCCAAATTGTTTGAAGTATCAGATAATTTTAATTGGTTATATAGACATTTAATTACATTTATTTCTAAGATTTTGATCGTTTTTAATATAAATAAATATTTAGTTATATTAATAAATGATGTGTTATTAAACGAAAGACTTTGTAGTACGATAACTGATAAGTTGATAATGATTATTTTATTATAAACAATAGTAGTATTTTATCAATGGAGGATGGTGAGTAAAGGACAAAGCTTCCCATGGGTTACTTTGATCGACATAAATTTTGCACTCTGATACGTTTAACCCGCATTGTGCCTATGTTAAGAAATAATAAAAGTTTGTTGAATTTTTCAAGATAGACTATAATCGAATTATTTTTCGTGATATGTCAAGCAAAGTGTGCGAGCGTATAAAATAAATTACTAAATCTAAAGAAATACGAAACGGAAGTGTCGAAGGAGAATCAGAACACTAAACAATATCAGTTAAAAGTATTTTCAAAAGTACCTATATATCAAGTAGTAACTTTCTTTATTCTAGAGTTGTATGGAACGTGTAATGAAAGTAAGTTGTGGTGCATAAGGAGATTGTGGGTATCTACAAATATTACGTACATTTCAAATAAAGTAAACTACATCAGCATTGAGTAAAGTATCGTCAGTTTTAGTTTACTTTTTATGGGACCGAATAATTGAACGACGTCAAACGAGACGATGCGAACCTAAGTGGATTGGGCACTGATATTTGTTGACTTTTATGTGTGTAACATAGTACAAACTACCTACTTTTGCGTCCATCGTAAAAGTTCGATCGTTGTTCGACGTAGTAAAGTGACAAAACAGATTTGAATCGAGAAGTGTATACGGAGCTCAAAAAAGTGGCCTGATTAGGCCACTTTTTGAATTTCACTCCCTGGTTTCTAAAAATTTGAATTGAAAGTTTGAACATTTTTGAAAATATAATTTATTATTCGTAATTAGAAAATCACTAAAACATAATTGTAAAATATAAAAACCATTCTGATTAATTATCATGTATATATTTTCGCTGTTTTTATTATAACATTGTCGTTTCACTATCGTCTCTACGTGGTACTGATTGACACAACATAATGGATGTTGTTTTTATGTTGCACACGTAAAGAACAGAGATAACTAAAATAATATCGATACATATTGTTTGAATCGGAAAGCTTTGAAACGCCGTTACTGCTAATGAAATAAAACATATTTAATCCATTTTTTGTGCTCTACAATAATTATTATAACTGTATAGTCTGAAACAAATATCTATTAATAGAGAGTAAATCATTAATTTTAGTATATGTTTGTATTTGTGTTGTTTTCTTTACTGATCAATTATAAATTAATTATTGTAGTCTTAAACAAATCACACAATTATTATGTGTTTCAATTAATTTATATATATATATATATTGTGTTTGACATTTTAATTTAATACTAGTTACACACATATTTATGTATTCTCTGTCAAAACAGATATTTGTAAATAATTATCAATTGTATTTCAATATTGCCGAAGGTAACAGAAGCGTTTAAACTACAAAACCCTTAGAACTAATATTAATAATCTACAGTCTATATACAAAATAATATTTATTAATAGCATAATTTTCCTCCCATATTTCATGTCATTATCACGAATGTGGGTTATTAATTAAAACATATATACAAACATAAATGTTCTATATAAATTTATTGAATTCATACTGATATTATAGTACAAACGTTCTTTTTTTTACTTTGTATCATATGTTATTGATACATCGCATAGAGTGTCTTGTTGTAGTAATTACCTAAATTTATATATATATATTTACACACACACACACACACACACACACACACACACACACACACAACACACACACACACACACACACACACACACACACACACACACACACACACACACACACACACACACACACACACACATATATATAGAAATGTACAACTACGAGTAATTCATTATACAATTAACAAAAAAAAAAAAAAGAAAGAAAAACGTGTTTGGATCAAGTTTAATACTAAGCTTATTAATATATTATTTTGTTAGTTTTGTTAGCTCAAAAATAATTCAAAAGTAAATAAATAAATATAATTATTCTGAGCTTGTTACGCATTGTACCTACAATTCTTCTCTTTTACCAGGAACGATTCAGATTTTTCCTTTATAAACAACAAACTCGTCAAATCGCTATTGATCGAAATCATTAGTATGGTTTCTCACGAAATCGTTTGTCTAGATGAGATGTTATTTTGTTCGAAATATTCCTGTTACAAGTTTTCCACAAATCCATTTAAGTCCACGCGAAAGCTGCCTTCAATACGTGGTGCTAATAATAATAATAACAATAATAAAGGTACGATGATACTAATAATGGTAAAAAATAAGACCGCAAGGTTATAATTGCGTTTTTGAGAGACGCAGGAATGGGGGAAAACTTTAATTAACTTAGTATAACGAAATAAAATCGATTACACTACAATGTCATATTATTATGCACACATGTGTTTATGCACGTAACAATGATTATGTGCATGTTATAGTCGTAAAACTTTTAGTCTCGGCCACCTGTTTGGTCGGAAATTTCCATAACTTTTAGTTGATATATGTATAAACTAATACAAAATCGTTGATATTTTTGTAATATTGTACATTTTGAATAATATTTTTACGTATTATTTTGAAACAGTAAAATTTTTTAACTAATTATTTATTAAACTGATCTATTGAAACAAAATTAAAATTAAAACTAATGTTAAATCAAGTTATTTTAATACATTTATATACTTGAATTATGCAATTATAGAATTTAAAACTTTTTAAAGGTAAAAGTAATGAATATTGATATTCACCAATCCGTAACTTTACCAGGGTATAATCAATAATCAATAATTTTATCAGTATTATTATTTAGTTCATTTTAAATATTTATATGCTCATTATAATAAAAATAATGAATAAATAAATGACAAAATTTAAATAATTCTTCTGTAAAAACATCGTATTATTTAAACTGAAACGTAGTTTATATGCAGTTAAAACCAACTTGAGTATAATATTGGACATTTTGAATAGTCATAAAAACAAACATAAAATATTAACGACTACATAGTGTGATCGTGCAATAACGAATCCAATGATTAGTTACTTATAAAAAAATGTAGAAATTGTGCAATTTGCTGTATTTTTGAAATTATGAATTATTTTTATTCATTAAAATTAAAAATTGTATTTTTTTAAATTTTATCAATAAGTAAATCTGTACAATATGTATTCAAAATTAATCGAAACATTTTTCAAGTTATTTTTGGCATTGTTTTTCTTTTATTTTTGTAAATCGTTGTTAAAGAGTAACCAAATATACATCAGTCGATCATATATATTACTTAAAAAAAAAACAGCATCACATTTTGAATTAGGACTCTATTCGCGATCCAATTAATTACTAAACGTAATAATATAACGTTAATAAGGTTTTGGCAAGAGAATAGCGCAAATTGCCAGACAAACCACAACCCACCCACCGATACCACCTTCACCACCATCAAATGCCCTCATCCCACGCCCATCGACCACGGTGACACCTACTCACCAGGACGGCGACAGCCTGGGCGAAGCTGACGGTATGGCACAGGTCGCTGCCGAACGGCCAGTACTGCAACAGCAGAGTGGCGACGAACGAGAACGGGACGCAGAAGAGCGTCATGAGCAGGTCACCGACCGCCATGTTCATGATGAACAAGTTGGTGACCGAGTGCATCTGCGCAGAGAACAGGACCACGTAGCACACCAGACCGTTGCCCACCAGCGATACGACGAACACGGCCGTGTACGTGAGGTAGACGAGCGTCTGGAATGCGGCCGAGCCGTCGGCGTGACAGTACAGCCCGTCCGCGGAATCGGTAGTGTTCCACTGCTCGGCGGCCGCGGTGGCGGTGGCGTTCCACGGTGTGGTCGCAGACTCGTCGTTGTCGGACATGGCGCCGCCGCCGTGGAACTGGTCGCCGGACACCTGTAACAAAACGAAGACGCGTGTCGAGTTCATTACATTCGTCGTTATAATACAATATATTTTACTGATGTGATGAGCATTTAGTTTGCGGTACAAATGCAATTCGACCTGTGTATTATACGTGCTTAGCAGGGAAGAAATAGATAAATCATTGAAGGCGGTTGTTAACTTTCTCCACTTTAATGGCCTATAAACTGCCGGATTTACTTTGCGAGTAGGTACCTGAAGGATACATTATGTAAGCTAACTCGAGCCTGTAATAATTTTGTTTGTACATCATAATCATCGTACCGTTACGATTTTGTATGCATATATAAAAAATAGTATAAATATACAAATTGTAAAAGAAAGTCAATTATATAAATCATGCTGCTCCAGTAGACCGTGACTTTAAACTTATAATTTTGAACGTATTATAATACAATATAGTTACTTCATATTGAAAACATAATATTGACTCGGGAGTTTATTATAGTTTTAAAAATCGGCAGAGCTTACTACCGTCAATAACGGGAAAGATATTTCGATTTGCACAAAAGTAAAATGTATACACGATTTAAAAGTATAAATTCACTTCCGGTGACATTTGCTTTATAAAAAAAAATGTTCCGATTAAAGTCGGGTTAATATAAAAATCAATAACCTAACTAATTTATATAATGATAGGAAACAATAGTTAATTATTGTTTGTTATTCAAGTGTACATCAAAAGGCAATGTTCTCGAATACTTGCAGCTTATACTTTTACAGACTCTAACATTATAATACGAAATGCCTGTTTTTCCCATTTAAAACGTTCGTACGAATACAAAGAGAAGAAGCAAAAACGTCGATACCGAACTGTGCGTGTGCGATAAGAAACGAAATATTTTATATTGCAGATTATATATATTAATATATGTAGTTACCGCGAATATTTGAGGCCTTATCTTTTGTCTACCCGGGAAACCGATTTTGTTATACCTATGATAATCGGGTATATATTATTTCGGGATTGTGAAAAAGTTTCATAAAAATATGTTTCATATTATTTTCAAAAACAAACTTCTCTTGTAAGTGGATACAAAAATAAATAAATAATAATAATAGTTTAATCTTTTTTAAAATTAAATTAATTTAATATTTCTAATAACTTTAAAACATTGGCTCAGAGTGCTCAGACTCTTGGAGATAATACGTACTCAAGTATAAAATTACTTATTTTTCTTGTATAACATCGTTATAAAACAATTATTTTAAAATTTTTACTAAATGAACCGTAAACATATAAAGTAGATATTATCAAATAATGATCCAATGATAAAATTATAGCCAAAATCATAAACATTTGGTCAGTAACTCTTATTAAATTAAACATCTAAAGTCTATTATGTCATAGGTATTATGTAGTGAATTAGTAAATAATTGTAATGCAAATAATGTAAGCAATAGATATTCAGAATATCTACTTAAATATTCTATACTTGAAAAAATATAAAATAATTTGAATTATTGCTCACCTAAGTAGTAGCATTCATCATTATAAATATTAAATACTAACTCATGTAAGTAATAGAATTCATCATTATAAATATTAAATAATAATTATAATTTTAATCGATGGTCAGTACCCTGCTAACCATCAGTGGCGCCTCTAACCACAGGTCATCAGGGGAAGGAAGGGGGCTAAAAGAAAATGTCTAAAGCTCCCCAAAAACTATTCAAAATGTTATTATTACTGAGTCACTTTACATTGGATTATGTATATACTAATTAATAAATGAACAAGTAAAACAACTCAATCAACAAAAATTAATAAACAATGAATTTGGTTAGGAGGTAGTAAGAATAAATGTATAAAAACATGAATAACAACAAAATATATTTTATAATAGTAGTGAATAATAATTTTATAAATAACTTTATACAAATGTTTTTTTCTAGCTTTAAGATTTGAAAACTTTTTAACAAGACTTGTCCAACTAATATTCTTGATAATTTAATTTTCAATACATATTATTGATAATGCTAATGTTTTCTCATTTGATAATGATGACCATAAATAGTTTTTGACTCTCTTCAAAACACAAAAGAAACTTTCTCTACTTGCATTAGAACATGGCATACAAATAAATAATTTTAAAGCGATTTCTTCAACATTAGGAAAAGTTGTGTTTAATGATGGATTATTATTAAGGTATTTTTAACATTCCTTGCATGTTTTTAGTTTTAATGGGAAAATTTATTATGTATTATTTAAATTGAATGATTTCTTCAACAAATTCTATTTCTAAATCATTAACATAATACTCCACAAGCTTTAATGCTTTTTTACGTAGTATACTTGCTTCAATACTTTTTATATCAGAAAAAAATTCAAATTTGTCACATAACTTTGTATATGCTTCTTTTCTTTTATTTAGTCGAAGAATCAATGCATCCATTATAGGAATAAAAGTTTCATTCTTCATTTTGTCTGAATTAGAAAATATAATTTCACCGCTAGACTTTTTATCAAAAAATATATTTCTGCGTTTAGTTCTAGTTTCCTCCCAAGAAAATTTATTTATGCCACTTATTTTAAAAATATTTCAAAATTGTTTCTTTGCTCTTGAATATAACTAATGAATTATATAGAGAAACTACATACGACAAATCAATATTAATTAACAGAAGACTTTTAGAAATGTTGTCAAATCGTCCATACAACTTAAAGAAAGACAAAATCTAATGATTTTATTTTATTGTATATTGATTTGGCTTCATGTTTTACTGCATTTCGTTGATTTGAATTATTATATAACTTTTTTAATTGATTTATAAACTTAGTGCCGTGATAGCCAACGAGTAGTACATACATTTTTTAGAAGTTGTGCATTAGGAATTATATCTAACTCTTTCGTTAAAGTATTCCACCTTGAGGTAGACGCAGAAAAAAAAGCATATAGGTTTTGAGCTCTCAAAAAAAATGTATTTTCCATACTTGTTAGTTCAGCAACAAATGTTCCGACTACCTACATTTAAAGAATGTGCTGAACATGGTACAAATTCTGCTGTACTTGATTTTTGCTTAATCCGTGCTTGTAAGCCATTATAGATGCTCGACATATTATTAGCATTATCAAATGACTGACCTCTGCAATTTGTCATATTAATGTCTACATTTTTAAACATTTTCAATAATTCCAATTCCATTTCTTGTGCTTTGTGACCAACTGAAAGAAGAAACCCTAAGAATCTCTCTACGGGTAAACCATCTTTGCAAATGTATCGTACTGCCACAGTTAATTGGTCTACCTTTGTAACATCTAGTGTTGAGTCCACAATTATTGAAAAATATTTGGCAATTTTGATTTCTTTAACAATAAATTGTAATTTTACTCATAAGGTCATAAATTCATCACATATTCTACTTGATAAATAAGATACATTTCCACGACTTTTAATAGAGTATTTATCAATTTGATTAGAGAGAAATGGATTAAACTTTGATAGGAGTTCGAGACACCCTAGATAATTTCCATTAAATTTGGAACTAATTGTTGCAGTCTCCTCTAAATGCTGCTCTTGTAACTAAAAATGATATGGTTTCAATTAATCGATGATGTAATTTTGTCTAATACTCTTCTTCTTTATTAATTTCTATTCTAAGAGAACTGTCTATACAGTATTGGTTATCAAGCTCCCTAGAATGCCATTTACGGACTGACTCAGTATGTTTAATACATTTTTCATGGTTATTAACATCCAATAAACAATTTTTCCAATGAATATACCCAGATCTTGGACAACTAAATTTAGTTTTTCTTTGAGCAAAAAGTAAACAATACAAACCAAATAGTGAATTTTGAGATTGAGAGTATAAAAGCCAATTTCGATGTTTGAATTCGCCATTTAGTAATTTTCTGAAAAATGCTTTACATGGCAATTTCCTATTATATTTACCAATTCTTCGGAAAATTTTGTTAAATTAGATGTCCACTAAATTTGTTGTTACTTGATTCATAAAATAATACTCAAACTCTGATTCATTTAAAACCCATTTGGCTGGATCATTACTAAACCAGCAATCATATTGAACATTTGTATTTTTACTTTACATTTAACCTAAAATTAAAAAATATATATAAGTACCTACTTAATTTTAGTATTAAATATATTAAGAGTTTACAAAATGTCATTTTTTAAAAATGATTAATACTTTTATATTAAAAATACAAATTATATACATATTTTATAATATATCTAACAATTATGCTGAGTATTTAAAATGTTATACAAATAGTTTTGACCAGTGATGATCACATCAGGTTACATACTTTCAACTATTAAAATTACAAATATATCATATTTAATATAATTGTATATAATTTGAAATTTTAATAATATAATAATATATTATATATCTATAATATTATATTATAGTAAAATTATTAAAATTAATTAGATATGTCAAATTTGTTGGTAATAATTTTTTTATACTTACAGTTTCAAGTGTGTCAACATTATTGGTTTTTATATTCTTTATTTTATGGTTCTGACTAGCATCTTTTTTTATCAAAATCTATACTAGTAGACACAGTCCTTACATAAATTTGATCTTTGACTTGATTTGATATGATTTCATCCTAAAATTAATTAAGAATTAAAATTAAAGAGTACTACAAAATTATTAAAAGCAATTTTTTCTTTTGTGATTTTTTTTAGTTTTGGTGTTAACTGTTTATACTCTTGACAAGATTATATATATATATTATGTCCATATTCTTGATGTCATTTATTTTATTGTTTTGACTTACTTCCTTTTTACTATCAACATTTACAACAAATATATTTCTCGCATTAATCTGGTCTTTGACTTGAACTTGTAGTAATTTGTTGGTTCATGCTAAATAAATAATAAGTATAAAAAAAATATAAAAATATAAAAATATATATAAAAATCAAAAATATTAAATACCAAAACTTTTATTTGTTACTTACAGTATCACAATTATTACTGTCGTCCACATTCTTGCCATCATTAATTTTATAATTATGAATCTCTTCTTTATTTCCATATACTTGTAAAGTAGGAGTATCTGTTACAATCTTATTATGAACTTGATTAGGCTAAATCATTTAAAATTAAATATTAATGAACAAACATTTATTTTAATCAAGACTAACCACATTGTTCTGGTAAATATTTTAAGCCCCTTGCGGCTTTGCACAATTGTTATTATTGTTATTCTAAAATAATATAAAAGAATCAAAATAGTTTCAGCCCCCCCCCCCCCACTCACAAAAAAACCTCAAACACTATTCCCTGAGAATTAAAATTTACACTTACCTTTATTTTAAAATAAGTATCTAATTTTGTAGTTTTTCTGACTAAATTTTCTTCTTTTTCTTTTTTTGCTTTCGACATTTTTCCTTACTGAAAACCACTTAAACGTTTACGTTTATTTGCCTCAGACATTTTAAAAAATGATATGAAAATACACTATACTAAAATAAAATAACTCAATGTAAATAAACTTGTTAAAATTGTAATAAACTATAGCTACGAATATTCAACTCTTAGGTCTTCGTTCATCATTGTACGTACAATTGTCAATTTCCGTTTGATAAAATACTGAATAAAATAAAAATATAGCGACATGGTAGTGCGACACCACTTACGATTTATCAAAATATTATTAATATTAGTAATTAGTATATTATTATGTTATTATCACGTAGATTATTCAATAACAATAAATTTTCTGAAAAATGGTTAAAAATAGCTTATTAATTGCTCGTTCAGTCATCCGCCCCCCGCCACCACCCATAGGTCAACAAAGTAGTCAGTGTAGGCACACACACCAGTCCATAATCATAATTTATAATTTACAACACATTTTTCATAGATAAAATATTTTATCTTAACATAGGTAGTAGATATTTCAATTTTTGTGACCGTGACGAATTTGAAATATGAACTGATGGGAAAGTACCAACTTTTTTGCCTTTAAAATATTACTATTTTTGCCGCCTTAGGGCACTTGCCCTAATTGCCCCCCCTCTTTACACGGCTCTGTCGATGGTATCTTTGACATTTAGTTTTAAAATATGAGTACTTTCAGTTCTATAATGGCTGTTGATGTACGTCACACTATTGTACCTAATAGGTAATATCTATTTAACTAAACGGACCATCTGAATTATTATAGCTGTAGCGAGTTAAATAATCGAGTCGTAGAATACAACTGCATATACTACGACTCACTTTAGGATTATAGAACACTGAAATTACTTCGTGCGAGTCGGACTGAAACTGTCATGATACGATGTCTATAATAGATTTTTTAGGCAATGTTATGATCGTTATTATAACGTTGGATTGACGTGGCGCCAGTATACAATTATTAAAAAAAAACACATTTATCATATTGTGACAACAAAATACTTGTCCTTTTCTTCCAATTCATTGCACACGCGTTAGTTAGCTCGGACATTATTTACGTGTACTGTGATCATCCCTTCAGTACACTGTCCTCACCTGCAGATCCATAACACCACCCGCCAGCACCGAACAGGATGCGTTCGAGGGCCGCCACTCTGACGCTGTCAGTTTCCATAGAATATTATTATAGTCACTTTTCGACCATCTATAGTCATTTATTTTTCAGCTTGACCTAGCTAAAATAATTATTTTAACGTGTTGTACATACAGTATATACCTATTATTTCATATCAATTGTAATGATTTTTTTTCATTTAATCAATTTGATTTATGTAATTGTAATAATAATAGGCAATATAATATGTATACGAGTTCTTTGTACAAGTACAAATTACATTTTATGAGTAGGCGATGCACCTAATATGTACAGTTATCATAATAATATTCAATAGGGATAACAATAAATCAATTTAGAACAAAAACGTCCCTGGTGACTTGACGAAAACGCCGTACATCCTAGTTGGATTATATATGTTTGGATTATGTATAAGAATATGTCGAAAAAGTTTTGGACAAGCGTAGATTAATATGTCCGGCGATTTCCAAATCTGTACATCACCATTAGGTTTAAATCTATCGACTATATGCAATTAATAATATTACAAGTAAATTTTTACCATTCGATTACTACAGTTGTCACTGTAAAAGTATTGATTGTAAAATATATATTTTTAAGTAAAAAGAGACTTGAGTTTGTTGTTATAGTGAAAAATAACGAAAATATAAAATATATTATATTTCTTAGGTTTTGAATAATATTGTAAAAATACTTTTGTTTTTATTGTAATACTGTTCCATAATAGTTTTTACTTTGCTATTTAAACACTTTTATTATGTACATAAATATTGATGATAATTGGACACATTATATCATGATATTTTGAGTGTGTGAATAAGTCTCAAAAATATGTTTTGTATTATTAAAACTTAACTTATTTTGCAAATGTATTAAAAATAAACAATAATAGTTTTATCTGCTTTTAAATTTAATATTTTTCAATATCTTTAAAATATCGATACAATTTCTTAGAGGTAGATAAACAGATATTATATAGATATTAAAATCATTTTTTTTCTTATAATATAACACCCACCATTATAACTTTATAAGTTATTGTAAAAATTTCGTTGGATGTGAAGTATACTGTAAATCACGTAGAGTTTAACCAAGAATTTCATTAACGAATAATATTAATATACGAATAATTTAATGATAAAATGCTAAGGCTAAAATTATATTTGGCCTGTAATTTCTGTTAAATTAAAAATTAAAAGATATACGATATGAGCATGTGGATTGTACATTAGTTAACAATTGTTAAGAATATAATGTTATTCGTAGATATTCTATGTTTGAAAATATTTTTAATTAATTTGAATTGCCTTCATGAGTACATATTATGTTATTCAATCTAAAAAAAACTGTATTCTAATATTAAATTTTAATCTAATAGGTATATTTATCAATTGATAGACTTCTGAGAGGAGCAATAAATGTATTAATTTTATAATAGTGTGTATTTTTTTTGTGTATGTCATTACCTTTTGGGGAAATGAAAAGCTTGGATTTTTAAATTTGCATGTGATGGTTTCTTGTAAAAAATTCATTTTAATTAATACTTCAGGGAACCAAAAGTGTATTTTTCTTAATAATTGGAAAAAAATTTAAGGAAAAGCGGGAATTTTTATGTTAACCTAGTTTTTGACAAAATTAATTTCTTTTGTTTTGTGATGATTCAAAATTGAATAACCTTAAAAATTATATTATTATCATTTTCTATATATCATAAAATTTTAAAGATATTTTGACTTTTTTTGAGCTATTTATAGACATACAATATTGAATTCTTTAGTTTTTTTTTTTTTTAATGGCAATAAAAATGGTTTTGCTCGGTTGAAAAGCTTAAAAATGTAATACAACATTTTGCATAAGTTTTTATTACAGATGTGTATATAAATATTTAAAATAAAGGAACATATTTTTTTTTATGTTTATTTAAAATTTACATGTGGACAAAATAACATAATATTTAAACGACAATGTTTAATATTTTGTTATGATTTAAAAATTTAAAAACATTATTCGTAGGTGCTTACAACTTTTTTTGTACGTTATGACGTATTTTACTAAGCGCAATGACATTTTAAAAATTGTAGATTACTTTTAAGATTTAACTTATTCATATCACGAACTTATGAACACTGTTTTACAGTTACGCAGTGATACATTCGATATCTAATGTACAATAGAGTGCTACTTCCGTTTTGTAAATTACATTGTAATTTGTACTTATTATATATATTTTTACGTACTGTTATTTATTAAATAACATTCAAATATAAGGAATATTTAATATTTTGTAAACATTTTTATTGTATTTTTAATACACTTTAATAACCGTATTATTTTTGATAGATTCTTGATACTTCATACTAGTTTTAACATGCATTATATGTATATATTGCCATATGAATTAATAAATATGTATAAATTATATTAAGAATAATATAAACTATTTGGGTTCTAAGATAGGAATAGTATTTAATGGTTGGGCTTGGTTGTAAATTAGTAATACAATTTCGCAAGTAGTAATCATGTTGAGAAAGTTTACATTTCCTGGTAGGATGTGATAGTACGCGAATCTAACATTTTAGCCGGTTTAATCATTTTAATGAATGTCCACAACGTACAATATTCAGGAAAGTCTGTTTACTAATATGAGATGATGTGTGTCAAGAAGTAGGTTGTTAGACCTCCCCTTTTTGACTAATTGAGTGTTGTTATTAACGCTAAACCACATATTATTCTGAATAGCAATTATAACTTAAATTAGATTAACCAAACACTGTACATAAAAATGCTATATTTGGGTACAACTATTATTGTGATTATATTTTATTGGTAAATAATTGTTTTTGAGATTAAATTATTAAAAAAATAATAATTTTCTACTCAACTTGAAAGTATATAATTGTTTGAAACAAATATATATCACAATTTAAATAACACAAGGTTTTACATAATATGCATAGTTTATTAAGAATATAAATATTAAAAAAGAAAAGTTGTGATAAAAAATCTTACATTTCATATTATATTACTTTTTTGACATACTAATATAAATATTTTTTATATGGGTTAATTATTAATAAATTATATTATATAAGTATGTAAAGTAAACACTTTTTTTAAAAAACTATACACTTATATGTATTACATAATAATAGCTAACTTAATAGGAAAATATGATGGGAGTATTTGAAATTGTAGGTAAGTTCTATGTACTTGTGTAAAATAAGACTTTTCAACATTACATCATATACTAAATAATGAAGATTGGTGAATAACTAGAAAATAAACTAAATAAATATTAACTACAAAATATAATTAATAATTATAAATAGTATAAATATTAAAATCAATAATCAGGTAACTTATTTTTTTAAAATTAATTTAAGTAGTGCTAAATAATGTTAATGATTCAACAATATAAAAGAATAGTGATGAATTATTCATATTCCTGAAAAACATGGTGCTAAAGGCTAGACCATAAGTGTAAAAATAATGTAATCAAAGTGATATAATATTATGATAATATTAAGAAAATAAGCGTACACAGAAAAAGTAAACTAAAATACTAAGCAGTAAATGTAATTTAATTTTGTACCTAAAAAAAATATAGTAGTTATTAAATAAGAATAAATTATTCGTACTTCCTATATAGTATTTTTAAATATTATGAAATGTATTTGTTGTTTAGAATATATAAATGTGAACATTGAAATATTAGTCTATTATTGATATAGATGATTAAATTGAGTTTAAATTTAAACTTATAATTACTTATTTAACGTATTGCTCGTTGTTTATATTTTGAATGTTGTGTTTTTAATTTTAATTTTTGTACACAATTTATTTTAGGATTAACTGTACACAATATAGCTATCAGACATTTGACTAATACAAACGAGATATTTAATGTGACTATTATAATACAAAAAGGGTAGTTTCCGTATATTATAAATAAAACAGTTTAGTGCTGCTAAATAAATGCATAAATTGTTTAACGTCACAAGATATTATCGTATATGTGTGCCTTTGAAATAAATAATAATGATAAAAGTATAATATATCCTTTAAGGAGAATATTTTTAAATTATTTTCCAACAAACAAATACAATGTTGTACAAAAATTGAACTTCGTGTGCAATGTAAAAAAATTTAATATACCTAAATATATTTTTTGAATTGAATAATTAATTTATATTCGGTGGACATAATAGTGTATGAAGGGTTATGGATATTAAATGTGTAGAATCTCAAATGAACACCGATATTATAATACAATTGCAGTTATAAATTATATAGTTTACTTTATTGATGCACAATATTTGGTGGGTAATAATAAATATTTATACAGTTATCCTTGTATTAGATATATTTAATAATGTTCTTAATAGCGTAATTATGCTTCGTTAGCTGTTGGTGTTGTAGTATTTTTGATAAAATAATATGATGCACGGTAAGCAAATATGCGCTATGAGCTATATAATAAAAAATTTAATTAGAACCTTTTAATAATTATATTACAAGTAGCAACTGTTGAATACATTTTTAAAGAATACTGTAATATTTTCCTTCAGTATTTCTATTGGTCTAATGCTTATTTGCATATTATAAATGTCTAATAAATAAGTTAAGTGTATGCAATAATTAATTATTTAATTTAAATTTGAAATCAATCTTTAATATTTTCTTAGATATTATATGTACAATTGTACATTTGAATATATTTTTCTTGTTCATATTTTATAAAATGCAGTAGTAAAAGTAGTATTATGTGTCTTACGTATAATGAAAAATGTAACATTATGTATTATGTATATTATGTATCTAACATGCGACATTTATAAAAATATAATTCAGTTTTTTTTGAAAATATCTATTTATTACTTTTTTTTGCTTAAAAGTGGACAAGTTGAGTCAATTTTTGATTTTATTATCAAACGAATAAAATGTTTTTCCTTCTATAATTAAATAGTTGTTTATTAACGCTTATATAATTATATAATTATATAATATACCGTATGAATCTCTAGTCGTCAATAATAAATATAAAAATAAAAAAGATATAAGAATTGATTTATTAAAAATATTCTTCACCTTCGTGTTTTATTTTAATTATGAATTTATTCAAATTCTGATTTTTTAAATTTCATACACCTATACATAATGATTCATTTTGCAAATTTTACACCATTAAGAAGTGTTTGGTGACAACACAATCTTATTTTTTCAATGAGAACGATTCTTTTTTATTGTTTATTGCTAAACAAATTAATATTTTGAGAAAATGTATTTATCTAAATCAGTGGTTTACAACCTCTTGTATCCTACGTCCCGTTTGTTGGTATTCAAAAATCTTGCGCCCCTTCCCTAAAAAATTGAAAAAAAAATGATCACCTTTTTTTTTTTTATTTTTCATTTTTTCCTTGCATTGTAAAATAAAAATAATTTAATAAATAAAATTGTACTTCTTAATCACTGCTTGCGCATCTCCAGAAATATTTATACCCCCCACCCTCTCAAGTTGGGATACACTGATCTAAATCAAAATTTAATATGAAGTTTTGAGCAATTAGTATATATAGTCAAAAGATAACGATACACTTAAAAACAGTTTTAAAAAAATTATAAAATCTATATAATACTTGGATTATATTTAATACAATTTTATGATTAACTTTTATTTTAACTATGCATACAACTTGTATCCTCGATTTTATTTGATAAGTAAGGATAAAAAAAGTCAAAACAGGCCATAGTATATTTGTGTCAAAGCACACCTTTTTTTGTAGCCTATAGTTACTTCCCGAAAATCGATACTAAAATAATTATTTATTTGATTGTATATATATGTGTAATAGTTATACAAAAAAAAAATTATAGAAAATGCATAGGTAATTCAAAAAGAAAAATAATATTATTTTGTAAATTATTAATGTTTGTATATTCAAAAAATACATAAGTGTTCAAAAAAACAAATTGATAATAAATATATTATAAGTATGTATATTTAGTTATGTTAATAATATTATGTATAATTCGAGTATTTATATATTTAACGTTTTATACTGGTTTGAATTTAAAAGAAATCCTTTTTTTTTATAAAATTTCTTTTTTAAAATTTTTAATTTGTTTTTCTAAGTTTTATATTTTTAATTATGTTGTTTTATTTAAGCATTTGTAGTTTTTTGCAAACTACTCGAACATTCACACCATTTAAGAAGAAGGAATTTAGAACTTACAAAAATGTACTTACATATATTATATAGTCAGAATATTCTTCATAATCAGTTGGAGTAATGGCTATCATAATGTCTTGAGTATAATACCTACATGACATTTTAGGTGATGGTTATTTTTATAAAATATCATAGGCATACCAATTATATAAATATTACACTAAATGTATTATTATACGAGTATATTATGTATATTATGATTACATCGTACGATATATATACATTACACGTGTATATACTAACATATATACATAGGTATCTTATTAAATAATAGGTTCAATCAAATATACGTTTCATGATGACAACATTAGCTGGTCAATAGTAATTTTGAGAGCAGCTGTGCATTGGCCTTACATGTGCATTTATATTTCAGATGAATTGGGATGGGAAAGCGAGAGTTGATGAGGTCAATTTTTTGTCCGTCGAAAATGTCTTTTTTATTGCGATTTCTGTCCATGTGAAACATATTTGGATTGTTTAAACAAGTGTTTCTCAACCTAAGGCTGAGACTAATCTGACCTATTGGGTTGCAATTTGTTTTGACGGGTCACAAGTATATTATTATAAATTTCAATATTAAATAATATAATTATACTAGAAACTATTTAGTATAATACAACTATAATATTGTTTCATGGATAATCCGGTCGAAGAGAGTTTAATAGTGAGGTACTATATCAAAAAGGATGGCAAACATTGGTTTTAAGCTATGTCCAGATGATTACCAGTGGAGTGTATAATTTTATCTCGGAAAATACCTACTTATATATAAATATATATATATACACACATGGATCGAATGGCAAGAGACACCTGTTGGGGAATTCACGACGCTGCCCCTTTACTCGTTCTTGTGGATTTATAAAAACCAATTATACGAGATTATATACTTCAAACATTCACTATGGCGATTATACGCTACTCTACACCGAAATCGTTTCGCACGACGCTGTCTATTTTTTCGGAGTTTTTACAATACAAATAAATTATTATACCAATAAGTCTATAAAGTATGATTTTAGTGATAATTAAAAACATACGAAATGTATGTGTAAAGTTTTATACGTATACAATATAACTAATTTATCAAGCACGTTCATCACAATTTTATTTTAATACTGAATATATTCAAATTCTAGTTTTACGAATTTTAAAGTGTACATACTTAAGTTAATATTTCTAATACTTAGACTTTTTTATACCATTTGAGGAATGTGCTATGGCAATATTAACTTCTATTTTCCAAATGAGAACTATATGTTTTTTCATTTTAAATACAAATTATTAAGGAGATATTTTTTTTAATGTAGATGAGTATAAATTAAAACTATGAGTTTTTAATTATTAAAAATAATAATTTATGATAACAAATTTATTAGGTATAAGGGCTATGATAATTTGAAAATTGTAGTATATAATTAATATTTATTACAATTTATTTTATTTATTATTGTAGGATTATGGTCCATTATATAAGTGAGGCATATTCGAGTATGTTAAAAATATAATAATAATATGTTGGTAGGCACTGGGAAATCTCCGAACACACAGACCTAACGATAAATTCACTGTGAATGAATAATTGAATTACTCAACATTTAAAGTTTAAGCTTTGTTTAATAGCAGCACCGGTCTTGATTTATCCAACCAATGGAAGATAAATAGTATCCAATATTTATTGTTATAATTTTTATATTAACATGTTTTCTTGTACCTTTCTAATGAATATCAGTAGCCGCCGTATTGATTTCCCGTCTGATGAATACCGATTAATTTGGTCAAGTGGCTTATTTATTTCGATTATATTGTTTTAGGTAGTTGTTTCACAGATAGAAGTCAATTGTAGTGATGCTTAGCCTAACGTAGTCTAGAACTAGTGCCATGAACCACATGTCTGTGAATCGAGATAAAAATATTTATTGCAATATTGCTTTAGATATACTTAATAATATAATTTTATATATTTCCATTTTAAATCGAAGAATAATTAAATATTATATAATATAATAAACGAGTATTAGATTCTAACCAAAGTGCCGAATGTATTGGCTTTATAATTAAGTGTAATTATTTTCAGAAAATTTTTATAGTAAAAAAAACTCCATCATCGAGAGAAGTATCTAGTCTCTATGATGGTAATTTGTGCTTTGAGAGCAGTGAAATCGTTTTAAGGAAATACGTTGAAAAAAGGAGGTACTGTCTCTAAATTTGTTGTGTAATAAATTTCTAATTCTGTTATATTAATTATTTAATCAGTAATAACCAATTTATAGTTCAAAGTAAATCATTTCGCACAAATGTATAACAATTACTCTATATTTATAATTGTTTTAATTTTATTTATAATGATAACTAATTTAAGAGATTTTCCAGATGGTAGCACAATGTTTGATGAGTGATTTTCATCCGATTTAATAGTACACGTAGAATAAAGTGGTAAAAAAAATATTTTTTCCGCAGCGTAAGTATCATCTACATAATATCTCGAAACGAATAAAAAAAATCGTGTACCATGAATACATCGTGCGTGTGGTACGATTAGGTATGAAAATGGTTTGGGATTGATGACAAGCACGATTTCCGACGTAACAGGACGGTTGAAAAATTAGAGCCATGGTGGTGACAAAACCCTGTTCATATTACCGGTCGTATTTCAAGCCAAAATATTGCCCTAAGCACGAAGTTATTATCTTAATAAAGTATTAATGTTCGTGTTAAAAACGTTCTTATGGGTCAGTCTGTGTGGGTTTATTCGGCAGCGTATTCTGGCGGATAAGACCTCTTTCGGTCCCTTCCATTATTCATTGATTCGTTTACATATTATTCGTTCAAGTGAATACAGCAATTGATTGCGTCAGTGTCAGTGTTTTATGTACAATGAAAATACGATTTTAACACGGACATTACGAATTATTTTGTTTGAAAGACAATAAATGTTCGATAAGTCTATTTATTATTGGACGTAACATAGTACCATTATTTGAAGACTACGTTACATATGTTACCGCAGGCGTTCTCTATCTCAGTAGCATGAAACGCATCAGCTGATCCGAGTCACTATAAAAGACATTATACAATATTATTACAATATCAATACTGTTATTATTATTACTTAGATTCAGCTTTATTTTTCACCTAAAAATCATTCTAAAGACGATATTTATTTTTTTACACACTAATTATATTAGATACTTAATATAATATATATTTAAAATTTTATAAATCACGACAAATTCATATTATTTATATAATATTTTAATGTACTATATAGATTATTTGGGACAGATTATAATGACTTATTTATCTATCTCATTTCTAGATTTTTTTTCTAATAGCCGCGCTTAAATTATGAATAATTCAATTGCATTTAATTACTAATAAAAGAAAGGTATTTTTTAAATAAGAGTTTTTGGTTTCATAGTAATTTGTTTTATTTGTTGTTTACACAATATTATATCATCATTTTTTTGTGTAGAAAAAGTAATTCAAAAGTTTCATACTATTACATAATCCTTGTAATATAAATTGGACACAGATGTTACTTTAATTTTATAATATTTTCTAATAGTTTAACCGAGAATCGCGAACAACCTTAACCTTCCGAGAAATACGCAGCAGGAAATCTAGTTTTCGATTCTTGTCGTCGACCAAAACTTTTTATATACTTATTTCTTATATTATACAACTTTTTAATAGTTCTAGAGTTTTTAAATTTTTCCTAATTGTGTTTCTGTTTTTTATAGACGTGATATTTATGTTTAACCAAAATGTGAACCGTTTAAACTTTCAATTTCAGTGATAATGGTTTTACTTAAAATTTTTTTTTTTTTTAGAAATATATATATATAAATATAATATGAAGGTGGTAAATTAAATTATATTTACTGTTTATTGCGTTTATAGTTCGGGATATTGTCTTAAAATCATATTATTATGTATATATTTGTCTTTTATTATTATTTTTATTACAATATTAAACAGAAATAAATTAATATTAAATAAAAATTATATTATAATTATAGTATAAATGTACATCGTCAGTTTCTTATATTTATTTTTAATCAAAATTAAAATTAAAAAAAACAAACTTTCTGTTGTTTATAGGTTTGACATACAGATAACTGTATCAAAAAATTTAAATCATAACACATTATTAAGAACATATTTAATATTAGTATATAAGTATAGATACCTACTACCAATATTTATAACCCCTTTTTGTATAGTCTCTTATATGATAGAAAGGAACATTATTAAAACATCGTTAAATGATTGTATACATGTTTTTAAATAGTGTAATAAATAACTCAATACATAAAAACTTATTGTATGTATGATATTTTAATTATTTTTATATTGAGTTATTGAATAATAAATAGTTGGTAAAAATATAATTTTTTGGAAATTTTTAGAAAATATGTTGAAGTATTTATTTAATAAATAAAATCTTGGTATATTATTTAGTATTAATTTCTCATTCAAAACCACAAAATAATAAAGATTTAACTTTAAAATAATAATATTTATATCAAGATACAATTTTAAAAATGTTGAAATATTTAATCAAGTATCTAAAAAGATAATAAAATAGATATATAGTATGAAGTCAAATTACACTTATTTTAATTTAATTGCATTTGGGTTAAAAAAAGCAGTGCATTTCTATATATAATATATAATAAGCTCATAACTCACTTTCTTATAATTTCTATAAAAAATTATTTCATTAAATAATATATATTATATAAATTATATCATACAAAATTTAAAAGTATAAAAATAATAATTAGTATGCCAATGATTGTAATTTAAGCAGAAGGGAAACTAGTGTTTTATAAAGTTTATTTTTTGAACATTTGCTCTTACCCGATTGCAGTTCAATCATTATACTTATTTTTTACCAGAGTACAGTTCGACCATTACCTTCTTTTTAACGGAGTGCAAATCGACTATCACATTTTTTTTAACCTAAATGCAATTCGACCATTTAATTTAGGTAAAAATTTCAATTCGATTATCACAATAAAGATAAATAAATATGTATTTAGTTATAAAGATATACATGCAATTATCATTTTATCATAATAATTATGAGCTAAATTATTTAGCTATGCATAAATTAATTTAATACCATTATCGAATAATATAGAATGGTCTATTTTTTGTACCAAATTATTTTTTTTTACTATTCATAAAAGTAATATGAAATTAAACCTTATTACATTGTTAAATTTATTAACTTGATTACCAAAAATATGTTTACATTTTATAAAAACTACAAAACTACTTATTATTAGTATTGTTTAATTTACTGTAGTTTTATCTTCTTAGACCATCAATATTTAATTTGACTAAGATTTAAAACAATAACAAAAACAAAAAAAATATTATTGTTTGACTCACTCATTCATATTACCACAGTCATTTATTTTCATAACATTTTTTATTCTGAATAGAGTAATAAATGCATTAATTATACAATGACGTATGTTTTTTCCGTCATCTGTAGTCATATTTTTGGACACCAAAATGTTTCGATTTTTAAGTAAGGGTAGCAGTTCTGGTATCAAATTGAATCTATAGTTAGTATATTAAATAGTCAAAGTAAAAATTTCTCAGAAATATTCAAAATAACCAGGGAAAACAAAAATTAAATTAAGGAAAAATGGGAATTTTTACTTAAAACCAGAATTTGACAAAATCGTTTTTATTCTGTGTAACTAATAAAAATAACTGTAGATACTTCAATTTTTTACCAAATGTGAATTAGAATTTTCTTTAATAAATGATATAATTTACCAAAATGTTATACATTTTTTTTCATAGATGTCGATAAAAATGTTGGTCAAAAAGCTAGGAAATTTAATAGAAGATTTCTCATAAGTATATACTGCTGTAACCAAAAAATCTTAAAAATAAACACAGTTTATTATAGACGTTTAGAGTTAGAATATTGAAAAAAATAGATATTTAAACAAAAAATAACAATTTTATAGTTATTTGTACTTTATTTTAATTCAAAAATATTATTCACAGGGACTTGAAAATCTTAATTTTATGTTTTCGGCCAAAATAAATTCAACTTATTGCATTATTAAACTAATAATAAAATAATTAATTTAATAGAATTAATATAAAATATACTAAATACAGTCGATTTCGCTTAATGGAGACATTGGTTAATAAGGACAACCGTTTAATCGGAACAATTCTTCAATTATAAAAACATCTGTACACTTGTAGGGTAAACGTTCGTCGCTTTTCTGGGCCACGAATCCGGATAATTGGGACATTTTTATGGAGTATTAATAGATAAATAATCCCAAAAATATTCACGTAATCGATTATTATGATTAAATTTATGCTCATACATTTTATCTTATTATTTTTTCAAATATGATGTGTATTAAATGTTATTTGGTACATCAGTTGTGTTTTTTTTTTTGCGTGCAGCAACAATTTCTATAAATATTTAGGGTATAATATTATATTTTAAATTTTTGTATTATAAAATATTCTCTATAATTGTATGTAATTTGTAATAATAAAAATTGTGTAAAGAATCAGTTTTTCAATAAGTTTATATATTCGTTTTTTGATTTTGGATTATTAGGATAACCGCTTTATTGGGACAAAACAACACACAACCGATGTGCCCTAATAAAGAGAAGCTGACTGTACTTAGATATAGACTGGTAAAACTTCTTCGATCAGAATCGTTTTTCGTATTCAATGCTTTGTCATCGAATTAAAATTTACCATGATAAACATTACAATGACTTACTCTTCTAATGACGAGATTCACTCTATAGGTATATCTTTACTATACCAAAGTAGTTACTACTTTTCCCCTTTTTAACTTTTGTACTTAAAATAATATAAGAGTGGTTTAACATTTTTTTTTTGTTCAGTAATACTTAAAAAAAAGTGAACTGTATTATAATGTTTATAAAAAATAAATAATAATTAATTGTACTCCTTTGGTGTTAAACTTTAAAACTTCTATAAATAGCATGACATTTTTTTTTTACAAATATGTTATTTATAGGTATTTATCTTCATAAATATTTTTTTTAGAAGTTTAAATGTCTTATAATATTAAATTTTACTCACTATAGTGAGTTTATAAACTTGAATAGTTATAAAGTTATAATACAATGTAATTTTATAAAAAAAATTCGTAAATATGTTTTGTTCGTATTTGTATGAAAAAATATTTAACTAAATTAGAAATAAGTACCACTAAAAAATGTCTTCACTGTAACTTACTATTTACTTTTAGTTACTATAGTTATCTATATTAAACAACTTTTTTGAAATTTAAAACAAATGTTTCTGTTTCTTTGAAAAATATTATTTATTTATTTACCTTATTGGTTTTAAATTGTATTGCTGGGAATTCTTTTGAGAGCTGAAATTTTTCTCTGGTATACTTCATATTATATTTTTATTTGTCAAAATATTTTATATTAAAAAATTATAATTATTTGACCCCAATGTACATAAACAATTATGTTAAAACAACTTTAAATTAATATAAAATTAATTATAAATAGTAGAGAAGATTTTTGCATAATATGTTACAATTTTTAAATTTACAAACGCTAAAAATTCACCAAAATACTGTATTTGAAACATATATATTTATTAATCATAGGGATATATTTTCATAATAGAATTATAACTATAATATAAACATTAGAATCTTTAAATTCAATATAAAGCATTTTAAATTCATTTGTGAATAATTGTTATAATTACTATAGTATCAGTATAATACAAGTATATATTGTTTTGTATAGATTAAAGTATTTTAGGTTAAATACAATGATAAAAGCATAACTATCTGAACATTTGAGTTAGGTACCATGCATACATTATTTAATTAGGTACTATAATTATTTATGTATTTATTAGTAATTGGGATTATAGTATTAAACAATTTCATTATATATTATACAAAGATCAGTTGAAACAATAAATTTAAATTTAAAGGCATTAAAATAAATATTGTTTTTTATTATCTTTTATAAAATGAATTATTTCAAACACTTAACACAATCTTTTATTCTTAATTTAATTTTTACTTTCTATTAAATTTATTTTTGGAAGGAATTTAGAAAAAAAAATGTAATAAAATAATTGTTCTTACAATTTATTAGAGTTTAATAAAATAATTTAAGAAAATATTGCTGATTTTAATATCTGAGATTAGTTTTTAATGTTTATAATTTACATTTATGATCTCCGGGGAGTGTATTTACGTAAATGGGGTTAGGTGACATGATTATTATTGAACACTGCTCGAGTAATATGAGCAATGTATAAATATTTATAAAATAATTCATAGAAAATACCAAATCTGTGATGAAGAGTTAATCATACAACCTTAGTATAACGGTATTATTTAAATATTTTAACATCGATGTTACTTATACGACTTATCTATATGTATAATGTATATACAAGTATTTGTGAGGTAAATAATCAAATGCATTATTTATAAAATTGTTTTAGTAAAATAATTCGCTTTTAATATGAACAGATCTATTAAATAGTAAGAAAATACTGAAAATACTGAAAATATTTAAGATATATATAACATATGTATACTACTTATTTTGATCATTGATCTAATATTGATAGTTATACACCAAAATTCTAAACAAAACAGCCTATAAATATATTTATACTGAAAAATAGGAATGAAATACAGAAATATAATATTTTTAAATACATGTTAATATATTTCAATTAATATTGAGTTTAAATTGTTTATTTGAAAAGTTGACTGTTCAAAAATAATTATACTAATTAAAATTGAAAAAATATTATTGTTATTCCAGTTTGAAAATAAACATATACTATTTTAGATAAAATACTAATATAATATTTAGACAAACAGATAATATGTGTTAAGTTATTTCTTGAATGAGTAATTGAGTATTGTGTGAGTTTGAAAAATTATAGAATTTGTAAAATTATTATTTCAAATTTTATTAAAAATAAATCTTGACGTTGATTAGAAAAAATTAAAAAAAAAAGTATAAGATTCACGATGTATATTAGGCCGATTACTGAAAATTCAATTAAATACATACAATTTTTAGTAAGTTTACTTATAAATAAAATAATTTTATGTATCACTATAATCAATTATTTTTTTTTTTAAAAATGGTTGACTGGAAATTTTTTCTTGTAAATTTGAAGGGACAAAAAAAATTCCATAACTGTTTAAACAATCATCCAAATGAATTAATAAAAAAATTAGCTACTCCCACAATACCTGGTAATCCTCCGAGATGCCTGAAACGTGAGTGGTGTCGTGATCTATTAAATTAAATTAATAAAAAACTAACAAAAAGTGTCATCAATGGGTAGCTTCTTTCAACAAAATTCTCATGACCAAATTGTTACTTTTATCATATATATTTATTGTGTCTAACTATTGAAACAGATTGTTTATTACTTGTAAAAACAAAAAGAGGAAAAAAAATGTACGATTTGGGTTCAGTATCTGTCTTTGTCTTTTAATTATTGTTTGGAAGAGTTTTCTGTTATTTTAGGTACTACCTTTATAATTGGATTTTACTTCGTTATTTGGTATTGAAATATCACATTAGGTGAATCTTATATCATGGGAGCTGCATATGTTATTTTATTTTGCGCACTGATTTTTTATTGGGTCAGGAGCGTGACATCGTATATTTGACAATTTTTTATTTATGTCCATTGAATAAAAACAGATAATGTTTTATATGATTGCTATTATCTATATTCTTTAAATTTTTCTCACATTGTACACAGTATTAGACTTATTATTATATATTTGAACAAGTAAGGTTTTGTTCATATAATATATACACTTGTACTTGCGATAGACATAATAAAAATAGATTAACAATAAACACTGGAAATAAATAACAATATAATGATATTATGTAGGTACATTGCTCATCGTCCAATGATAATTTATTTTTAATAATACCGTTGACACGAAAAAAACTCCAATCTAACAAATTTACGATTTTGAGATATTGGTACCTTTGGATTCAGGAGTTTAAGCTATATATTACGTTAATATATTTTTTTTGACAACTGAATTGTAGAATTATGAAACATAAATAACAAATAATGGCTTTGGTGTATTACCTACAGTAAATAGTTTACGATATATATCTATATGATTCGAAATTACATTGCAAGTAATGAGATGCAACGGTAGCTTACTGTTGTGTTAGAAAAAGATCATACTGGAGATTTTACTTACCATTAAAAAAAAATCTCTCTTGTGACGTTGAAAAACCTATTTGAATTTGGCAAAGACCTTAAATAATATTAATAAGCGCTTACAAACTATAGCCTATTTCTATAACTATTTAGTAAGTATTATGTATTGTACATGATTAAGTTAAAAACATTTTTAATTTTTTTCTGTTATTAATTATAAATTTGTTTTGTTTAAACGTATTTTTGTGCTTCTTAAAAATTTGGTTGTAATATATGAAGATTTTTCGTGTCAATGACAATAAAGGGGTAGTTCTAATTTTTTTTATTTTAAGCGATAGTCTGTTTTCATTACTATTACTACATTTTATATGGTATATTTTAAACCATAGTCCATACAAACACAGAATAAAAGTTATTTTCGATATATTTATTTTCAAACTTTTGACTTTTCGAACAATAAATTTAAATTTACCCGCAGCTATCTTCTATGGTCATATTTTTTTCAACAATATTTATTTATTAGGTCTACGATACTGGTAGCTACAAAGATAAGTTCTATAAAAACATTTTTTAAATTAAATTTGTATTTTTATAGTAATCTTATAGTTACATGTGCAAGTGACTTTACTCAGACCTCAGTAATTTAGTTGCAATATTGAGTACACCGAGTTATATTATGTATACATAATAAAAAATACGCAGTTAAAGTTGAATAATTTTATCAATATAAATTTATATAGTTTATCATATTATGTAAAAATGATTATCATACGTATGTCATATTTGTATTATACTAAAAGTTAAATTATTTAAGATATTTTTATACATATTATAGGCACAATATTATTAAGTATTAGATATTAATCATTAAAGCTATTATATTAAACTCAAGGTTAGCTTAATTATTATTTATATCAACACTTTTTACGAGTGTTAGATAATTCGTGGTTATATAATGTTTCTGTTTCAGCATTGATTCGTACATTGTGAATATAAAAAATTGAAAAAAAAAAAAATTAAAATTTAATGCAGAATTATTATTTTGTAGAGCGTACAATTTTTACGGGCAATTATTTTGATTCTCGACGTAAAAGTTGTTCCGATTAGAAATGGATGTTTGGCAGGTACATTATTACTTTTTTCTGTGAATATAGTGTGAGTGTTATAATTTATGCTACTACATTTTCATGCGGTGAGGTGATGGAATTTCTATTTAGTTATATTACCTACTTGATGGAATCAACGTATAATTTGCGAATCGAGGCAGTTAATTCCATTAGAATATCATTGGATAATTTCAAATACCTAATTATCTAAGGTGTAAAAAACATGAGCCGAGCAATGTGTCATAAAAAAACGTTGTAAATAAACCTAGAAGATAATATTATTTTCGATTAACATACATGGATCATAACAATTTGAAGACCACGAGATATTTTAACGTATATTGCAACGGTGGTTTTTGAAGTTCATAAACTATTTTTTTTAAACACAATTCGACGTTTGAAGTTTAAACACCACGGCAGATGTAATACAACTAACAATTATAAAAGCTAAATTGTGTAAAAACAACAGTTAAATTACAATTTGCTACGGTGAATTGTTTAGTTTTTGTATGTGATGTGGATTAGTAAATTTCGTTTATTCTTCATTGAATTGGTTTAGTTTTAATTAAAGATACAGGTTTACATTTAAAGTTTAATCCACATAATTACGTTTGGGATATTTATGAAAAAAGGCAGTATAAGAAGCAATGCGTTTTTCTTCGGATTTTAGTCTGGATGTAAAGCTTATAATAATAATGATGATAATGTGTCAATAGATTATATTGATGTATACGTGAATATCTATAAAGTATAAAAGTTTTTCAAACAGGATGTAGTGACTGGCTATTATATATTATTTTACAATAAAATAAGGTTGAATTTACATAATGCCTATAGGGGTTATATTATACTTTGTATATTAAAATATTTTATTCGATTGAATATTTTTTTATTTTTTCATAACAGCCATACAATTTATCTTTAATCTAAAATTGATGTTGTAGTAAACGCATAACACTATAGTGTCAATACAATGGTATGAAAATAATCGTATCAATTACGTTTATCGCAAAATATTATTGTTGCCTTTATTTTATGTACAACTGATTAACAAAGAATATTTATTATTTTGTATGTGCATTGTAGACTAAAGTTAATGTTGCCATGTTGAAATAAAAACACGACCATCGCTACGCTTGGAATCTAATACTAGATTTTAATCTAGGTTAGAGGAAAAAGTATAAAATATATTAGGCCTATACATGTACATAATAAATTGCTATCTATAATATAGACTATAGGCACATAATATGCTACTTGACTAATTACCACATTTATATATTAAGTAAGTAGTCGATACCATACAATAGTAATATTTAATTAAATATCGTGTGTTAGTTACAGTCTAGTATAGGATACTCAAATATAAGTATGCACTTATTTAGACACTATAATACAATGTGGTATTTAAACGCTTTTTTAAAAGTGTGTTATTTAGAAGATTAATGATTTTTAATATTTTTTTAAATTTTGCTTTAAAATATTTATAAATTAAATATTTGTATTTTTACAATATTAGTAGAATTAGAACTACTGTAGTTTTTTAAAAAATTATCATCGCATGTATTGAAATATATTAATAATATCACAATATTTAAATATTAAACTATAAAATTCGAGAAGTTTTATAAAAGTAATAGTTGTAAACTTTTATGTGTACCTACCTATAATCTATATAATCGTAAAATTATTAAAGCATTAAACGTATCTAAATATTTTAATAAAGGAGTATAGACATTTTTTATTAAATAAAATAATATAACAAATAACATGGATTATATTCCATAAAAATAAAAAATAAAATAATAATCAATATAGAATAATATGTTAATATTTTATACAATAAACTGTCATGATGTTCTGTTAATATAAATCTATAAGATTTACCATAACATGCAGATAAGCTTTTTATTATTTTTAATATTAATATTAATTATATTTAATTATATTCTATTTTATTTTTTATCTTTGTATTTTCTTAACTATTCAACATGTGCAACTATGTTTCTGATTAATGAATAATGAAAACTTTAATTTTTTATATTGTTTTATTGGCGATGACGGATATAAATATTTATTATGTACTGTCAGCAAAATTAAAAAAAAAAAATTATGAGATATTTTTTAAAGCCAATTTTTAAGTTCCATAAAATAAATAATAATATTATGTAGGTTATATTACACATATCAAATCGATTATTTTTTATGACTAAAAAACAATAAATTAATCTAATATTTTTAAATTACGAACATTAGGTGATTTAAAATGTATATATGTATGCATTATGATATTTATCTCAAAAAAATATTTCGTTTAATACCAAGCTTAATTAATCTTAAAATAGGTGCGTTATAGTAATTAAAAAATAAGAATATATAACATTGTTATTATAATAATAACGAACGTATAGACAAAAGTATAATTAATACCTTTTGTAAAAATGTTAAAAATAATTTTAAATTCTAGTAAATATCCAATTGTCTTAAAATATCATATTTTAAGGAATATTCAAGTTCTAAATTTCAAAGGACCATGGCTCTTTATTAAACATTTTATATTAGTGTACGTAAACAAATTTTAATACCACAATTAATTTTGCATCAATTAATAATATATTCAAAGATAAATATATTTTTTAAATTGATTTTGCACGCTTATAAATAACAAAAAATATTTATTGAATTATTCAGTGTTGTAAAATAAATGTAAGTGGGTGTAAATTAATGTTATTTTAAATAAAGTTAAATTACCTTAAATTAATTTTATAATTTTATTTTTACACTTCACTTTTAAAATAACAATTTTAATTATTTATTTTCTTTTTCAAAACCCAATAGCAATAATTAATTTATTACTTTTTTGAATGACAATGGTGTTGGAAAAATATATTATAAATATAATCTAGATTTTATGTCATTTTCAGAAATACATTAAAAAGACATATTATATTATGTATATTTTTGCATCTACATTTGAAACGGATGATTTAGACTCTTTTAGAATTGCATAAAAACTAAATTCGTCGAATAAGATAAAGTTAAAGGAAAAGTATATTAAAAGAAATCAGACTATAATAATAGTATGTTTGCCCGACATAGATTTTACCGTTCAGTGAGATAGTGAAATTTTCTTAGAATAAACGTCAACTGAGTCAGTCGATCATTTGGAAAAAATGTTTTACGAGAAGGAACATATTAGGTAAATACACTACATATAAGTATAGCTACTAAAATTGTCCAATGAAACAGGTGAAGCGTGAGGTATAGAGGCATTTAATTTATTAGATGAATAGAACGTTTTCGATTTGGTGATGATAATGTGTTTGAAACGTGTGTGTAGTTAACAGTTAACAGCTTCTCAGTTTTTCAACATGCCACCACGTTAAAATTTTTCCGATAATACTATATACTAGATAATTCTTTTAACCACTCGTACGACACACATTATTTCTAAAACTATTAACGTTTATGAATACTTTTTGTACATAATCTATAGTAATTACAAAATAACATTTTATTTTTACTATTATGTGTTAATATAATATATTTTATATTTTATTACATATGTTTCTTACAAATATTTTAACAAATGTTGTTCTTCATTAGCGTTTTCAAAAAGTGGTTTTAAAATTATCTAACTTCCTTGTACTTCATCAATAGATTACAATAAAATATTCAATAATAATTAATTAACAATATATGCCTTATTTTATAAAATATTTTTTATTTATATAATATGTACGTTGTATAATATACCTATTTATACAATATTAACGAAAAGAAATGACAGATGGTTAATATTTGGAAAGTAAATCGTTTGTATATTTTACTAAAAGGCCAAGTTCTTGAATTTTTCAAAACACGTTTGGAGAAAAGTAAAAATATAACATGTTGAATAATTGAAAATAGAAAAGTTTCATTTATGGAATTAATAACTGCCTTTTTAAAATCGGTCACTATTTTCGAATTTGCATTCATAGTTACATTTACATATTTTCTGTACAATATTTAATTATTATTAAAGAAAATATTTATGTTGAGGCGTACGTACTTTTTGTCTCTCCAAGTCGAAATGATTGTAATTGTAATTGAAAATAGTTCGTTTATTTATTTTAATAACTCAAGTAAGTATATATCATGTATATGTAAAAGCCTGAAGGGTAAAGATGCTGTGGACTCAGTAACTCTGGTACATATAAGTATGCTGTGCTGGTGGGTTTCTCATATATGGCGTCCTCATTCTTCTTCTCCTGGATATGAAGTTTATATTTTTGCCGTGATCTTATTGTTGTGTCCTTTAAAAGTTTTTTTCGTAGTTGCAATTGTGTGGGCCAGTACAATTATAATGGCTTATTATTATATATTATGCTAGATAAGTCATCGCGGTTACATTACAGTTTAGTATAAATGATTCCGATTATATACTTGCACATCATGATTCGTAATGGTGAGTCTAAGAATTCATAGTTATTGTGAAACAACATATTTCCTAATAGATCTTAAAATTGATAGTAATTTGGTAGTCCATTAAAGCGTATAAAATTCTTAATTTTTCCCGGTTATCATGGCAAATACTAGAGTGATGAGTATATTTTCATCTGCACTCTTTTTAATTAATGGATTATAGTCATACACTTAATAAAAGACTTTTGGACATACTTTAAATGTAATATCAAAACCAGCATTTTAATTTTCATAAAATCTTACAATTCCCAATTGTTGTAATGATAAATTATCTTTGTTTTTTTTTTACTAAAATATTATCATCGTATAGTATATTACATAATTATAAAGGGGGATTCATTTTTTAAGAAACAGTATTTTTTTTTTATATTATAAGATAAGTTTTCTTTATCACTTAAAGATTTGTTTAACTGATTCTTTATTCACTGAACTAGATACTGATTTTAAAGTGCCAGCGATTACTGATTAATGGTTAGTAAATTTGAATAGCTTTTTCTTGATTGGAATTACGTATGATTTTAATTTTTTCTTTAATTTTTTTCACCTAAACAAATACAAGATGTATGTAAATGTTCAGGTATTGAGTAGTTTTTTCCAATAATATTTTTACTATCAAGAGATCGATAATTTTAATTTTAGTATCACACTTAAGTTTACACATCCAATAAAACATATTTTTAGAATCAGTTTTTCTAATTACATTTTTATTTTTATACATTTCTACGAAATTGTTTAAACTTAAAATAATTATACCTCTATGAATACTAAGTATAATTTGAATATTTTTGCCACTCATATTAAATTAAATTAAATTAATTTGATACAATAAATTACATAGATAAATTAATTAATTAGTGACACATTTAGAACATATCGAATAAACTGAAATTCACCTATGTAATCAACAATACTATTGTGGTCTGGGAAGATTTGATGATAATCAACGATTATTATTTTTATCATGAAAGATAACGGTCAATGGTCAATATTATCATTTATCAATGTCATTGCAATTAATATCTTAAAAAATATTATTTCTGTTGGCGTTGCGACAGATCTTATGAAATTTGCAGTTGTTTGCCGCAACTTGCGCAGGTAATTGATAAGGATAGAGTGACCAACTTATAACGTATAGAAATAATAAAATATAACGTCGATTGTGTGAAAGTCGGGAACAAACTCCTTTAATGACAATATAATAATTACAATCGATACAACAATAAACATTCATAAATAATAGAATAATAATGCTATTAATGAGGGCGCCCTAAAAAGTACATATAAAAATAGTTAGCTAAAATAAAAAAAAAATATATTGGATAAATAATCAGTAGTATGAACAATCGTAATAAATAGTAAATAATAATATATATAACTCAAAATGATAATAATAATAAATATCAATATAAATACAATTGATAATAATATCACCTGATTACGGTGAACGCGCTGGTTATGATACGGACTGATCAAAACAAAGCCGGTTTCCGACTGATAACTGAAGAGCTGGCCGCCGATGGAGACTGGTAAACAATCCGGAACGGAGAGAACGCGTTTCTCAGCTTCACAAGTAAATCACACGGTCTGGATTAAATGACGACAGGTGGCGAGTAGAAACCACACGGACGGGAGTTACGTACTATGACGGGTTACCGGATCTCAACCTCGCAACTTCGTAATTCGTCAACAAACGAATTACATATAAGAAATTACGGCGGATTGATATGCACAGGCCAACGGATCATACACGCGGATGTATCGGCAACGCCTGGCGAGTTGAGACCACACGGACGTACAGAAAAGACGGATTACCGGGTCTCAACCTCGCACACTACACACGACGTGCACCAAATGGTTAGCGCGACAAGTCAATGACGACACAAAAATCGCACAACAGTCCGACGATAATAATAAAACGTGAAGAAACACTACGCGTTTGTTAGACAACACTACAAGTTCAACAAAAAAAGGGCGTAAAAAGCCGAAAAAGACGTACGATTGTGTTTGACGGCGTGTGAGAACGATTTGGTCAAGATGGCGACGATCACGTCGCAAATTAGCTGCCTTCGCACGTAGAAAGCTGATAAAAGTGTTGCTGCAGTGATCAAAGTCGGTACGCGCCGGCGACAACGATAGTCCGCGCGATAACGTCGCACGGCGTAATGGCAAAGGGCGCGAGACGCTATTGTTGGAGTGCAGCCGATAACGTGTACATTCGGTCCGGGTTGAACAATTTCAAATGTTCAAATACTTTGATGTTTTGTGCATAGAATATTTCTAACATAAAACTATTTGATTAGTTTACGTTCGAACATATGACCTTTGGACAGACCGTATTCGAACTGGTAATCCTCTCTTTGTAAAAAGATATACATATAAAAAAAAATAATACATCTTAATATTTACACAACTAACATCAGGTTAACAATAACCTCACTCTACTCTCACGGTACATTAATATTCATATCTGTAATCTATAATGTATGACTAGTTTTGTTCGCAATATTATAAAAATGTCCAAAATGCAATTAATACATAGGTAACATTATAATTTACCGAATCAACAAGCGACTATATTATCTATTTAAAATTGTACATTATTCATTCAAAAACAGCATTAAGTAATATATTATATTTTACGAAGTAGGTACATCAAGTATACAACATACGCCCGTAAAAATTATTAACCCCCTCATTAGGTCGTATACGTTTACTGTTATTTGAGTTGTAAACTTGTAACTAAAATATTTCATTGCGTTATTTATTGATATTTATTGTTTTTATCTTAAAAACCGAACCTCTTTTATCTAAATCCGTTTCTAAAATCTGATCAATAATAGGTAACAATTAATTAACTAAATTCCAACAAGGATTTCTTCGCAAGAACAGCATATAACAATAAAACATTAGAAGTAGTGACACAAAAACACTACACTGAATACAATAATTAACTTATTTGAACCTACTACTTAATCACAAATATATTTTATAATATAACCAAAGGAATATTTGATACTTTTTTTTTATATATAAATTAATTATTAATGAAATCAATAAATTGCGTTGAGTCATTAAATTTTCACTATTCATAAGACATTTAAGTATATATCGTTTGAAAACAATTAAAACTGAAGATAGTATAATAAAATATAAAAAATTGTAAATGTTTTAATGTGTAAAATAAAAATATGTTAACTAGGGTAGTGATGTAAAAACTTTTCACATTTATCAAGTGTTTAGGTAATAAGTAAGAATTTATTTTAGTTTGATTATTTTATTTTAACCGTGGGTTATGTGAATAGTCGATACTTTAATTAATATTGACTATTTATTATATTTTACTCCACCGCACACCTTGTACAATTATATTAACATTTATATTATTGAAGGATTCCTTCAAAAAACAAACAGGTAGAAATTCAATAGTGATTTTTAAAAATCTTAACTGCTGAAATAGTGAGTTAAATCCGTTATTCTCATTTAAAATAGTCTTGGTTAATAAAATAACAAATATTTAGTTTATTACAATATTATATTATTGTATTTAATATGAAAACTTAATATTATTAATCATAATTTTTTAAATAAAACATACAATTAAAATAAGACTTAACAGAAAATTTAAGGCCTTAGAAGCTTAAATAAAAAAAATATATAAAATAATAAATAAAAAATATGCTGTGCATACAGTTCTATAAAGGCATGACGAAAAAAGTTGATATTATTGATTATTATTAAATTCATATTAAAACAGTATAGATATAAATAATAACAGTTTTCATAATCTCACAAATTAAAAAATTTAATTACATAATAATTATTAACGTTTCTTGTGAAAAATATTTATAAGTACCTATATATAAAATGACTTAAAATTAATATGGAATAATTGCATAATATTGATTTATAAAAGACGTAAATATATCTTGTTATATAAAATAAAAACAGTATTATTAAAATACATTTTTTAAATAACAATTTTTCTTTACTTTTTTTATTTTTGTTGTTAAATACGAAAATAAATTATTTATAATATGAACTATTATAATAATTTGACATTTTAAATTGTTATAGCTTCTTATATTTATATATCTATAGACTATTTACATTTATATAAATGATTATTGAATAACTAATAAGAATTAAATTATAAAGATATTCCAGCAGTGTAGTCTTATTTAGGTAAATTAAAATGCATTTAAATTTTACTTAAAATACTTGAATAAAGACTGTAATTAAATCCGCGAAATTATAAAGAAAAAAAATTTCATCATTCAATGCGTTTTAACAATAACGCCAGTAAATCGTGCTTGGTTTAATTCATTGAGATTTACATAAAGCAAAACAAAACCATATAAACATTACAAGTTAAGAAGGAATTATTCAAGAGAAAGCGTTTGACGCGTGACGCCTCGGCTTGGTAAAATGCAATAGCGTGTCCATAGATTCATAAGAACAATATTAAAATAATATTTATAGAAAAAAAGTTTGTGGAAATCAGTATTTAGCTATAGAAGTAACACATGGTTCTAAATTTAGTGACCATGATTGAGACACTGCGCTACAATCAGTCCTTTTTCAATTATTAATTAGTATAACGAAGAATTAAGTCGCTTACTTATATGAGGTATGATGCTAAAATATCTTAATCCGTGATGAGGGTTTTTGGAGCTGTAAGAACAAAACGTATGGAGCGGATAATTATAATATGGAATATTTTTGTACAATATACAGTCCGATATAGAGTCATCTTTTCCTATTTGGTTGAAGAGAGTTAAATCACTTAAATATTATGATATCACCCACATTGAGGCATGTGGAGAGAGACTCTTGCACATTTTTGTTCACAAGCGCCATGAAATAGCTTTGCGGCTCTGCACGGACAATACGCTCAATCACAATCGTACGAGACGTAATACGCTGCTGTCTATGTTATAACGTAACAAAAATAACAATATAAAATATTACGAGTAAGAAAATAATTGCAACACTGCGAATATTTGATACCTATACAACAGTCGAATTCAATACAACTTATTTTCTCTCGGATGAACTGTGGGTAAATTCAATATATAATGTTATATTTTGTACAACAAGAATAATGTACTTATATATTTTTATTTTCACCCATACTACAATAGTTATTTTTCTATTTTATAGACTTTTTTTTCCTATATCATGTTACCGAGTCGTTATAAACTTACTAGGAATTACTCTATTCCTTTGATTTCCTCGGGAAATTCTAACTATTTACTGTTTTGAATTCTCGGCGTCTATGTACCCGTATGGAAATAACGAAAAGCGAATTATTTATAACGAAGTGATGATAAAAATTGACTACAATTCATTGTTAAATTTTACAATATAATATAGAATTACAAACTAAGCATTATATTAAGGTATATAAAAATAAGGTAGAATTCAACCGATATATATATATGAATTGTAGTTATATATTATTTTAGAATCATCGCTCTATTTCAAAGTTATTTATCTTTTAAAAATATTTTCATACTTAATTTTGTCAAAACTATCAAACGTTTGTAATTTTCAAATAACTAATATAGATTTATCCCCAAACGATCTGCCTGTAATTATTTAACTATTATAAAAAATATAATCCTCTATTCTTTTGAAGTCAATGCACAAACTGATATTATCTATACTGAATTTTCAAAGGCATTTGGCCGAGTGATAATCAAATAATTTTTATTAAAAAATAAGTTATTTGGAGTTTTTGATTCTTTACTAAATTGGTTTCAATAATTTTTATCTAGACGTTACAAAATTGTTAAAAATTTTAAGTTTAGCTCTTAACAGTTTTATGTACCATCAAGTATCTTTCAAAGAGACACCTATCAACATTACTTTTTAATATATTTATAAATGATCTTCTTAATGTTATTACTAATTCTAATACTCTTTTGTTTGCTGACCACGCCAAACAAGTAAAAACTATTAAATCTTAACAAGATTTAATACTATTAATACACAGTTAGATATTAATAACCTACTTATGTAATGTAATGTGAATAATTTATTTTTAATATTAATAAATGTAAATTTATGAAATTGTACCTAATCAAAAATCTTATTAACTTTCAATTCTCTTTTTCTGATTTTAATATCGAGCTTGTTACTCAATTTAAAAATTTAGATACATTTTTAATTCTAAATTAAATTTTTCTTCTCATTCTGAAATAATCAAGAATACGCTTTTCGTAACTTAGGATTTATTAAACGCACTTATGGTTCATTTATAGATCCTATCATCTTAAAAATTCTCTATTGCTCTCTTCTTCGATTCAATCTAATCTAAAGTAAATATCCCCTCAAATGGATAAATAATACGTTAAAACAAAATCTTATGCTAAAATCTATTCAAAATAGTTTCTTACTTTTTATATCGTTTAGGCTTGAAACACATGGGTGTTATTTTACCACACGACATTTTTATCACACCGTTATTATTTTACAGTTTTGTTAAAATACATTAAAATGAATAAAGCACGTCACATGAGTGTCGCGTCGTAAAATTAACATGTGACATTTCGATAATTGTTACGTGCACTATGACTTTACCACACATTAAAAATAGCATGCGATAAGAAATTTCCTATCGAAAATATGTTCGTATGTTTCAAGCCTTAAATTCAATATTAACAGACTCCTCCATGGCTCATTATAATAATGTTTTACATTTTCTTGATATTTTTCTACACTCTGACCGTCGTATAGTTTTACTCTCAATTTTTTTTCAAAAACTGATATTAGGTTCAACTGATTGTCACGAAATACTTTTTTTTAATGTGCTTTAAAATTAATAGGTTTTATACTAGAAATTCTTAAAGTTTTTATTCATTATATTTAAATAAAAATTATATTTTAAATTACCCTGCTAACTTTCTAATAGTGTCAGGTAAATACATGCGTCTTTGTTTAAATTTAACGGTATCTGATTTTCTTTAATTTGTATTCTTTCTCATTATATACAATCTATTATTAAGTAATAATGATTAATTTATTGTATTATGTTTTGTTATTTTCCATACGCAGTATTTTGTAATATTAAATGTTTTACGACTTACGTCTGTATATATAAAATAAATAAATATGTTATCACCTAAGCAGAATTGATTTGAAACTTGTATATTTTATTTTATACATTTTTTTTTCTATTACTGAATACGTATCTAGCGAACATTTTGTTTTTAACTTTAGTATCTACGAGTATATGTCTTATAATAGTATATAAAATTGACAATATTACTTTTTGTTTGAGTGTAGTTAAAATTAAAACCATTAACTATTTCAAGAAATTTGAAAAAAAAAATCTGTCACAAAAACAGTAAACATACTATGGCTCATTGCTTGTTAATTTTTTTGTATACCCATACATGATTGATTGTTATACACACTTGCACGAGATACTATAACCTCAAAATGTCAAAAAGAAAATGTCATTCAATATCGAGCGGTTTGAAAGGATATAATTACTGAAAGTGCGTATTAAAAGATAATAACATGATATAATTGATTCAAGAATATTTTAAATGCTATCATTTATTATACAAAACCTGATATTTAGTAATATGTTTAAGATTTAATTTGATACGAATTTATAAGGTATAACAATGTTTTAAACTTCTAATGTATAATTAATTATATTATATTACTTATAACAGTTTTAATCTTAGGTTTAATTTTATAAAAATTAATGTATTTTACTAAACTTTGTCTAGTAAGAGGACAAACCATGGTCCGAAGGAAATCGGTTCTTCTACACATTCCCAAATGACACCTTGCGCATAATCGGCGTTTTCTCTCGCTGATTAGACTACTACCTACACTTAAGTATATGTACATTTAATATAACATGCGTAATTTTAATTTATTTTGTTTATTTAAGCCATAAAAAAATAAACAAATAATTGCATGTTAGTTTATTTATTATTTTTATAAAAAATAATTTAAAGTTTTATTAATTTTATAATGTTATAAAAATTATCTTATTTTCCTGTGAATTATTACGCAGAACACTTTTTTGTTGAAAATGTTGTCTTATTTAAAACTAAAATCTAAAAAGTAATTTTGGACATTTTTGATAAATTTAAATTTTATCCTAAAGAAACAGGTGTATTTTAATAGCCGATAGGTTTGGAAGATGGCTATGATAATTTGAAAATTGGAGTTATTAATATTAATTTATTATATTTTACTAGAAATTTTATTGGAAAATATTGTTTTGTAATTAGGTAATTAATAAGTATAATTACACAATATAATATAACAATAATTTGGGTTCAAATATATATTTTAAATAATAGTACTTTTTAAAATATTGCATTTATTGAATAACTCCTTTTGCATTTAAATTATAAGTTTATAGTGGAATCACAAGTATATTATATTATATTATTTTTTTTTAAAGTAATTTTAATTTTAAAATCACAAAATTATTAACTATAAAATGTGTAGAATATTTTATCAAAATTAATGACGAATGTAAATAATTTAAATATATTTAGTGGTATCTAGTTATTAAAACAAAATATTACCTATCTATATAAAATAATTAATGCAAAGGCATCTTATTCAAATATATATATAAAATATTTTGTGCAGAAGAAAAAACACGAGTTTCCAGAAACTTGGTCATTATTAAATGTCATTTAGAAAAAATAAAAAGAGGTACTTTGAAATATTTTTTGAAAAGAAGAAATACCTAAGCTCGTGCGACGTACTACATAGTATTAATTAATTTTTAATATTTTTAAGTAATAAAATTTCAAAAACATGAACTTAATACAAACTACTTACTGGAAATATGTATTTCAACGATAACGTTGACATCACCACTGCATGAGAATGTTACGTATATTAATAATTTTCCTTTGGATGATTCGTAATCGTACCCGTTTTTATTTCCGGAAAATTAAAATATTACCTAAAAAATGTGATATTAAATATAATTATTATTAATTATTTTTAAATTCATGGAAATCTATGGAAATAATACTTCAATCGTGAATACCTACAAACAATGAACTATTTATAAACGGTTGTATAATACAATAGTTAATTTTCATATTTATCGAGAATTTCACACAAAAGTAATATTAAGTATTGTTCTCATTCAATTACAGTATGCTATTGAGGATTAGTTTATTAGTTGAACTTACTCTAATGCAACAATACAAACTCAATGACTGTAATGTATATACGGGACTTTAGAATAAAGTCGTAATTATTGAGGCTTTTAATTAGACAATAGGGTTAGTTGAAATACGAATGTCACTTAAACATGACAATTGCCATGAAGAAAATGATAATAATTAAGGGATGTTAGCTATTCATTGGATTCAATATAAACTTAAAACGATAATCGATGTTTGATTTTTTAGAAAAATCTCTTTATGGTTGTCCATATATAATATTAAAGTAAAAATTTAAATTACACTATTGACTGACCCAACATTTTTATTTACAATAAGAAAAAAGGTTTTGAAATCAAATAGTATCATCACAACGGTCAAGTTAATAATAATTTGGAGTAAGAAACCATATCGAGTATTTTGAGTATTTCATAATACATAGGAATATCAGATTCTTTTATTATATTCTTTTTAAAAAGATATTTTTTTAAAGAATAAAATATAGTATATATTACATATTTAATATAGACATATAGTGTTCTATAATGTTTGTTCCCGTCAATGCATTTATATTTCAAATAAATATTTTTGAAGTCTCATCTTTAAAATATACAATTTAGGTATTACTTATTTTCATATAATATGATTTATTTGTGAAATTATTATCACGTTAAGTTATGCAGCGGTAAACGATCAATCGTTTAAAAAAATCAAATATACAACAATACACGTATCTTTCAATAATTCTATTTTAATAACACAATCAAATTATATTGAATTTATATGTAATCAAACCATAAATATTATTGTTATACGTATCATGTATCTGGGGGATTCGCCTAAACCAAACATGCTTATCCCAATTTTTTTTTTTATGATGAAATTATTTAAATTTCGAGTTTTGAAAAGTTTTAGCTAGGTCGAAGTATTTAGCTCTCAAGGGTTATATTTTAAAACAATTCGTTTTGGGCATACAATTTAAGGAATGGTCTTTGAGACGATACCAGTTATTTTTTTCAAAATCAGAATTACCCTTTTTTCCCAAAAATTGTTAAGTCAATGATTTTTTTATAAAAGGTGCATTTTTTTCCGGAGAGGCAATCATTTTGGATAGATGTTAATATTGCGTATGAACCAGTAAGCATTAGGCGGCAGTCTCAATGCATTAAACATTTCGAAACCGTCAAAATAACTTTATATACATACACTATATTGGTATATTGGGAAGGAATGGTACACGTGGCGTTTAGACAAAAGGGTAGTCGCCATCTGTATATATTCACTTTCATTACTTCGGGTATGGCGCGGTCTACCGAGAGTGACGCGTAAAATATCTAACGGTGGCGATCTAAATGGTCGACGATTTGCGCGTCGTTGTTCGATGACACGTGTGATATGCACTCATATTGATCACCGCTGTCGTCGCGGACACCGCCGTTTGCATTCCAATCGGACTGTAGATCAATAGTAGTAGTTGTAGATCATATTGTTTTTATCTTTATTACGCGTATGTATATTATGTACGGCATGATTCACCATTTATCCTAATTTAACAATGAATCTATTAAAATGTTGATTTTAAGTATACCTACTTGAGGACTATATTTTTGAAAATATGATTGGTAAACGCGCATATTTGTCGGTTGATTTTTGTTGTATATTCTTTAAAATGTATGGTTTCCTGATTTTTTAAATGCGTACTGTATATTGGCTATATGTTTACAAGTTAATTTGTCTTTGTTTATTTTCCTCCATACACTTAGTCTAATACTAGACTATTTACAATAAAAGTTATATAAATCAATTCTTTAGATTTACAGGATTTTATTAGCTGTTTTCGGCACCCCTATAGGTTGTTAAAGGGAACGTCATATAATCATATATGAATTTAGTTTTGGCTTATAAAACATCAAATATTTTTTATTTAAATGTTAGCCATTAGTTTATTATTATTGCCATTAGTAAAAATATATTATTTACATTTCTTTACAAACATATTTAAAAAATAAAAACTTATGAATATAACTATAATAATTACTTTTATGATTACATGATTTATAATCGTTATTTGTTTTCTTAATTTTGGACATATTTTTTATGTAAACACATAAATAAAGACTAATACCAATCTTAACAATATTGAATTTAAGTCCGGTTTTAAGTTTTTATTGAATCTATATTCAGTTTTTTGTGTTACCATAACAAATATGTCCAGCATTAAGAAGTAGAAAATAGTAGAATGAATCATTGTAATTTTGTTTGTATAATATATTTCAGTAGTATAAAAATGGAAAACAATAAAAAGATTATTTTTGGGTGAAATAAGGTAATATAACTAGTAACTATACAAGAAGTACTATTCTTTTGGTTTTTTTTGAACCTAAAACACGCTATTTAGTAGTCAGAAATTTTTGAGAGTCGAATCTTTATTATATAATATATATATACTTTAGTATATTATCACACTTTGAGTGTTCGTCGATATCGCAGTGTTCATCACGTCGTTATGAAAAATATCATAAATAAAAATACTACAGATAATTTATGGTATAATCATTTTTGTGTTCATATTTGTTATAATTCAAATAATAATAACCATCTACGTATGAAAATCGTCCTCAAGATTTATCGTTATTACGAGTATATTTTAAATTACACCATGTCCTATATTCTTTTCTAAAGCTTCTTTTCTTTTAAGACAATGGGGCTTATAAAAATAATTTATCTAGTTTGTGTTGTATATTTATTTTAATATGTTTTTAATGGAAATATTTATTTCTTTTAGATACTGTTTTTTTGAAATTCTTAAAATAAATTTAAAATTCTAATTTATACGATAATAATGTATTGTTAAAATTTTATTAAATCAATTAAAAAAAAAATACGGTAATATCAGACTTTTGGTTATTTGAGTGTGTCTGTAGTTTCAAATGGTTAATAATTAATTTAACACAATGTGATACTTAAAAAAACTACATTTATTGATTATTTGCAGTTTTTTTTAAACGCACAATTTATATTTACGGTTTTTATGAATTTTACAACTACTAATTTGTATGCACATATAATTTTAATTTTTAAATATACAATTAATAAAAATATTGAAGCTATTTTATAAGAGTTGTTATTTTTAAATTTTTCGTTTCAAGTACATTAAATAATTTGAAACGTTTTTTTCTGAATTATACATGACTACTATTATTATTATGTTTAATTATATTATACTTTTTATATAATTAAACATTAATTGTATCATTGTTAATTTAAAACTGAATACCTACATATGATACATAAATAAAAAAATATATATTAATTTTATTCATTCTATGAGTGTCTTTATTCTCGTAATTGCGTATAACTTACAAGCATTTTAGAACAAAATTAAGAATGGAACACTTTTATGTTCATAAATTATCTAAAGATTTCTAATTCTTAATATAATATGACGTGGAAATATGATTTTATTAAAAAATATGTCGATATTAATAAAAAATAATAATAATTTGTGTTTTTTTTAATTATCATAATTTTCATTTTTCTATGCATAGATTCAACTATATTTCTAAACACGCTTGTTTTACATATTTTCGGTAAAAAAATACGTGAATTAAATTTTGCAACACATTTTCAGAACTATGAACTTAGGTATTATTAATTCATTATACTTATACACACGTTCATACTAAAAAATAAATATACACAATATTTCAACAATAACACTGTTCCATTGAGTTATAGATTTTTTTCTTTGTCATACAAACATATTGTATATAATAATATATTTATAAAAATGAACGTACAGAAAAAATATACAAAGGAATATTCAATGTACCTACCTAATCATTATTAGATGATAAAAAAAAAAAAAAACTAAGGACGTCTTACAATCGAATTCATTTTATATTTATAGTATAGATAGTTCGTCGAAATAATAAAATAATGGTCTATATAGTATTAGTATAAATCAATATTATGTTTATTAATTATTATAGGTAAATATTACGCTTCTAAACACCTAGTTAATAAAATAATTATTTTAATTGGAAATACTTACTTGTATTGTATATACTTATTCATAGATGGATATTTAGTTGAATTTTTAGGGGGGTATAATAATCCAATGTAAAGTGACTCTGCACTCCCTTTTTATACACAAGTATAATATATTACATTCGATTTTTGGGGGCCTATTGAAATAATTGGGACGGATAATCACTCTAAGCTCTCCCCCCCCCCCCCCCGATATCCACCCCTGTAGCTAATTGAATGGAGAATGGAGAATTAGGAAATTAACGATACGAACAAATTTTCTAAAATATTTAAATATGATGATTTTAAAATACAAAACATCTGGTTTATGAATCTAGCTGACAGTTTTTGGATCTTATAAATATTCAAGATCTAAAAATTAAATTTTTTTTCTTTTATAAATCGGACGATAAAAAAAGTCTTAGAGTTTGTTTCGTGGTTTGAGATTTTATCCGCAATGAATTTTAATGCATTGTTTTACTTACGCTAAAGCTAAAAATATATAAATAATTTGTAAATTTAAGAAAGGAATAATGTAGTGGAAATATAAATGTTATTACAGTTATTATTTGAGACTTGAAGCGTTAACAAATTTGATACATTTGCTTTATATATTAAAGTAAACACTATAAACACTATTCAAGAAATACATTTTTTAATTTATATTCATAATTTGAGTAATCACATAATTTAATAAATAATAATAGAAAATTAGATCAATGTAATATTTAAAATATATTTTTAAATATACCTACTCGAAAAATAAACACAATAAAATAACGTTAAGAGGCAACAATAACTCCGGTTCTAACGTCGGCTTTTCGACAACAAAAAATAAATACGATTTGAATATTAATTTCGAAGCAAATTAATAATTCTTCTCGTTAATATTATATCACTCCAATAAGAAATTTTAGTTTAGTCTTGCAAATAAATCTAACATAATTGTTTTGAGTTATTTTTAATTTTTGAAGATTATATATTTTGTATTATATATTTTGATATTTTTTGGCAGCTGATACTTTTGAACTGTTTTTCAGTAATTCCTCATGATTTAATTCACTTTAATTTTCTCTTATTAAATTTATAAATTATTTTGTTGTTATGAAATTGGTTCGTAAATATGTTGAACAAAAGCGCACATATATATGTTAAGATTATATATTGCTGTACGAAAGAGGACATGAGTGCCGGATCATTAAAAATGTAATTCCATTCTTACATCTATATTTCTATAATGCAGTCATAAAGATGTGTTATCCAACAGTATCATGATTTTCATTTTATTCTACCATGAAAACATTAGCTGTACAAAGAAATGGCATTAAGGTTTTCCACCTAATCTTCATTTCTAATGTCTTTACGAGTGATGTTTTACAAAATATATTAAAATTATATACTTACTGTTATTTATCGTAACTTATGCAAAAACATATAACATTCATGAAAACACAATACATGGACTTAAATCATCATAAAACTCAAATAAATGTAAAATTTATTAAACTCTGAACAATATTCTGACAAAATATTATAATTTATGTATACCGAAGTACAGAATTAATATTTTAGATTAAAAAAATATTTATGAGTATAAGTATAGTTTATACCGATACATAAAATTATTTTTAGAAAAATAAATCGTTTGGATTTAATAGCTAACTAAAACAAGATAATATGAAAAGAATATATTGATGCTTGAAAAATATAAATCAAACTGTCTTACTATTTATTTCTAATCTCAAATGATAAATAATAATCTACGTATTTAAAACATGTATACATCTTGTTTCTATATGATTCCATAAGATTAAATATAAACCGAAATCTAAGCAAATTAAAAACCATATAAGTAATAAATATAATTTCAATAAAAACAATACAAGAAATTAAAAATTAAAAGTTTTCTGATTAAAGACATTTTTTTTTGTAGCCTAAATAATATTGGTTTGTAATAGAAAGATATTACCAAATATTTTATGCCTCATCAGGAAGAAAAGATAAATTAGTGTTATTAATAATCATTACATGTATCAAACGTTCATATCTACCATTTCCAATTTTGTTGGAACTCAACATTTTGACAATAATTATAATTGATTTCCGAGTATAGGACGTTAGTGGAGTATTAAAGATGTACACGGCTTATGCAAATTACATGTCTTAAGAACGAGATATTATGCTTGAACCTCTTAAATATGCAAAGTTAAAATATGGTTTATGAAATCAGTTCGATAGTAAATGCCTACATTTTATAAGCTATGGTACATATGTTGAGCATTAATATGCAAATACATACATTTCCGGTTCCTAAATATTACATAATGAACCATTTTTATAAGTATAAGTCTAGTATCTAGACATATTATGGTTATAATTATAGTTATCCAAATATCCGACATCTGATTGATTCAAGTTTTTCAACGGGCGTCAAACCGAAATAGTCCATTAGCAATTCTTTATGATTTCATAATATTTTCTTGTGCAAATATTTCTCTGCATATTATCGTTTATTATTTGTCCTCCAGCGTATTATCAGGGTTGGATAAAACCATTATTCCGTCTGAATAGTTAACCGCAATGATATAAATTATCGACTGCGCGATTTTGAAACGTAGTGTTATTTGATTTATCATTATAATTTAAGCCTTGCGATAAACATCTTTATAAATGTCAGTGTTTTTGGTACAATATACTATATACTCACTGTACGTTTTATAACAGATTCGTCAACGAATTAAAATATTTAACGTTTTACAAAAAAAATCATTTTTTTTTTTACACATCGTGTTTTTGGCATAGTCTATAAAATTAATAACGAAAGTTCTTTGATCGCGTTGATCATTTAATAAAATATTTATAACACGATAGTACACGAGTTTTATACTTGAATTCACGAATGACAGTAATATTAGGTATATATTTATGAAAATATAATGTAACTATATAGACGATAAGTCAAAGCAAAGACTCATAGTTTCGTCGAACTTAAGTTCAATAAGAATAATAAATAAAACTACTTATTGAAAAAGATTCATACTACATAGGTATATGAATCTATGAATACGTTAATCGTAATACACTTAATGTATTAATAATATAACTGATACAATTAAATTATATTATATGTTGAAATTGTGAAAAAATATTAAATGCAAAACGAAGAAATAAAATGTACTAATATAATATTACTAATATCATTAACGATAAATGTAAATATATTTTAACAATGTATAGTAAGTTAATTAACTAAGATAATATTTAATAATTGTTGAGACTATTGAGACTAAAGGTTTTTATCAAGTCCACTAATAAAAAAAAATATAATCATTTGAAAAATAATGTTGATTTTAAGTTATTCATTATATTGCTTCGTCACAATAAACGTTTATATACATATTCATTACACAATGTGAATCTATCTTAGTCATAAAACTTCTCTAAATAACCTTTTTCAATTAAAGAAATTCTGGATATTGCTTAAAATTTTCAAGTTAACTATTGAACTAATTATAACGCATTGTTATCAAATATGTTTACTGGAATAATATAATTTATAATATTATACCTACGCTAAAAATACTGTATATGCAAAATTGTAAACTGTAATACGTAAAAGTGTATTGTATCATAACAATATGTGTGATGACTGTTGAATATTTCTCATTACTGAAATAGGTTTTGATTAAAAGTGAAGTTATGTGGCAATTAACGTTATCGTAGTTTTGTTGTAAAATGATTTGGTGTATTTCAGTATTTGTTTAATCCAAGTATTTAAAACTAAAATATAAATGCATAGGTAACATTAAAATTAATGTATTTTAAATTTGATATAATATATTTATTTTAATTTTTATATTTACCATAGTTTGAATTATAGTCATTAAATAAATACTTTATGAATGTATAATAATATGTTATAGATACATTATTCTAATTCAATTATGGAATAATATATATGTTAATATTACATTGCTAAACAGTTGTAACAATATTGGGCTAATCGACTATACTTGATATAATTGACTTAATAATTTATGAAATAACAAATATTAATATTGTGATATATGCATTTCAATTAAATTTGATTAAAAATTGTATTTATTTTCATTATGTTGTTTATATTTCAATAAATAAATACGATATCGTGTTTTATATAATAGTGTTATTGAATATTTGAATTAAACATAAAAATCACTCAGATATAATAAAATAACAATTTGTTTATTGTATTCGATTAAGTGTTTAAAAACTATTTTAAATTTTCATTTAATTTACATGTTAAGAATAATTCAAAAAAGTTTAACATAAGTCTCATTAACTAAATATGAATAAAATATGATACTCCAAACATACAGTACCTAATTTAAATAACTCAACAATTGTGTGGTTAATAAAAGTTATATGAAATTCGTTATACTTAAATTAATTAAGATAAAATATATTTGCAATATCAATTATATGACCATAAAATTATATTTTATAAAACAAACTAAAAAACTGTGGAGGTTTAGTTTAAAAAAGCAGGTGATATTGAGAAAAAAAAATAATAGTAGGTACCTCACAGTAATTATAATTAACGTTACTGAAAGCGGTAGAATTTGTTACAGGACATTTATTTTAAAATATCTACATTACTCAACTTCAAATATTATGTCAACATTGTATATAGTGACTTAGATAAAAAACAGAGCTAAAAAAATGATTTTATAAAATGTTTCTAAATAAGTAGAATAACGCATGTTTCTTATATTATTGAATAAGTCCAGAATACGTCTTTATCGATTTATTAAAGTCTAAAGAATAGAATATACGTTAGATAGTATAAATAAACCATAAAAAGAGACGGGGTTGAGTATTGAAAATCGAGTTGAATTCAGAATGTATTTGTAGATAGAAAATCGAAAGATAAATATAAACGAAATAACTGCAACACATAAAACGTCAATCGATTAAAAAAAAAAAAATTGCAGACAATATTCTTCAAATAACTTTGAAATAGTTATAGCCTTATAGGTAAGTCTAAACTTATATTATGGAATATAGTTGATAGTTGTCAAATTATATTTGCTATTACATTATCACAGAAATGATAATCTAAATACGGATCATATAACAAATATATACGATCCTATTTAAATTATATCTGTTAAAAGTTGTGGTAATAGAGTTGTAAAATTAAATACAAAAGTGTCGTTGGCATAATGTATTTTTTTTCGTTTGGCGACAGTATGAAATATATTGACAATAACTAAATCTAGCATTTATCCATGTAATATGAAATAATAAAACATGAATTATTTTTGTTTAGAATAATATGCTTTACATTGTTATTATATCCAATAATAATTAATCAAATGTATAATAAATTTACCACAATAATTTCCAAACTATGAAATTAAGTGAAAGATTTCCTATAAGTGACCTATTTCATAATTTTGAAAGAGATGAAAACAAGTTGCTCTTATCAGAGTCTTGCCGTGGGGGGCTTAAGGGGCACGGTTTAAAGGGGCGCCAACATTTTTTTTTATAATATTTTAAACTATAGATAAATAAAATAGGGGGGGGGGATGTTTTTAATTTTTCCTTGGGTGCTAAATCTTAACGGCACGGCTCTGGTTCTTATGTAGCCATCTAAGCCAAATCAATTTTCTAAACCAAATTTTGTGAAATTAAAGTTAGAGGTTAATATATATTGGTACGTAATATCTATAATTGTTTACTACTTTTATATAAATATACCATAAACCAAGAATTCTTCGCGTTTAAATAGTTAAAATATACATATTATAGAATAATATAAGTACTTACTTAAGATATATATATATACACACCATGCACATAAGTGTCACTAATCACTATAATGGGTATCATCGAGAGGAATGCCATATTTTTTTCTTTGAAATAGCAAGGGTACCTGCCTATCGTTTTCTAACCACAAAAAAAAAAAAATTAAATTAGTAAAAAACGCTAAATAAATGGAATTGAAATAAGCGATCAAATTACGTATAATAAGATAAAAATATTTGTTAACTATTAACTGCTTAAATTATTTTCTAACATGAGTGTACCTAATAAGTATAAAATCAGCCATATTAAACTAGGTGTCCATGAGATACATATGATCACATAGACTATTTTTTGACGGCCTGCAACCACTAGGATCATTAGAAAATTAATTGAAAACAAAGAGAAATATTATATATAATGTATATGTAAATACTGTCCAATTAGCGACAATCGTTATACATTTTTATAAGATGTTTTATTTTAGTATTTTATTTAATATTTCTAGGCCCAATTGATAATTTACATTTGACATGTCTGTATGACGGAAATACGTAAAACCAGTATTTGCAATAACATGCAGTTGTACACAAAATGCGCAGTTGTTATTTACATTTAAAAATTTAAAAATGTACATAGTTTAAATATTGATAATATTATAATGGTGCAGAATTAGATGTAATTAAATATAAATCGTCAAGTATAAGATTACAGATATTAGCGAACAACAATTTTTTTTTTAACTTTCAATAAATATTAAATATACAATGTAATGATTTTGTAAATAACTTTTTTTTTCTACCTTAGAATTCTGACTATTGTGAAGCCCATGCAAGCATATACTATGATATATATATATATACAGACTAATAATCCTATGATCACAGTAGAAATAATACGTTATAATATGTCATTATAAGTATTTTATGGAAACGCCATCTCTTCTATGAAATGTTAATAAAACACACGCGCTCGACGCTTCGCTTGTGTGAATAATAATCTCCGGAGTTCTTCGCAAACACGCATTACGCGGATCCCCGTGAATATGTAGTTGCTGATTATTTCGGCCGTAAACCGCGTACATATTATTATAATATACCCCGAATCTATGCCCCGGAGTTGACAGTGTTGCGATATAAGACAATACATGTTTATTTCTGGATCAAATGAGTGATGGTCCTAACAACGCCATTATAAAGTTATAGTGATGGTGACAGCAGTGACGGTTGTATACAATTTCCAAGAACAGGGGACGAATCGGAATATTCTGCTAGCCATTCTAATATCGTCGGGATTTCAATATTAACTGCCTGCTAAACAATAGGCACCTATAATAACGTCTCCGCATTATTATTGTTATATGCAATATAAAATGATAACAAAAATAAATAACAAAATTAAAATAATAGAAAACTGCAGGCAATTGATAATAATTAATAATATCATCACTATTAATTGAATAAACTGAAAGACGTTTTATAGAAGGTTTTATATATATATATAAAAGTATTTACAAAAAAAACTACGTTTAATTTATATTTTGAAAGTAAAAACAATTTATCTATATGTATAAGAATGGAGTCAAAAATGTATTCATCAATTGAGAACGGCTGAGCCGATTTGGCTCAAACTTTTTTTATTGTTCGTAATTTTCAGAAGAAGGTTTTAACGAAAAAAAATTTTGGAAAAACTCTTTTTTTAAATTATCCCACGAATTCCGATCATTCCAACAGATCTTCCATTTCAATTCAAACGGATTCAGTTTCCCGTTCGATTGACTTTTGCGATGACAATCAATAAATTGCAAGGCCAATCGTTGGAAGTCTGTGGAAATTTAATTTTCGTGTTTTTCGCACGGTCAGCTGTACGTTGCCAATTCGCATGTTGGCAAACTGTCTTCGTTGTTTGTTTTTGCGTCAGAAAACAAAACGAAAAATATTGTATATCATAATGCACTCAACTGATTTCTGTTTCAGTTCAAATAAATCAATAAATAAATTCTTGAACTATATGTCTTATTATCACTCTAAAGTTTATCTGAAGGCGTTAAGTTCGCCGGGTCCACTTAATATTTAAAAAAACTTTTTAGCAAAGCAACGTTTGCCGGGTCAGTTAGTATAATATAATAATGTTATTTTCAAATGTACATTTTAATGTGTTAGATCATTGTGATTCATCATATTATATATTAATAGATAAATATTTTATTTTATTCCCCAGAAAAATTAGTTAAAAAATATATTAGGTAATTACTATTAATTTTTATAATTTTTCTATATTTTCTAAGAATTAAGAGAAATGAAAAAATATGTTTCTCGATGTGTATTCGACTATTTGCCTTTATTACAAATCGTTAAATTACATTTTACAGATTAATTAGTATGGTTATGCTATGAAAGGTGGTAAATTATTTTAATTTCCAATCTTTGTTCTTCAAATTGTCCGTGTTTGTTAAAGAAATGTTTGCTTATTAAATTGATAATACAAGTATGACATTTAAGTGGGTTACTTATTATACCATCATTAAACTACATATTAGTCTTGTATGTTCAATTCCAGATCATTTATATTTTTTCCTTAAGAATATTACCGCTTTATATACAATATTTAATAAATTATACTGTGTGTATGTATGTATTTTTATTTATAAAATGAAAAATGTTTAAATTTTAAAATAGCAGCATTATTTAGTTTATTATACTTTAATTATTTATGATTTATTTATATTTTAAATAATTGACATTTTACTTAATAACGGTTCGTATGTATTCTTGTATCCAGTTAAAATATAATAAATTATCACGAATGTTGTGAATATTAAACATATTTTTTTACATTTTTTAAATATAACTTAAAACAGTTTATTTGGGAAAATTTACGTTTATAATAAATTAATAAATACCATCATTATTTAACCAATGACTATAATTAGGTATTGAAGTATGTACATGCAATGTTATTCGAAATAATAGCCGTAAAAACATTTATTTTTTCTTAGTTATTAAAACAACAAAACAAATTGGGTAAAGTATAGTTAATCGCTCTGCTGTATAGTAGGTGATAACTGATAAGTGTACCTCGTTATTGAAAAGTAATGTATTTGTTAAATTTGAATTTAATTATTAATCATCGTATACAAAAAATAATTCTGAGCGGAAATAAACAGTAGGTTGAATTATTTTTTTGGCAATAACATTGCATTTTAAAACGTGATTGTATATAAAAATATAATATACGTAAAAGTTTTAACCAACGAATACTATTTTTAAATTAAAACAGAATAACTAAAATCGTTATTCTTCGTTTATATTTTAAATTTCTTCTAAATTTTAACTTAATATAACTATAAATAAAAACCGTGTTTGTGTATTTTTTTGGTTACAATAAGAACTAATTATGAAAAATTTTGTATTGCATTTTTAAACTTTAGCTATACCTAAACATTAAATATTTTATAAATTTTTAATTACAAAATTATAGCTATAATAAAAACTTCAAGGTTTTTGATTTGGAGAAATTCTTTTTATAAATATATTGGCAGATATATAAAGATTTATGTATTTATATAAATAGGTATTTTACAATAGTTTAGTGTAAGTCTGTCGAATGTACTAAAGTTAATTTGTATTTTACTACATTTAGAACTAGTTAAGTTTTTATATCCATTAGAACTTAAAATAATAGTTGTTGGTAAAAAATTAAAATTTATCGCATTCGTCTAAATAAACAATAATTATATGTTAATTATGTATTTAATAAGTTCTACATTTAAGTAATAAAATATTATGATTGGTATCATATAAACTTATTTGTTATTCTCATAGATATAAAAAATAACTTATTTAGTTTGTGAAATTTTAATAAATTTTAATTTGTTTTTTAATTTTTTGAAAACTTGCTTGAAAATTAAACAAATGGTTTTTTTTTTAAATATAATTCTACAAATATTTTTAACATTTAATTTATTTTATTTTTTAAATATACTTCAATTAAACTAAAATTTCCCTAAAGGGTTTTGTTTAAAAAACTTTCATTAAAATTTAGTTATTGATTTTCAACACTTATACATAAAGTGACTCATAGAAAATTTGGGATAATCTGTGTTCTAATTACTAAATATAATACTAATTAACAATTTACATTAGATAAATTCCAAGTTTGATGTTTGATCAACGACAAGAATGTTATTGATGTGCAATAGACTTAATATGATGCTATGATATCCGGGATTATGTCATGAATAATTCTACTGACCATGCCAAACGTTTATACAGATATATTGTAATACTTGGGTGTCTCAATAATTCCTCGTGTAACCAGACCGAATTACTTTGGCTATCAATACGGTAAACACAATAATATGTTTGCAAAGCTAATTTCACGTTCATTTGATCGCGATTTTCTCGGATAACCCAAGTTTGTGATAAATGTTACCTTCTATCAATCGTTATTATCTAGGTGTCCGTATAACACATGCGGCAGTCGAGTTATTTTGGGTCCTTTGCTATCCTATCACCATCTATCAGTGATAATATAAATCATTGTGTGTTTGTTAGATCTCTTTACAGGCCGACGCTATGATGGTCTGTTTTAACCAAAGCGATTCATCCGATTTCTTTGTGGCTCTAACTCGGATCGGGTCGATTTCACATTATATTATGTTACAAGTCTTCGTTATCTGTAGAACTCAAGGAATATTTTATCCAATCTACGATTTTCCATATTATATACAGTTTACTTTTGTTATATAACTTAAGGAACATAATTTATTTTTTATTTATTCTTCTATCTTTAATCGAAAAGACTTATTCAGCTATCCAATGCTTACTACATCATATCAGCTGAATGTATAGTTAACATAAGGAATTGGTATTCCTCTAACCTTATAAATATAAGAACATACGTAGCAGACTCGCCTTTCAGTAAGCTAATTCAACTGTAGTGCTAATGAAATAATAATTCACGATCATTCAGAATTTCAATGGTACGTTTTGTTCTAAAGTAATGCAAATCGTCAAAAATAATTTATTAAACATTTTTTTACAGCTGTGATTTTAAACACTATACATACAGCTGTCAGCTATTAGTTACAATATATATATATATATATATATACTTTACTTTATATGTTATTAAATGAAATACAAAGTATCGCTGTTTCATAATACAATTGGTACAGATATTTTAAAGTTAAGCCATTTATGGAACTGATGATTTATTAAAATGTTTCTTATTAAAACGATAAATATTTCTTTACCTTTTATGGTATCAAACTTGTGTACATACGTTTTAAACAAATAATTTATTTTACACCTTTAGAAAAAATTTAACGTGCTCATAACCTACTAGTGGCATGTGTTTGCCACTTAGATTTGAATTACTAATTTTACTAGCATCACTCGATAAATGTTTGCTATTTTCTTAGTTTTTTCGTATACGTACCTATACATAATCTGTGCAATAAAATATAACACATTATAAACTCCGTTAATCCAAAATTGCTATAATTTTTTTTTTTTAATTTTTCAGTAGGTATATAAAGCACATATTATGAAATTTTTATTTAATCAAAAAAAAAAAAAAAAAAATGTATCCTTTCATAAAATGTGAAAAATTGTTTTTTCTATATCCATATGCTGCAGTTATATTACTCCAGAATTATTAATAGCCAATAATATTAAATTCGAAATTCAACTAGTAACTACTTACAATGTTATGTGACTTATTTTGTACAATATTATGCAACCAATTAATAAATTCGTATTTCCTTAATAACTCGTGAAAAATAATTTTCCTATTCGCGTTCTCAGTAGCAGACTAGGTTCTTAATTTGGACAGGTGGTTGCTAAAGAGTGAATGGAACTCGGATTCCGACCTGAAACTGGTACATTAAACTAAAAAAACTGTATATAAAAATAATAGATTTTTTATTGATCAATACTATTTAAAATAATATATGATATTAGTCTTCCAATATTCAAGTGGATATTAATAAAATAAAATAATACATGCGATGAAGTTTGTATATGGCAGTATAATTAGTGCTTGTTTGATAACTGCAGGGCGCATGCATGCGACAAGTTGTTCGCAATTAATAGTAATCTGATAAGCCTGCAGATGTAAAACAGCATAGAAACCACGTGATGTACGTGGCATGCAACTTTTAAGTACGAGTTTAACCATCGTAGTTTCACCTTCACGTATCACCGGTGGTTGCATAGAATATGAACGTAAAGTCATGATACCTGAAGATGAGCAAGCTCCACATCAGAAGCCAATGTTCTGTTAACTTGTCGACACGGTTCGATGCGTGAATGTGATCGAAATGATATATTAGGTGTTTATAATACTATAAACTATATTTGTTCGATAGCCGAAAGTCTTACCAGATTAATAATATAAGTTAGTTATAGGAAACATTTTGCGTAAGTATTGCGAAAGAATTCCCGCAGCGTCATCGATTTAAAAAAAAAAAAAAGTTATAGAACATAACTTAATCTTACTCATATGTGAATGTGACAGCGAATTATGATATTTTACTATATGTATGACAAATGTAATAAATAATAAATATAAAATGTTGTTTCGCGTGTTCAGTTTTATATTTTGATCCGATAATATTGGTTGTACAACAATGTGTTCTCTTCCTTAACTTTTACATTTTTGAGCAGTATTCATGCTTCAGTCTTAAAAGTTGGAAGTTGTTTTTAGTACTACATTGTATCTTTTTATAACCACGAGGGTTGTGAAGTAATGAATATATTAAATTGAATTTCTATGATAATAGTATCGTATATGAAAAATGAATCTTAACGCAGACGATCTATTTTTTTATATTTGTAAGTTCAGTTTTAAAACTTTGAGTTTATTTATCGGCAAATGCATGTTTTAATAGATAAACTTCACATAAAAAAAACAATATCTGTCAAGTATTTATCAAAACGAAATTATTTTCCGAATAACTATTTTCAGATTTTGTTGGATAGTAATAATAATGTATATTAGTAGTTGATGAGTATTTTAGAACAAGTTGTACAGATCAATTTCATTATAATTATGTGAAATGTATTATCAGTGATATTTAACCACTCTAAATTGCGATTCTATAATTATTACTTATTGTATGTTTGGTTATTGATACTTTAATAGAAATAATTAGGTAATAATTAGGAAAAGAATTTCAAGCATTTGTATATTTATTTGGCACAATTGTAAAAAATATAAGAGTATAACTCGGTACTATTAACTAGAAAAAAATGTATTTCATATTATTGACAATAAATCCAAATTTGTAATTTTGTAATTTAATAATAATTATTCATGTCTATTAGATTTTTGAAATATACCTAGGTATTGGGTATGTACGTTTTTAAAGTATAAAATTAAATCTAATGTGTTGTTTTATTAACTTTAAATATTTATAAAGTTGTAAGATTATAACTCATTAAATACAACTGTTTGAAATTCTATATCTAAATACAGTAAAAAATTCTATTTTGGAATAAAAAATAAAAATAAATGTTATTGTCGTTCGAAAATCAAAAAAACTTGAAAGATCGATAATGATATATAATAGTAAAAATATAATTTATATTTCATAACTGATACTATGTAAATATATAATTTTAAATTAAGAAGAAATAAAATGTTTTTGAAAAGCCTTATTTTAGTATTCATAATTTTTGAAATAATAGTTTATCTGTCTTACTGGTTGGCTCAGTACAAAAGAAAAATACGCTTGTTGGCATGAATACTCTAAAAGTATGGTGTTTATTAAGGTGACTCAAAGTTTGTTTATATATAATGAAATAAAAATACAATATGGCGCCGAGCCGTTATACACCATAAATCCGTTCGGATGCATGTGGTAACAACCTTACGGTAGATGTGATCGTTTTTAAGATGGGACGGAAAACGTGACAGCAAATGGAGCGAGTGGGTCGAACGATTGGGCGGTAAGAATAAGACAATGTGACAAGACCGTTGATAGCCGGTCGTCTCATACAACATCTCCCCGCACCTATTCGGTTGCAGGATGTAGATTGGAGGTATACGTTGTCGTCGGCGTAATGTGCGCACGCAATGACAAGAAAATGGTCGTGGTAGTAACCGCGTAAGAGTGCAGTGCACCATGTTAAGATTTACTAGTAATGCAGACGTGTACTTAATATTATTAAAGATGGATTTTTAAAAACATTTATATTATTGATTGTGATTTAAATTTATTTTATATTAACTTATTTAGTAATTTTAGTTGTTTTAAAAAATAGATCAAAGATAAAAAATAAAAACACGCACAAAATAAAAATAAATATCTTGTGGTTTTAATGTGTCAAAAAAATGTCTTGTGTGCAGTTACAGGGTTATTTTTTTTTTAAATAATGGCAATTGATGCGTTGCAGTTATGGTTTTTTTATTATAATATAATAATAAATTCTACACGACTGAAGTTCGAAACGATTATATTTTATTTTCGTAAAAGAAAATACTGCCAAAAATGAAATCAGCCATTCAGAATAATAATAATACGAAAAACTTTCAGTTGTCAATATTCATGACACCATACTGAAAGTTTTGGACAGATGTCGTTACGACAATTTAAATAGTGCTTATTTTCTCATGATTTGCATTTAATAAATTTATCTTCCTTAAAAAAAAAACAATACAGCGGAAACATTGGAAACCTTATGATTTTTTAATTTTACTTTTTAATCATTATAGCATCACAAACTTCCAAAAAACTGAAAAACCCATTTTTTTACCTATTCTGTCATTATTATTATATATATTTTTTATCAAAATAAATAAGTGGAGTCGTAACGTATCTTAAAGACAAGTTTACTGAATTTGGCTTGTATTCAATTTTAAGATAAACGAAATATTGATACAAAATAAATACTAAAATTTATATACGACATTCAACATTGAATATATTATATTATTTAGACATGCATAACGGATAGTGCACTAACTTAATGTATACATATTTCTAATAAAATTGAATTAAAGTTTAAACTATAATTATTTTTTCTTAAATTTTTGATTTTATTAAAACTTAGACAACTTTTTATTTGTTTGGTAATAAAACATTGATTTACATATATTTTACCATAATAGGTACTTGGTTTTTTAAAATTAAGAAAACTCTTTGATATTTTTTTTCTTATAACTTCATTTTAAATTAGAGAAACTAATTTCGTAAATTAGTATTTTGTGTATTATTTAAAATTAAGTCTATGTAATATCTTTATTACAATTTTATATAATATATAAACGTTTTAAAATAATTATATGGCCCATTTATAATTTACATATTTGTTGTCTTATTCACAGCTCATGATAATAATATTCTTGTTAATATTATGAAAGTTTGATAATAATTATATAGTGCCCTAAAGACTTATTTTGTCAACAAATGAAATTCACTGCTATAATTTAAACAGTAATTAAATCAACATTGAATAGTTAATTTTGTTAATAATCATTGAATGAGTACAAATACGATTAATGCATTATATTATTATAATATACTTAATACTTACGTGTATTTTGTATATAAAAGAATAAATAGTTCATTAAATATTATACGTTCATAAATCATACGAATTTATTGTTCACCATTTGTACCATCAAAATAATATATTAATAAGTAGGTATTTTATGATATTAAACGAACATAATAATTAACATACTATTAGATAAGTGGAGCTTTTATTTCTACAAACAAAGCTATAGGTAAATTTCTGGCGTTTTAATCAAAATGTACATTAAAAAAAATATATATAAATGTATATATATATATATATATAATTTTTTTATAATATATTTTATATATAACTAATTCATATTATATTATGTTGATAAATCTGAATAAGCTGAGTGAATGATAAGAATATTTCGAGTCTAATTTATCATTTTAATTTACTTTACTTTTGTATGAATTTTTAGTATAACATATTTTATAAATTGTTTTCATAATAAATATATTATTGTTTTTTTATTTTTATTTCTAAAACTTGGTTGGTTTAATTATATAAAAAATATTTGTATAGAGCACTGTTTTATAAAATTTGGTGTATTTAGTATTATCACACAAAATATGAATGTAGGTGTATATGTGTGGTGTGTGAAAGCGTATCCAAATTATATTAAGTGATAGTAAAAAATATTTATTTATTTATTTAAGTATAATAATTCATTTATAAAAATAATTTAATCTACTTCATTTAGGCAAAGGTAGGAATGGTTTCTAAACTTAAGTTAAAAAATAATTAATAAATGATTTAAATAAAAATGAGTGGCTTGGTACAACATGACTATGAAGTCAAACAGTTATTTCGATGATTTTTAACTTCATTAGTTTAGCAATTACAGGACTTGTAATGTTTTTATGATATTATAGGATATGTGTACGAACCAAAATACAATGCTTATTAACTTATATACATATTTTAAATTACAATTAAAACTTTTAAAACTTAAATAGTTGAATTTACATTATAAAAAATTAAAGGTTGCTTCTTAAATAAAAATAAAATTTAATAGTATTAAAATATTTATTAAATTATGATAAACGTAGGTATTTTAGCTAAAATTTTCAAAACATTTTATGCAGATTATTTTTCGTACGCAATTATTTTTTTACCTATTTATAATTCGAATATTGTTCATACTTTTTATCGAATCAAAAATAACGTTTTCCCATAGGACCATAGCATAAATATAGTTATTATTCTTTTTTTGTTTGGTTTACCGAACAGATTTAATTTTTAATAAAAATGTGACATTTAGGCATGCAATAAATTTAAAAAAAATCAGATTAAAAAAGTTTCATCGTCACCAATAACTTATTGGTATTAGGTTTGGTTTCGGAACACCTGGTATAGATTATAATTTTGGTTGGATGAATGTATTATTTTGGATTTTGGTTTTTAAAACTATACATTGAAATTAAAACTGATTAGTTCTGACTTATGACAAATAATATAGTTGTTTTTAAAATTATTATTTTAGTTCTATATTTGCTTATATCTTGTGTAATATATTGTGCTCTCCTATGTATTTAATTCTTCATAAAAAACTGTATGTATACAGTTATTGAATTAAATAGGAAGGGTGCTTGTTCTTTCAAAATAAAGTCAACCAATTTAGAAAATAACATTTTTTTTGTTCGATTTTAATTTTAAACCTAATTATAATTATAATTGAAAAAACGATTATTTATCTATAATTTTGTTTTCGTGGTATGGTAAAATATTTCTGCTAGGTGAAGGTAAGCATGGGCAATAAGGATTGTTGTATTTTCCATAAAAAATATGGTAGGAGAAAATAATGTGATTAGAAGGCCGTAAAATATTTTATTTGATATATTATGTGTATTTGTCAGCTGTGAATTTTATTCCGTTTCTTAATATATACTATGTATAGTAATAAAATAAAGATTTAATGTAAATATTATGTAAATAATATTTTGTATCTGTATTCCTCCTGCTCAACACAAAAAAAAAAATGGCCTTTTTGTGCTTGCATCTAGCTGACATTTAAATAAACACGAATTATATTTTTCGTAATATACATATGTATAGGCGCATACCTCAATATCAACTATATGCGATAATTGAGAAGATACCTTATGGTTATCGAATATGAACCTAATGGCTGTCATATTCTACTCAAACTTAGTCAAGTTACATTACGTACGCATATTATTTTCTACTGTTATTGGTGTTTGATAAAAACATAAATGGTATATCTATATAATGTATAGATGTTATATATTGTCGCTTAACAACCGTTCCTGGCCAATCTCAGTCTTCCAAACTTTTCAGGAAGAACAAAAAAGTGTTATGTCGCTAGGAATTATGAAAGTTAGTAACCCTCTGTCAACAAACAATTATTAACTCTATATAATGCATCTTACTGAAAAGTTTTTTTTTTTTTTTATCAAAAATGAATTTTTACTAAATATGTACAGTCACAGTAATAGCCTTGATAGAGTAAAATTTTTTTTTTATTTTCGATACTCTACGATACCTGAGATTAGCCAAAATGGTAATTTTAAGTTTTAATTCTTCACAATAAACAACAGCGTTCTCACTTAAAATTAAAAACACGGTCTCAAACGTTTTGAAAATAAGAATCTATTGTTTCCTGTATTTGTATGTATACAAAATACATTTAGGTATACGTAGCAATTTGTGGCATTTCAAAATATTTTACTATTCAAATGTTTTCATCTAATAATAACAAAAACGTTTGAAAATTTACATTAATCTTAGGTTTTAAATACATTTTTAGAGTAGATAATAATTATTTAATTCATTTTAATACAATATTTTGATAAACATTAAAGTTAAATTTAAAAATAAAATATTTTGAATGAAAAGTGTACGAGTAAGTACGTAAAAAAAGGTATATATTTGACATATTATATCCACTTTTTCATGTAATGTACTACTGAAATTATTTTCTGTGTGGTTTTCAAACCATTACATTTAGATATTAGTTTATACTATGTGAATATCCAATATCAAACATATTTTATACGTTTATAGTTCAGACTTTATACTCATTAAAAGTTTATATTATATATTGGTATTGTGATACATATATAGAAAAATGGAAATAAATATTTTATTTTCTTTTGAAATATGCTCGTTTATATCACTTCTATATGCCTCACTTTAAAAAAACTTTATACGTTTATAAATAAATAAATGTTCAATATTTTTGAAATATACATAAATATTAAAAATAAAAATATTTTTTGAACTTAAAATATAATATTTTATGTGGTGGACTCAGTAATTTTCGACTAAGCGTATAGATGATACGTGAAAAAATATCAGTTTCATAAAAAAAAAAATAGAATTAATATTAACATTTCAATACAATATTTATTAAATCAATAAACATGTGTATGATAATCACTTAGATGATTTGAAATTGAATTTATCAACAATATGATGTCAATTATTGACATCTATAAACTTTTTATTGATAATTTAAAAAAAAAAAACAAAAAATCTCAATCAAGTATTTAAACCGTATCATTATAATAATAATTAAAATGACAATTCCGCATTAAAAACAATATATATATATATATATTTAATAAAATATATTCAATTTTAATTTTTGCACAATAAATGCTTAATATTTTTTCATATTTTTTGTTGTTCCCAATTAAAGCTTCCAAACTAAAAATAGTAAATGTCTATAAGCATGCGTGTAGTACGCACAGAGTGTGCGAGTACAAAGTGCTCTATGTCTCAATCAAATGTATTATTATTATTATTTATGTAATGTGTAATTTATGTAGACATAACACATGCCTAGCTATACACTGGTCACCCGTAACACTTCTATTACTAGTTTAAATTTGATTTACAACAGCCGTATTTACTAACCAATTATATTTACACATCAAAATTCAAATTTAATTTTGCTTTCTAGTCGTTGTCATTGATTAATTTAATTATATACATTTCAAATTTTAGATATCAATGTAAAATATTAATTATTTCTTTTTTAAACTAAAATAATAAAATATTTTACCAACAATTATAATTTATACTACCTATGTGTTTTTAAATTAAAAAATATTTTTTAATTTTTTTTTTCATGAGATATTATATTTTCATTTAGTCAAATTAAATGAAAATCTTTTCTAAATGGAAATTCACTACGGTTTAATGATTTAATTTAATATAATATTTTAGTGTATAAAATAATTTTTTTTTCATTAATTAAATTTTTTATTCTACTCTCTAGTAATTAGAAGATGACTAAACAATTTTATAGTATAAAAACTTTAGTCTAGAAATAAATTAATAATTTGATTAGTTAACCAAAAGTCATAATAATAATAAAAAAAATGTTTTTAAAGTTTTAATTTTTTTAATTGTTTTATAAAAAACAATATTGGTGTTTACTTTTTAATTTATTGGTTATAATTTATTTTAATAATAACTCCACAATATAGTACCTATATAATAATATTTATTATTTAAAGAATACATAAGATGTATTTAATGGGTGACAGAAATGTATGTTTTGATTTAAATAATCAAATAAGTATAAATATAGTAATATAATTACTTACCTATCTTTTTGTTTACTTTATTGTGATAAAAATTATAAAGAAGTGTTAACCATAAAATATCAGACTGAATACAAATCGTTTAATTTAGTTTATTTATTTATTTTTAATCTATATTAAAAATGATTATTTTAGAATTTACGAATAAACAAGTACTTATTTAGAATTATAATTAATTAACATCAAACGCAGTTAATTAAATAAATTCAAAGTTATAATTAGATTCGTTTTTAAACAATAATGTAATTTAAAAATGTATAGTACGTGAATACAGGATTCTAAATTTTAAATTATCTCGAAGCCACAATACCTTATTATAATTTAATATAACAAACTTTTAAAACTATGTCATTTTTTTTTCATACATGGTTTTTATTATATATTAGTATTTTAGTATATATCAATAAATGATTTTCAAATCAAAATATTTTTTGAATGTGATGATTCACTGTTGTTAGTTGTAAAAAGGCAACACAATTTTGACCTAAATAAATAAATAAATATAAGACATATATTGTTGTAACACCAATGGGTTCCACATTTTGCTTAGAATCTCAAAACGAGTAAACATTTGGTAATGTGAAAAATTATAGAATATAAAGTAGAATGCTTTTTAAATTTTTTTTATATTAACCATTGTATTTTTTACAGTATTTCAAGATGAATGAAATATTTATACCAGTTATCTATATATAACATTAAATGTAAAAAATAATTACACTTGACCCGTATATTAAAATATATTTATTATAATAATACTCTGATCAGGGATTATTTGATTGTTATTAATTATTATATTACCTATTTATACATCTATTTATACATTTGTGTACTGTTTAAGTAAAACAAATTACCATTATTTCAACAGCTATTCAAATAACATGACATAGTTTACTGTATTATCTTGTTTTAGTTCTATTTAACATTAACATTTCACTAATCGTGTTTCATGATCCAATACTATTAAGTCAATTGAAACAGTCAGTTCAACTTCTGTTGCATAATTAAAGTCACTAGGTATCCCAAATCTGTCACGTTCATAAACAATATCAGATACCTTCTTGGTTGTCAGTTGCAAATGTTGAGTAGGTATATTAGAGTTAATTTATATTGGAAAAAATATAATTTAACTAGTATTTAAATACTTTCTAATATTAATAATATTCTATTAAATATTTAAATAAATATAGTTTTTCAAACTATCCTTCTTGGAAGGCACGAAAATAAATTTAAATTTTAAATAAATAAACGAAAGTCATGACACATTTAAAAAAATAATGGTATAAAAAAGGGATCGTATATTATAATTTAAAATTCTAAAAAAATAAATTCAATAATGCACGTATAATGCACGTATAATATGTTAAAAAATAGAAATAATATTAATCAATTATATCATCGTGATTCGTAAATCGTAAATTCGATAAAATTCATAGGATTCAAATTTATAAAAAATAATTTGATTTGAATTTCAGATTGGCGGTAACTATAAATAATAATGAATTTAAAATTATACGATATTGTAAACTATTTATTTTATGTTTACCATTTGTCTTTTAAAATTAAACAAAAATTGAAAAATATATCAAAAAGATTAAAAATAAAAAAATAAAAATTATTCATAACTTTTTATATTGACGAACAAATCGATATTTCGATTTATTGTAAGTATTATATGTTTCTCGATTGTGTCACGTTGAATATTTTAATTATCGCTAATTAATGATCTATAAATTAATTTAAATGTATATCCTATTATATAATGAGTGAATAGCGTATAGTTTAGTATAATGATTATAAGTATAGCCTATCGTAATACATCTAATTATGTTTTGAATTTATATAGTTTGTTAAAATTAGAGGTACAACAATTAATATTTAAAAATAATAAAATAAATATTTGTATTATATTTACTTGTTAATAAACTTTAAGAATTCAATTAATTTTTCTTTAAACTCAATACACAAATAATATTATCTCTAGGAATATATTTACAAATAATTACGATGTTGGAATTTTTCCCATGACTTTTTTCATATTTATTTATCACGCATACATTCATAGTTTTTAATATAATCATATTTAATAGAGTTTTAAATTTTTAAATACTTTATATTTTTGAACTATAACATATTAGACAGCTGGTAAAAGAAATTGAATTTTCTCTCTTGTATTCATTGCAATTATATTAAGAAAAATATTATAATCACTGTTTAATTTATTATCATCTTAAAAATACACCTAAAACATATTAGCAAGACTGCATCTATATAGCCTATAATACTACATTTTTGAATACAAATGGTAAGTACTAACATTCGTTAATAATTATAAATTATTATGAATATTAGGAAACATTATTCATTTGGAAAATAACAAGTATTTAGTACTTATTTTCTTAATAACCTAACCTTGTGTTCATACAAATCGATTGGTAGATATTGCTGTTAAATAAGTTTGAAAAGCAGATGGGATATTTTATGTCGATGATAAAGTTTATGCGTCCCAGTCAACTATTATCACGAGTATTCCAATAGCAATATAATAATATTCCTATTATCTATTTTTTCGATAGGACGATAGGTAACAAAGTTGACAAAATTCCACAAAATTCTCTCGTGAAAGGCACTAAACTAAGTCTCTCATCTGTAATGTACTATTTGGTGAATCGCTGAGTTACGATCTATAATCACTGCTTAAGTAACTCACAAACTTCCTCATCCAAATACAATTACCATCCATCTCTCACACATATTTTACGAAAAGTTCAGATTATCGTACTTCCTAATACAATAGAAATTATCTATAACCTCTAGGTCTATTTCTTAAGCCAGATAAGTCTTATGACAATCCTTGAATTTAAATCGTATACATGAACAAACTTTTTTCAATTTTCTCAAAATGTATATCTTGAAACTAATAATCTAAAACTTACTTATTGATTCGTTTATTACTAAGCATCTTTCAAGTCTTAAGCATTCACTTATTTTATTTTTTGGCATGACACATACAATATAGCAAAAGTATTGCACAATAGTATTAATATGTTATTTTATATTATGCAACTCAAATCATATGCAATTTGAAAGATCGTATAACAAATTACCTATATAAGTGATTTTTTTTTTTTAAATTATTGTATTTTTGTTTTTATTTTTATTATTTATTATTTTCTGCTTTAATATGACAGGTGGTTGCCACCAATAAATACTAAATGGTTTTTGTAGTCTTATAAAATTATACTAAGCAGAGCTCCTATTTATTTTGGAATTTAAATGAAGTTACCATTTTTGAGATTGCTTTTTTTTTTATTTATAAATGTTTTTTTAGTGCATATAATGAAAATTTTAAATGCTAATTTTATGATTTTAGATGTTTGAAATGCAAAATCCTGCTACTAATAAGTAATCATCTATTAATATTATACCTGCACAAATCCAATTTTATTTTGTTAACTAAAATATTTTAACCATGTGTACAAATATTGTGTATATAGTATATACCCATAACTCAGTGTTATTCGTAGATCTTGAGTAAACGTAAAGGGTACTTTTACACCTTCAATTTATTTAAAAACTAATTTTTTCTTTATTGTAGATTTTTGATTTAATTAGAATAGGTAATAATAATTATAATATCATAATTCACTATTAAAAATCATAATCAAAAAAACGAATTTCCCATCTTCTTGCCAGATAAAATTCATTTTCTTCCATTTGATAATCCCGGATCTATATTATATCTACGTTGTGTACAACATGCATACGAGCTTATGATTTATTTTATTAGTTAAACTATCATACATTTGTCATATTTTAACTATTAACTAATTACCTATCAAACTTAGTTATGCGGGTGACAGGTTTCTGTAGTTGTAATAATTTAAGTAGTCTTGGATCCAATTTTAAGTTCTTCTATAATTTATGCACTCTCTAATCAAATTGAACAACGATTTTTTTAATTTTTTAAAAACGTCAGCTTTAATATACATTTGTAATTGAACAGATTTTATAACGAATTTTTTTTTTAAAAAAATAAAAAAATTGCTTAACACACTACAATTCCGTTAATTTCAAATTCCCTACACCTGACAAGTATTTTTCATTTAGCTCCAGTCGACTATAAATAATTTTAACAGACTATATTATGTAAATTATTTACAAATAATTAGTTTAAAATCAAACTTCTAGTGTTTTTCAGACGACCATTTTAAATGTATATTCTTCGGAGGTATTAAAAAAATATATTCGTAAAAAAAAAGTAATTATAAAAGCTAAACATTATTGAGCTTAAAATAATACTCTGTATAAAATACAAGGATAGAACTACTATAGATAACTACGTTGCTTTTAAATATATATTATTATTAACGATTCAGAAGAGTTATCCTTGTTGATACACCAATGACGATTTGCCAATTATCAACGATGAAGAAAACTATATATTATAATAAGATAATTAATTATAATTAATTCTAGTCTAAATGTTTAAATAAAGACGTTTTAAGTTTCTTTATAAACAGCTTTATTTTAATAAAGACTTGTCCTTCGGGTTTACACTCAAAAATACCCTTATTATCTATTTGTAATAAATTAATGCTGTAATAAATATAAATTAAAAAAAATTACACAAGGCCATAAGTACCCTTCATACATAAGGCATAATTCATATTTTGTTGTTTAATTCTACCTCTGATCCTACATTTTTCGGTTGGGTGCCTATTGAATGTTGGACACTGACCAGAGGTTTCAGCCAACTACACAATAATGAAGGTCCAGCCATTTCAAACAAAGAGCAATAAAATATGTGCATTTCGTACGACATCTTTTTTCATTATATGATTAGCGGAAATTAAATACTAACTTTTTCAAAATTTTAACTTTGGAAAATGTAGAACATATCGCCTTATTATGCAGTGTTAGCATGATTATTTTAATTTAATTAATACCTAATTATTGTTGAAATTATCAATTTATGCGAATGATATTAATGAATAAATGTTTTTGTAAGTCTACATCTTATATTATTATAGTTGTTAGTTTATAACATTGAAGTATAAAATACGTCTAAACATTTTTTTATAAATAAAATAATTAATTTTATGTTACTATTAATATTAATTATTGTATTTCGACGGCATGCATTACTTATAATGCATATAGTAGTATTGATGTGTATAATGTGCATACATCAGTTATTCATGATTTCATGAACGGCTGTTTATATAAAGAAAATATAATTTATTGTGTACCAATTCACACTTCATATTATATTTAAACAGTGAATACTTTCATATTGATTATTTATTTTTTTTTTTTAAACATTTATTTAAAAATGATAAAGTATTGACAAATACATTACTGGATAAAAATAAAATTAACATATTTATGAAACGAAGAAAAAACAAAACACAACATGAAATAGTTCTAAACATTAAAAATAAATGTACCTACCATAGCAGGGTACATAGGGTAGTTATAGGGTAGTTGACATTTTTTTTTCAAATATTTTTTAACGATAAAGGATACTTTATTATATGATATTTAAAATATGCATAATATTGTTTTAGAGTTAAGTAGTCCATAAAATAAAAGCCCCTGTGTAAAATAATAAATGATGTAACAGAGTGTTGTAAATGAATGGTCACATAAGTTTAAAATATAACGTATTTTTTATTATAATAAATTATGAATATTAATTATAACTAAGGTTTTATCATTTTAAAACAATTAAAAAATACAAACCATGTGTTAATACATTTTTATAATCCCTTAGAATGCTTATTAAAAATAGTATCTTTTGTTAAATAAATAATAAAAGAATACATAATATACACTTTATTGATATTTATTATTATTAATATATGTTTTATTATTTCAACTAGTGAACTTATAGCCCATTGTTAAAATATTAAAAAATAAACATAGATTTATACTTTAATCGTGTTTTACGTATTATTCGTGTAATTATATTTTAGACCTTTATAACTTTATAATACAATATATAGGTTAGATACCTTATCAGATATTGCTAAAAGTTACTATCCCTGCAATTGACATGTACATGCAATTCAATAATAAATTATGTGTTATAATTCTACCCTTATAGTTATTTTCTGAATTAAAAAAAAATAATTGTTTAAATTTGATTTCACACCATACAAACTGTATAGTGTATAATGGGTGAATAAAATATAAGGAACTATCCCTCTGCCTGAAAATATAATTAAAACAAATTATAAGACAAAAAACCATCCTTTACTTATAGAATCGAACAGCGATCAGTTATGTTATTTATTACAACTTTTAACGATTAATAAATAATAATATAATACCAAAACACGTATACTTTTCATACTGATTAATTTATATAGTTTTCATTATACTCAAATATTTCATCAGTTTCTCATATTTAGTAATGTTTAAAATTTTAAACAACAATTCAGATTGCGTAGTTATTAATTATTTCTGTATAATATATTTTATTTTATTTTTAAACAATTTTAAAGTCAAATGGACGGTATAAAAAAAAATATTAAATACTGTATACATTTAAAAATTCACATTTGGCTCTCCTTTTATCATTAACTTAGTTTGATAGTTTGAAAACGTCAATCTCCGAATATCCAATGTATGGAACAAATATAATTTACCAACTAAATAATTCAAAACCAATTAAAACTTATAGGTAAAATTTCACTAAATACTGTGAAGTAAGAAAATTGTTTTATTTTCGTGCATGTTAATACTTTTCTGAATTTTGCAATCGCTATGTCCAGTGAAAATTTGTTAAATATTGCTATTAGTAGTAGTAAATATAGTAACGATATTTTGGAGGGTTCATAAACACTAATTGTTCTAGTAATATATATTATTCATAATAATATTATAAAATATGTAATAGAATCATAATGCAACATATTTTTATAGATATCCAAAGCATAATATGTTGGTATTAAATACAATTTTTGCATACAAATTGCTAATTAGAAAAACAGTATTATGACACTGGACCTATTACTATAGTCTGAACTACTTATTTACATACTCGAATTTATAAAAAAAAGTGTGTTTAAAGTGGGTACATATTTGAAAATAAAAACTTAGAAATCTGGTTGAATATAAATTATTATGTCTCGTTATAAATACGAAAATTACCATAGTTATAATTATTTATATAAAATCTGATATATATTAAAAAGTAAAAATAAAATATCATCTATTTTCAAAACTTAATTATTTGTGACTTAAAGTTTAGTCTTATAACTAAGTATTCTTTTACAAAAGACTCTGCAAAGACTTTGGTATGAACTTCTCGTTAAAAAACATCATTTTCGTGTGACCACTTAGTTTGAATCTCTTGTATTCATCATGTAAGAAAAGCAAGCGACAAAGAAAGACAGTCAAGTTTTAACTCAGTTAAAATGAATTATATTTTAAAATATGAATTTGTGTTTATTTTCTTCTTTTGTTAAAAATAATAATTATCTATCTGAAAAGAAGAATGTGATATACAGAACAATTTAAAGATATGGTATTTTTGTAAAAAACAACTATTTAAAAATTGTTAACGTTAAGATTATCATAATCAGAAATTCTATTCATGTACATACATATAATTTAGACAAATTAATTGATTTGTTTACATTAAGTACATTAAAGCTTAGAAACTTTCAATGTTAATATGTTAAACAGCCCTACAATGGTGTATAATAAAAACAAGAACAGGATATTACTTACCTACTTAAATACGCAGGTAGATATGCATTGTAAGTATTAATAACAGAGTATTGTTGTTGAGATTATTATTGTTTAAAATTAAAAAATTAATCGAGAAAAATGGGATTTCAATCATAAACCACAATATAGTGTAATTGAGATGATGTGACGACTGAAGAGGAAAGTTGAGTCCTAACAAAATAATTATGGCAAAGTAGGTCGAATTAGAATACATTATTCTATTTTTAATATATCGATAAAAAGGTTTTCGTTTAGTTATGTTTTTGTGAATACATTTATATTTTTTTTTCACCTTATCAAAATAAAATTAATAAATATTAAAATAAATTATACATTTTATATGTATACTATAATTAATTATTATGTAACAACTTTTCTCTTAAAAAATATTAACAAAACTTTCAGTACACAATGATAAGTCTTTAATTAAAAGCTATATTTGTATTCACATATTTTTTTCATATTACTTTTAAAAACTAAATACGTACTAATAAAAAAAAATAAATACATTCTTCTGTTTATATGCTAAAATTAATTTTAGAATTGTTAACATTTCATTTAGTGGTGTTGTATATTATAATATGATTATGTGAAACGTATATAATGAATTTTTATTTTGTAGCTGAAATATCTCAAATACTGAAAATAATTGTTTTATATAGTATCTACTTAAATACGAATATTGTATTTTAAAAACTACATTCATTCAAAATAACAACTCAAGTTCATAGTATACCTATATTATAAAAAAAACCTATATTTTAATTTATATTTTAATAAATTTGTATTCAAAGTGTAGATATTTATTATAATAAAATAATGTATGCAATTTGTGTTTATTTATCTAAAGGAAAATATGTATTTTATTCAAGCTTCAGTTGGTAAAAATATTGTTTTTATGTTATATATAAAAAAAGTAAATAATACGATTGATCCATACAAAAAATATTTGCGTTTAAATTGACTTAATATTTTAATGATGACTAATAAAACAGTTGTTACGACATATTTTATCAATTATCGCAGGCTCTCGCGATAAAAAGACATTACATAATCAAAACACGAACCGTATTTGAGATCGTAAAAATATTGTTCAGAATTTGACAGCCGTCTATGGTAAATGTTTTATTTTTTCAATAAATTATATAGTACCTCATACAATTGAATCTCAGGTATATTGTTTTAAGTACAAAATATTTTTCAGTCTTTGTTCGTATATGGTAAGAATATTAATAATAACAGTTTATTCAGTTTAATAAGACGAGTAGAAGTCGAAAAGTATATAAGTAGATAAGATACTTATAAATCAAAACAATATTTGAAAATAAAAAATTCATATTTGCAAAAAGTACATGGTTTTCTCGAAGAGTTTTTCAATTAGTTTATGTCGTTTATTAGTATGAAAACGATTATAATTGATATAATATAAAAGGAAGGGGAATAATAATTTCAGTCCTGTCATCGGATCCGTTATCGCAATAATAATATAATATCGTAACATATCGTGGTAACTCACCATTAAAGTAATCCTCGAAGAAAATGTACAATATCACCACACTCGATCGCTGCGGTCACCGACCAGGGTTACGTGATAATATTATTATTAAGTTATTATTCACGTGGACCTATTTAGCCAAACGGATCGGCCAAAGTTGCGATATGTTCAACGACTGACGACTGACGCCTAAGAGGACCGACCGACATTTAAACGGTTTTCGTCTCTCTCCACGCGCGTGTTAGTATTACCCGGCGCGCCGCCGTTACGCACTAGAATTCGAATACTTGCGCAAAAAACGCCGCCGCCACCGTCAACGCAACTTGTGCAAAGGTCCGTTGCCGAGCGTTGTAGCGCGCACCGATTACAGACCCAAACGATAAATTCTCCTCATGTAGCCGGTAACTTACATAATATTTTGTTTCAATTTTATTCTACACACACACACACAAACACACATATACTATACAAACGGAGGTAACAGCTGACGCGGACGATTGCCCGTCTCACCTATTACTTATTACCCCCTTAAGCCAATTTCACACGAAAAGTAGTAAATTGACACGTGACGTAGAATATTAATATAAATATTTCCATGGGGTATGCGTTTGATGAAACCAATTTATGTTTAACCGTCGTACCGATGCGTGATAACCTTATCGCGCTCCTGGACTGTGCGTCGCGTGTAGGTATTACGATGGCCGATAAAGTTGTTTTAAACAGTGTCTTTAAACTACTTACATATTTAAACGTTTCAATAAAAGTTTAATTACCTTGCCGTCTTGTTAATTAATTATATTTACTGACATAGACGGTACCAACACTGCTGTCCAGGTGGTGCAAAAGATTTTGAGAGGTTACCCGCCTTCTTTATATAAGAAAAAAAAAAAAAAAAACGAAGACAAGTAATTTATTTAATGAAACAATTTTTTAATATAACTTATTATTTAACCATCGACCAATCACAGATTATCCAGAAGTTTAATAGTTGACTATTAATTGTATACCTTGAGGATAGTAGCAACCTTAATAACCACAGTAGCTATTAATATAGATTAATATAAACGTAGATATAGAGTATACAACCGCACATATTGCACTCTTACCTCGGCCATGGTAAAGCCTAAATTTACCGAACAAGTGAGAGTGGTATTAAAATGTAACACTTCCGTTAACATCGTTATTAGTGACATAATTTACGAGAGTGGTGATTTAAACATTCACTATTCCATATATCAACGATTCAATGTACGTTATTAATAATAATTTACTACATAATATATCTTATCGATAATCTCGTATCCATCGCATGTCTATTTTAAAACCAAAAGGATGTCTCCGATTGTCATTCGTTGGAACTATATATATATATATATTACCTGGTTTTGTATTTACTCGATGATTATAAATATTCAAGATTTAACGTTACCAACGTTAAGTGCGGTTACCATTATGGATAATAATAATAATAATACGTTTGTTAAAGTTATATCACTTTTTATAGTCATATTATTGGCCACTATAGTGATAGGTAGGTTAGGTATACATATAGTGTAGACATCATACTCCAACTTTTACCGTACGTCTGTATCGTTTGGCACGGGTTACGAAGATTCGATTTTTCGAAAAGTATTATTATATGTATTATATCATTATATAATGACCATAAATCGAAATAGTGTTGCAATTATACGGGGATCGCCTATGAGGTATTTAATCTTCCCGAAACTTTATTCGTTTCACCATATTTATACGTGTACGATGTTTATAATGTTCTTCTAAGTTTTAAATTCACTGTAAGTTGTTTGAAAGATTTCGGACCCCATAATATAAGTTTTCATGTTCTGCCGTAACGACTAGACCGATTACTCATTTAAACATTTTTAAATTAATGTTGGTTTTCTTTCCGGTATATTTATTTTTAATAATATCATGGTAATTAAAATAAACCTTAATTATTAGTAACCGATCATAGGTATTATGCGTATAAATATTTAAAATCCGAAATGGTGGTCAAGTTTCATTTTGTGACGCACGTGAAAACTAGTGTCTATAGATCGTTGTAGTCACCTTGTCACAAATTAACATCAAATGTCATTCAGCCATTCAGTAAAGTTATAGATTATTACAATCTTTTAACTTGTAAAGTTTCGAGGAGTGAATTTTTGAATATGAACTGACAAATAAACTACCATGATATTTTTTTTGTATGTGTGTGTATGCGTATGTAAATCATTAAATTTCTTTTCATTATATTGCTTTTATTGTTTTTTACGTTAATTTATGTACCTATAATATTAATTATTATTAAGTACGAGAGTCGAGGGAGTGTGAACCTAGAGTCTGCCTCCTTTAGTGCGTTACCGTAGTGTGAAATTTTCGGTGTACCAAATAGGATCGTCTCACATTCGAATATATTTTATGCTTATCTTGTTAACTAACAGATACAAAGTTTCCTGTTATAATATTTTAATTCTTCTTGCATTTTATCTTTCATAACTAAACATTTTAATATGAATTTTATTTTAATTTACTTTCTTCTGTGATCATTGTTCTATGACTTTTTTTTTTATAAATTTAACTTATTTACGTATAATTTATTAAATTAGGTCGAAGAAAAAAATATTTAATAAAATTATATAAATATGAAAAATAATTGCAAGATACCTTACCTTAATTATTTAGTATAATTATATTATTGTTACTAATATTTATCGTAAATTATTTATTGTTACTGCAATTTATCGTTAAATTTCGGTTTTTAGGACAATCAATTCTTAAACATAATATTATGGTAAAGGTCAAGTGCATATAAAAAATAAAAACGTATTGATTAACTATGAAATATATTGATGCGATGTGTTTTCTAAATAGAAAAATAAATTATATTGTTATAGCGAGAAGCGACTCATTTACTCTGAACATTTTTCTTTGTGAAACATTAATTTCGCTTAATGCCGCTAAAGGAAAATGTATATTATTTAATACAGAAGAATTTTTACGTTTGTTGTGAAGTGTCGTTGAAATTAACTCTGGCAGTAATTAAAAAGGTTAATGATTACATTATATTTTATTTAATTAAAAAAAATCTGTTACCTACTTTCATGATGACATTTTACGACATTAAAATACATATTATTCGAAGAATATTATTATTTAATACCTACGTCAATTCATATTTTATATTTATTTAAATTTAATAATTAAAATACGAGTGTTCGATAAAATCCATATCAAAGAGTGTATATTAGTAGATACAAAACTGAAGCAAAGCCAAGAATAATTAAGTACTAAATAAATTAATTTTTTTGATTGTTTAAATGTTAAGATTTTCAACTGTTTGATATTGCATGGCAAATAATAAACTGTAATATCAGATGTGTTCAGATTACCTTTTGAAGTTAATCGACTGGAAAACTTAAGCCTTACAAGTACTGAATGGTTTGGAATATCTACTGGTCTTTAAAAACCGTAAGATTAAATTTATTTTAAGAATTAATTTCTGGTGGAAGGTGGATCTCAAGTTATAAATTTAGCAAGGCTATGCATTTCAGAGGAGTATCGCTCTGAGTAAAATATTATAACAAAAAAAAAAAAAAAATGAAGATGAAATATTGAACATATATTCATTGAATCATATATAGTTCAAACTTTAAAAAACCTTTTGGATTTAGAACAGGTATAACAGGTGATTTTTACCTTCGGATATTTTTACCCCCCTCGGTAAAAATAACCTAGAATATTAATACTTCAAGTAAAATTAACCTAATATATTTTTACACCCCATACGAATAATTTTACTACTGGGGGTAAAAACATTTAAGGGTACTAGAAACCTGTGACATCAGATTAACATAGGCGCAAAAGGAGCTTTTTGGGGGAGGCATATAACTTTTGTGACACAATTATTAAATATTGTGCACATATTTTTTTCAATTTTAAATCAAATAATCTAATATTTTAAAATATAAAATTATAAGCTATAGCACTATATAATGTATCTATAATATTATTAAGATTGACCATGATTATAGTGGTAATAATCACAGTTGGAAAATGAAACATTTTTAGTAATTATTGACAAATTAGTTTTTGAATTAAATAGGATAATATAAAGTCACACTAAATTAAATAGCTATAAATTTGGATTTTTATTAAATATTGAAAAATTATAAAACATTCAGAAGCAAAGTTACAATCTAGTTTAATTTTATAATATAGTTTTAAAAAGTGACTTGAGAGAAGATTTAATACAATTTAAAAGTATAATGGCAAATATTTCAGCTGAAAATAAAAAAATCATTTATTGTATTGCATAAAACTCTAATAGCAGTATTATTAGAAACATAATTTCCTAACATAGAAATTATATTAAAAATTATCTGCATTCTACCATCTTCAAATTCTATCGACGAACGTTCGTTTTCGGTTTTGAAAAGAATAAAAATGTATTTAAGATTATCTTTAGACTAAGAGAAAATGTCAAATTTTTCAATACTGTGCATCGAGTCTGAAATAGTTAGAGAAATTAAGTAGGAGGAAATTGTTAATAAATTTGCTACAGTCAAATCGAGGAAAAAACATATATTTTGTTAAACATGGGTATTGGGTTTTTTTCTTTATATTATTTTGTATTTACTTTAATAACCATTGTGTATGAGTGTGTAGATGTATAAAATAAAGATTTTAATAATTTGGCGTTTTAAGCTTATAGTTGTTATTTACGGAATAATATAAGGTAACAATTTTATTTTTATTAAATTGTATAACAGATTTATATAATTGTATAATATTACATGAAATACATATTATATTGTTTTGACGATTTCTTAGTTCTTGATAAGAGTATAAATTGCTCCAGAGCGGTTCTGAACCTTAATCCGGCTCTGTTTTTGATACAGATAATACAGAAATATTTCTGCTATCTAAAATCTAAATGTACGTAACATATTTATAACCAATCGTTCTTATTTCTTTTAGTATTTTGTTTTATTTATTTTTTTTAGTTTGTACTAGGTAACTTTAGCCCCAACCATTAAACAACAATAGGTTCAAATTTGAGTATATTTTATATATTGACGTATTTGTTTTACCTGTGATTTACGTAAAGTGTGCTATTATACACGAAATTATTAGAAATCAATATAACAAATATAGTAGAAGTTATGGTAACAATTTTTATTTCTAAAGATCTACTTTAACAAACGGAATATATTAAAATTGTATTATCATTTTTCAATTTTTTTTTCAATATTTTTATCGTTTATAGTTTGTTATAGATTAAAATTACGTAGGTAAATTACCTTTAATATATGTATTTTGAAAATTACTCTAAATATAAGAAATAGGTCACAATAATTTTCTGTATATCTATTGTCTATACATTAGTTCATTAAATATGAAATACAAGTAATATAACAAATAAAGAGTCTATTGATAAATAAATAAATATATATTAATGTATAATATACTTACCTATACTTTCATAAACTCCGATACATAACAAAGTACTGGTAATGTTACTAGTCTATAACTTTTCTAATCATCAAATACATGTGTAGGCAAGAATGTAAGATGTTTGAATATGTTGGGTTATTTTTTTTTACCCTCGCTTGACTCTTTTTAGTTCGGATCTATTGAAATCTTAACTATACTTTACTATACTATACATTGTATTACCGTTTCCATTACAACAATGCAAATATTTATCGAACCTTTATTCATGAGTTTAAATAATACTTTATCGTTAACATCGTTAAAGTCTGTATATTATGTTAGTGTATAATCTTTATTTATATCTATTTAAATAATAATTTTTTATTACTTTAAAACTAATGTTCCAAAGTGGTTATAGGTCGCATTCAATATAACAATAATCATTATAGTTATCCAAATAGTTCCAGGAAATAACTTTATTTTAAATAAATGGATCTGAACTTAAAAAGTAAAGGTCCGAATACTCCGAGTGGTTTAATTTAAGTTATGATTTGATTTTTTGCCAGCATCTCTCCTTAATACGATCTATGTAATTTTCAGCCCGAAAGAATAAAAATAATCATAATAATTTAACTAAGTAAATATGAATATTTTTAGAATCTATGTTTAATATACTATAATAAATATATAATTAATATTTAATATAATTTAGTATACTCGTATATATAATGTATACAATATTTTTTACATGTGTATGTGTATGGAAATAAAATTACGTAATATGATATAAATAGGTATCTATGTTTCTAAATGTGATTTATATATATGTCTACTGGAGTATTACATTAATTTCTTCCTTTATAGTATAACAAATAGATTAGATTGTAAACGTACAGACTTTCGTCTAGTATAATCCTATTTATTAATAATAAATGGGACTTTGGTAATTTTAAACTAACACAATATATATACGATATATATATATATATATCGTACATATGTTATGGTGAATGATATAATCGCGTTAAATTTTCCTAAAAATTGGTAAATGTTGTAAATGTAAATATTCTCAGATTATTTACCAATTTGGTCGGAGAACTATGTTTAATTAATTTATATCGATATGAACAGAGTTCAAGAACGTCCAATGATAAGTGAATAGGCGACAAAACTTCGTTTGTTAAAAATATTACGGTGAAAATAGATATATTATTTGCGAAATCAAATTAATGATAATCCTACAAGTAATAATATGAAATGATTTATAAATTTATTTGTTAGTACTAATATCTTCTTATACTCTGGCGAGTTGTGTGTGTAACGAGTGCATATTTTATAATCATTTGTTATAAGTTGTGTTATTTGTGAACTATTTAAATAAAAGCTTAATTAAATTATAATATTTTAGCATTATTTAATCATAGTATTTAAGTAAGAAGAACCAAAAATAATTTTAAGTACCGATTGAAAAAATTATAAACAATATTAAGAGACATGACAGTATATTTTATTTTAGTTTTAAAGAATTTAACAATAAAATTCAAGAAGTAAAGACGTTGCAAATTGGAGCACAAAAAAAAAAACAGTAACGAAGAATAGGTTTACTATTAATAATTAGGATATAAAGATAATAAGTGGAAAAGAAAAATGAATTAAATCTATAGTTGAAAATTACTTGGACGTTTTATATTAACGTCACAGTAGACTAATTGTTTGAAGTTATTCATACGGCGGCATATTTGACAGTAAATTCTATAGTTACAAATTTAAATAAAATGTGGGATGACATTAAAATTGTGCATGGCAAGCCTTGTCACTGCCAGACCCAACGATCAATTGAATGGGAAAATATAGACGTTGAAGTACTATTGGTTTCTTGGATGGCTGATAATAAATTAAATATAACTATCTGATAGCATTAACATTTGAACAATTAAAAAAAAAATCGGTCTTCGTACTCAGTTAAACTATTAAAGTAATAAAAATTTTATTATTTAATAAAAAATAAACGTTTTTTCATTAATTTAGAATATTTTGATTATAATAGGCTCTGGAAGATCAGGATATGAGGCAATGTTTGGTTGCACAACGAAAACAGAATTATCTTCAGCATAGATTCTTTACGATAAAATAGAAAAATTATAGTCGGGGGAGAAAAAAGATTTAATAAGGACGAATAAGAATTTTGAAAAATTACATTTAAAATCCTAATAATAATAAACTAATATTAGTTATTTGTTAAAATATTATAGTGCGCCTTATTACATACTTCAGTATATTTCTATACGTATAATTCATAAAATATGTTTAACAATGGTACAAATAATTAATTTACAAACAAAAATATATGATATTATAGGTTTATAGAAAATTTGTATATAAAAATGAAACTAGATTAGTAGAATAATGATTATTAAATGAATGAAAAAAAATTGGTCAGAATTGATAAATTGTATAAATATTTATTATATGCAATGTTTATAGTTTTAACGTATATGTTATTAGCATAGTTATTAGAAATTTAAGATTTTAAATAAAATACGTTCATTGATCGAGTGCTAGTTGAGAAAGCTTGGGATGTTAGAAGGTTTAAGAAATTAGGACAAACATACAGCCATTTCATAACTTATAAATCAGGTATGAATCTATGTTGCTCCGGGGATTCAATATTTAGATAAATAAGTAACGAATTATAAGATGTATTATATGAGCAGTTTTAGCCAATTTTAAGTATATTATACTTGAAAGCTATTGTATAATAATAATATGAGTAAATTTTACCGCACATTGTGATTTGAATAAATAATTATACTAATACTATTGTTGTTAATATTATATAATATAGGTACTATATTATCATTCCAGTGTCTGAATAATCTATGATGATGCGTCACAATTTTAACTAAAATAGGTACCTATCAAATTATTAATGTTTAAGAATTAATTTTATTGTTTTTAACAATTTTCTTTTTTCTGGAAGAATGTATACCGGATATTTGATTTAAAATTAATTATAAATACTAACTTCAAATAATGCAAGTGTAAAGTCATAATAATAAATTACAATAATCTTTATTTATAATATGTATCTAATATAAATAATTTATAACAGAAAATGTAAAAAAATAGAATGACTTTGATTGACTTGATTTTTAGCTGCATAGGTATTGATTTTTCAATTTAGAATGAATGACTATACTTGATCCACTATAATTACTTGATAGGTTCTTATTTATTAAGGTCTTACGTCTAGGACATGACAGCGTAGCCTTCTCAACGTGACAATTTTGTCTTGAGATGGAATCATATTTCAAATGCGATGATTTATTATTTATGTTTTCAAACTTCTAAAATAATACAATGGACCTGTACGACGAGGAAAATAAAGCCAGACGACTGTTTAGTGCACTTAGACACTGTTTTTTTTAGCCTTTTATTAATTTGATTTTTATAGTTTACATATAGTTGTTGTAGTACATCATCATTAATTTTATTTTTAAATACCTTTAAAATGTTTTTCTTTTGATATCAATTGAGAATATATTTTTATTTATATTAATAATAAAATATGATTGAATACATTTTTAAGGTATTTATTTGAAGCCAAAACTATCAAATGTATTTAAACTTGAGTTATTAATACACAATACTAAACTACCACAATATTCTAAAATAGAAGGTGATATTAAATTATTATGGTAAATAAATAAATGTATGACTTTTAATATACTTTATATAAGATTATCTGATAAACATATTAAATAGACCATAGATATACTTAGCATAAATTATTAAGTATAATTTTATTAACATTTATTTACTTTCAAATTTATGAAATACCTACCGATTTTTATGAAATTAAATATTTTTTAAGTTTCAGTTTGATGGCTTACAATATTATTTCAAAGTAACTAATTACTAACAAAAATCATTTTTTCAATGTTATAAGTGTTTATATTGTGTGAAAATTAAATATCAATAATACAATGTAAGTTTTGGTAGAAAACTAAACATAATTGTCTTCTTTATATATATAAAAAATTAATCTTGGGCAAACAAGTAACATTGGACTTAGCTGAAGGCTATAGAGTTTCCTTCTACTCCAACAATTAGATTAGAGAATTTCAAATATATATATATATTAATATAATAATTAATAAATTGTGTACACATGCTTCACGCTTTTACGTTAATGCGTAAACCGTTGGAATAATGGGAATTCCAATTTCGTAAAGTAAAGGAGTTGAATGTGTTATACAATTATCTTGTTTTTATATTCGTGTTTCTAAAATAATTCATAATAATTGGTAGCTTATACCTCAAAAGTTAAAACACATAAATTGGTGTCTTATGTCGAACTCTGGCCACTTTAAAGTTATATTTAACGTTTCTGTTCATAACCAATTTAATAAACTTGATGCATATATTATAACAGTAAAAAGTTAAAAAGAATTAACAGATTAACATCATTGAAAGTACTTTTTGACATAATTTAAGGTCATTATAAGAACAAATATCTATTTTTCACTATTTTTAATATTATCATTATTTAAATTTTTTTTTTAATTCTTGCAATATTTAAATGAAAACAATATATTTTAAAAAACTTTTATGTATACAACTAGGATTTTATTCAAGTAGTAAAATTATAAGTATTTAAAGTTTGGAAAAACGAAGTGAAATGGTAATGGAGAAACCACAAAACGTTAGTCTACTACTTGTTCATCAAAACTTTAAACATTAAATTAAAAATGTATTCTGTCATTCAAAAAAGTAAAAAGTAATAAAAATTTAACTAGAAAATAATATGAAATATATAAATTGTATGATGTTTTGTAATGATTTCAAATTATTTATAAAAATAAATATTTGTATAAGGTTAATATCTATTTTTGAGGTAATAAGTGTTTATCGTTAAAAGTATTACCGAGTACACCTCATACAATGTTCACGAATAACGTATTGTGTTTTATATTAAATGATTGAGCACGTAAAGATTTAAGTCGATTATCAAAACAATTATTTATTAGATTTTTCTTTGATAAAATTAGAATATTTTCCAGACGATTTTTCCAGTTCTACCACTTATACGGTTAATGGCAGGGTGAACTTTTTTTTAATGAGTCAACTACTTAAAAAAGGACCCATCCATTGATTATTTCGTGTTAATGTGAAAACGATATCGGGATCATCAAAATACCTATAAACACGTTTACATGAAACGATTGCTTTATAAAATAGCTACTTTCGTCATCATTGTTCAACTAACAATTAATTATGTTATAAATTGACTTCTTAGAAATATATTATGAATATTATATTATAAATTTTGGCTGTTACACTAATTTTTAGTATTTTAAATATTTGAAATATTAATCTACATTTGCGAGAAAAATACCACATTGTTTTATAAAACTATTTTTATATTTTCTGAGTAAGGAGGCGAATAGGAGGATGTATTGATTTTACAATGAAGTTTTCTTTATTTTTTTTTCATGAACATGTTTTTTGAAAAGTAACACATAAGACCTTATTTAGCCTATTTGCTATCTAAAGTCTATAATCTATAAAGCATCTTTGTTGAGGTACCTAACTTTAAGAAATGCATTTGCTGAAAGTAATATTATAATATTAATATTAAAATAGACAATTCTGTGGTTTATATTAATTTAGCAATTATCTATTGAAATTGGTTTACTAATAAACATATGTTTAGTAATTGTCTATAAGTTTTTAACTAATAGTAATATAATTTATAGAACTTTTTTCATAAACAATGTCGTAAAACCGACAATGAATGGCATTTTTGTGGTTAATTCAATTCACATACGATTGGAAGTATTTTTTTAATAATTAAAATATTTTAAATAGAATTATTCATGTTTGAACGCTTAATATAAATGCAAATTTTACAAACATAAATTTAAGTTTGGGTACATGATATTGAAACTAATTTTATTGTAAGTCAATTTTTAATATTTCTAACAACACTTCGTAATAAAAAAGTTAGGTATTACGATTAAACGAATTTTAGTGTATAGCGATTCGTTTTAACTGATTCCATTAGTTGATAGATTTATTACTTTATTATAAATTCGTAAGATATCATAAAAAATATTGTTCCATATATGTTCGTGAAGCTTAATACTCTAATCCTAGAGTTATACGTTTCAAGACATTAGTTTCAATGACGTAACTAGGTGTACATAAAGTTCGTTTAAATCAAATTATGTCATGGAATATTATAATAATATACTTTATGTTAAGAACAATTTTTTTTTTTTTTTTTAATACTTGATTTTTAATATTTTAAATAAATATCAATTAATTGAATCTTACTGCCCTAAAAATTAAATGTTTACTACTTGTCTAAAATTCCAAAACATACGCACTTCAAATTATTAAATCACTTCTGTCAAAAATAGACTAAATTCAACTACGACTGAATGAAGTGTCGTCAATAATATTTAAGACAATATTAATGTATATTAGTAAAATGTAGCTCTTCTTCACTATTCGTTGAACGACCCATCAGTAGTTCTTGTTTGTTTAAAAACATAATATCGTGCGTACGTCCCGAGGCTCCGTGGTTTATATTTAAGATAGTTATATTTAACAATAAATAAGTCGACCGTAAAATTATACTTTAAAAATGTTATATATAATATATATATATATATATATATATATATAAATATTATTATATAACACTTCCTTTCATAAAAAATGTTAATGTTTTTAAAGGTAAATCATGAATTTATTTTTAAAAATAAGTAGGTATTTAGTCTTATTCTTTATTAATTCTAATTGAGTAACTATTAATTTATTATTATACCAAGTTACTATTTTTCCGTAAATAGACTGTTATCATTATTATTGAACGGTTAAACAGTAGTGTTATTTGTTTTACATTTGCTTATTAAACTTTTACTATGAATTTAGTTTTATTGTGCACATTTATATGATATAATCCAGTTTTCAGTATGGTTTTTACTTTCTATACCTGCTGAAGTACCTACATTGTCAATACCATTATTTTTGATTAAATATATAAAATATTTATAATTTTAATGAATATTATTATTGTTATTATTTGTTTACATATGATTCCTCATTATTTGTTAATTAAATTGCATAAAATATTCGAAACAATGTAAGTAGTATTTTATTCGGGGTAAAAACAATATACAAGTAAAAATATTGTTTTATCATATAACTTTAAAAAGAAATGTATAATCGATGTATATTTTATATACATAAATTATAGTCATATGATTTATAAAATATTCACTATGGTGATGCATTGGACAAAAAATATTTAAAATACTAAGAATTATTATAAAACATAGCAGAAAAAAAAATCCATCGTTATCAGTGTGTATAAATATATACATTTCGTTTCCAAGAAACGTGAGGAGGATTTAATATTATTAATTATTGAGGTCTGAACAGTATTTTCATCATAAAATAATGTTCCAAAGTTTCGATTCACGGCATAAATTATGATCACAGAACGTATAGTTGAAGGTTAAATTGAAAAAGGATATTTATAGTAATGACAATAATAATTTCGTAATATTAGGTATTATGCTATTAAATGTAGATAGTGGAGTCTTAAATCATTGTAATTATTCATTTTTAACGAATTTTGATGGATATTTCGATCACTGAAAATGTGTGTACGTACTGTATAGTATATCACGAGCTTGATCATCGTTTGAATATATTTTTCGTACCTATTAATGATAATTTATTGTTTGTGAAATATTGTACGCCTGTTAAAATGTTATATTTTGTATAATATATATATATAATATCACTATAATGATAGTCATTGTTTACTGATATCATTATGTGATGTGATAGAAATACATTCATCGTCGTAAATATGATGGAGCATAATTTAGTTACGTTTTATTTCAAATAATCTTGGGAATGACGATTTTTTTTATGAAATGTTATGCCAGCTTGCGTTCAGTAAATGGGGAAATACACAATTCCAAAAATATTCTCCTAAGTCTTTACATCATGGATGGCAATCTTTGTCAGGTAGCTTATATTTAACAACAAAATTTAGACACTTTTTTTTAAAGTAATACCACTTATCATCACTTATATGTTAATAAATTTTTTGTAGTTGAAACAGTACGGTCCATGGAAACATAAGGATTGATAATACTAATTTTTTTCCACAGAAATATTGGATTTTTTAGTTTTACGAAATTAAAGAACAGTAAAATAATATGAAATATTACTGGCTTTTTATGATGTTTGAGGTTTTATTAAAAAATATTCTGAAGCATGTCGATAGTGTTGAATCCATGGTATGGAAAGTTTAGAAACACTATAGTAACCTAGGATTACACACGGAAACTACGAATATATGCAATGGTTGAATATTTACAGATTAACTTAAAATATTAGTGATATACCTGTGTAGATTATTTAGGATAAGAAAGGCACTGTTAAATGTCCTCTGTATGAATACTGTTATTTTTGATATCCTCAACGTAGTAACTTTAGAAACTACAAACTTTCTATGTACACATACACAGGGTTGAGCAAGTTACTTTATTTATTGTAACTGGTTACAAGTTACAAGTTACTCTAAAATTGTGTAACCAGTTACAAGATACTAGATACTTTTATGTTGGGTAACTGGATAAAAGTTACAATTATGTAACTAAGCTACATTTAAAGTTAAAATTTATCTTGATAAATAAAATATGTTTGTATTTATTCATTCATTATACTACAATTCACACATTTTAAAAGTTTAATGTATTAACCGTAAGACAACCTACCTATACAATAAATTAAAAAATAAAAACATCTTTTTACAACAGTCTTCAAAACATTTATCAATTGTGTAACGTAACAGTCATAAAATTAGTAGTTAGTTTTATTATGAAATAAGTACATGCAACATAGGTAGTTAAAGTAATATTTAAAGTAACTAAATTATTAACTAAATCAATGGTATATAATATGATATGTAATACAATTTAAAAAAAAATGAAATTTAATTTAAAATAAAATAAAATAATTGTATTAATTATTTTTTACTAAAATTAATATGATTAATATTTTTAAGAAAAAATATTTTTTTCAAAATTGTGGTTAGATATATTTTTTATAGTAGGTATTGTCCTAGGTATGAACCCAGCTAATGAAAATAACCTTTACACTGGAATAGAAGAACAGAGCATTATATTTCAATTTTACAAATAGTTTTTTTATCGTGACATAAATATTTAAAATTGATAATGACTTATTTTTGTCATTAAAAATTGCCGTTATAAACATTTTGTTCTGTATTATAAATATTAAATGTTTATTATAAATATATAAACATACCTATAAAATTATGTTTATCTATCTGTGATTACAGCACCAAATGTTTTTTTATAATAATATGACAATCATACAGTGATAAATATTAAATACATATATTGCATACAATGTAACTTTTAATTGTAACTTTAATTGTAATATACATTTATAATAAGATGTGTAACTAGTAACAAGTTATAAAAGTAATTGAGTAACATAACTTAGTTGCATGTAACTATGATATGCCCAACCTTGCACATACATGTTATGATACAGTTAGTAAGTTACCTATTGATAATATAGAATGGTGGATGCTATAAATAGCTAATGCGTGATAAATAAAATCTATTACTAATTAGTCTAATACATATAACTTATACACACATCGTTGTTTATAAACTCGTATCGTTTAAGTAAAATAATAAATTCAATTTAATTTTTTATACTTACGTAAATACGCTAAAATTATAATCAAGTACTTGACAGCGGATTAAATTTTATAAACTTTACCTAATATTTTTGAAAAATTATAAAGTGTACAATATATATATATAATCTATATATTTTTCATTGAGAATAAATAAATTGTTATTAAAAGTCGTTATTTATGGTATTATATATATGAAATGTATCACAAATAAAATGTAGATAACATCGATTTGGGTCAAAGTTTTCGAAACTAAAAAACCAATGATCAATATATGTTTAAAATATGTAAAAACTGTGGTATTATTTCATAAATTTTATTTTACATGAAATAACAATCAAGTTAGATAAGTATATGTACCTATAGTACCTACATTTATATGTTTATCAGTTGTGTCATCTATACAATATAATTATTATTTATATAATGCTAATGATGTGAATGGATAACACATAGATATTCTATCCTATTACATGATATATGAGTTAAGTTGAAAAACAAAATATTCACGAAAAAGGGTTCCTAATGTTTTGAGTATACAATGTATACTATACATATATTACTTTTTAAAATTTAAAGTTTAAATTTAATAATATATTTTTATTAAAGAAAAAAATCTTTTTATGAGTATATTATTATGTACTTTCTCACAGTAATTATATTCAGCATTTTTAACTTGAAATTTGTGTTTAAGCTTCCAAAGCTTATTCTGAATAATAATAATAATAATAAAAAAAAAATTGGTTTCATAATTTATTATTATTTATTTCATTATTAAAAAAATATTGATATTATGACTAGATTTACAATATATGTATATCTGTACACTATAATCAACTTTAATTTAACTTGTTAAAACTTTGGATAGATTACCATAAAAGTGAATTGGAGTTTGGTTGTAGTATTTTTTAGAGCCATTTTGTGGTGATAACCTAACGGTATTATAAAAACGGTTTAGTGGATCATTTCAGACTTAAGATTAACCAAATATATATAATATAGTGTGGGGCCAACAGAATATATATTTGACATAATTTTATAAATATATTATTTGAGTTTTATACAGTCAAACTAGTATTTTTGCCATAAAACTTTTTGTTACGCAATGGTTTTAACATTTAAATACACAAATTATCCATCTAGTAAGTATAAATGTAATAAACACGTAACTGATAATATATATATATATGTGTGTGTATTTTTTGTTGAGTAAATGAGTAAATAAACTAATTACAGTGAAAAAAACCAGAAATGTAGAGAGAAAATAAAGTTTTGACAGAGCAAAACTATTTTGTCAAATCGACAAGAATGATTTATTACAGCTTTACTATAATTAGTACAAAAGAAAACTATTTTGTTTGTAAAAATATTTGAAAATATATCAAAAAGTATATAATATATAATAACTAGATGGTAGAAAATGTTAAGGAAATATTCATAAACCAGATCATATGATATTTTTTTTAGTTTTAAGGGTATAATAATAAAAATGTTGTATTGGATATTTTGTCAAACTAAATTTTAAATTTCAACAATTATATCTATACTCAACATCAATTCCATTAATCACCAAATAATCGATTAAATACTAACTGCATATACCTACTTGTTGAAATTTTAATAATAAATTGAAAATTAAACGATATTAATTATTTAATATAGGTAGTAAAATATACGATTAATAATAATCATTAATATAATATATATATAATTTCAAATTATTTTAAATAACATTTTTATGAATAATAAAGTTGAATATATATATATATATAATATCCCATAGTTACGATGTGTTATTGTACATTTTAAAGGACAAACAAATATTAATTTACTTTAAAATATTTTTTGCCAAGCACTATCAGACAATGACTGAAATTCTTTTTTAATATCCACAGTTTTTTTCCGCCAGCAGTTCATATAACGTTATTTAATGACATTTTTGCTTTTAGATTTTGAACGATGCACTGGACTAAGGGCTGTATTATTGGTTCTACTACATTGATATTATTGTGTTTTTTTTTTTTTGTTCGTAAAACACTTTTTACACTCTAAAATCCAAGGTTTCATGTAGTTTATACATGCATAAGAACTAAAGATACATACATAAAATATTATGGTATTTCAAAGAGGATTTTTTAGAAATATTTAGTACATAGTAAACAGAAATATTGGATATAGGAAACATATCTGTTATTGTTACTTATATTTCTCGTTCATTCAACCCATTAGAATATAAAATAAAAATTCCTACTTAAAACTTAAAATAAATCATAAAAATATTTTATTATATAATATAACTCGAGGGTGATTCTAGACAAAGTGTTCAAAAATAGTATTTTACAGAGTATAAAATATACATTTAAAATGAATCTAAATCACTGAAAAACGCTCAATTTGCAATTCCATAACCGCCCGTAACCATTCAATCCATCGTATGATGCGTCCTGCTGCAATGAACATCCCTCTAGGTTTGTTTAAATATTTATGTCTTTGAGATTATGTTCTTTGATACTTGAAGTTTTGTATTGATAAGTTCTATATCTTGGGCCTCAATCTGTTATATAAATAAATACATTTTTATAAAATATTTACTGATTTTAATAAAATTCAAATAATTTTAATTTGATATTTTAGAGAAAACCTCATTGATTAGGTCATTTGGGTTATTTCCATCCAAGGTTTGGAAATATTTGGTTCATAAATAATAAATATTAATCCGATCCGTAGATTTATATTGATGTTTCAAAAATAATGTTATAATAAATTACTTAATAGTGTTAATGTTGTACCAAGCAAATTTCCAAGAGAAAAATCACTGGATCACTAGCAGTAAGATTTTATTCTTACGTATTATTTTAATAATTTTCATAGCAATTGTCTAGTACCAATAGAATTTTAGTGATCTATAATTGTATTTGTTTATTTTTATGATTTCATGGAAAATCTTAGTCGTATTATTAAAAATAGTCACATTATTTATTTATTTATCATTTTATATTATTGGGTTTATTTTTATTTTGTTACATTATGTTTATTTTTCTTGAATGCGTTTAATATTTTTACTATACCAAATAAAAATGGTAATTTTCTAAAAATGTAGACGATATTGTTGTATATTTCTATAATTTTATTAACCAACTTTATTGTGATTATCAATTTTTTTGAAAAACAACAGTTTTTACTACTATGAGAAAAATATATATATTATATTTTTATACTTTTGATCAGCTTTTATTTAATATTTAGAATCTCTATTTATAGTTGAAATCTAAAAATATTCGTAATATTATTTACTTATCTGGATTATTTCTGTACTAATAAAGTAATAACTTAAGTATGCATAGTAACTTATTTTATAATAATTAAATATATAATATGTTATTGCTTTTTATGCTATACATAATTACTGCGTATAATTTGACTCATGCCTGTCAGATGTTTAAGAAAATTAAAAAAAAATCATAGATATAAATAAAAATATAATTTTATTATTTTTCATTATTTAAAATAAGAAAATAATATAGTATTTTTATTTTTATCAGTATTAATAAAGTTCTATCAATTAAATTAAATTTTAATTGTAATTTATACCAAAATGCTTTCTAACTATATTATTATGAATAAATAAATGAAGTACATACTAAATAAAAAATAAAATTTTGTATCTTATTTATATTGTTTCCGAGTCCCAAAATATTTATGTATATTAGTAAGTATAGGTACGTTGTTTTTTCAATATGAACAAATTATGGTGAAATTTATTTTTAGATTTTCGTAATTCCTTCACCAATTCTCTATTTTTGTAGAAATTTTGCCATCCTTAAATGACTACAGTATTTTATGGACATTGAACAATATTAGAGAATTCCAATTCCTGATTTTTAAATTACACTAAGGCTAAATGTGACGCCGTAGAAACATCGATCTAGTATTTGGACCACGGGGTATGGAACAGTTCGTAGAAAATTAGCTTAAATCAATAGATAGGTACAATTGCACCAAAAATCAGAAAATTTGTTCCATCATTAACAAAATGTACATAATAATATAACTGATGGATTGTATAATTTAATAGTGGTTAACAATCTCTTTAGGACAAGCGATGTTAACAATATTACAGAGATATGGAATCTGGTGATGTATTGGTGTATGATGTATTATAATATGATTTTATAATTTGAAAGGAATGATAAATCATAGCATTTGATTAAAAGGGTTTCGTGTTGAGCTTGCAGTTTTTTATGGTTTGTAAATCTATTATCTTCGAAAATAAAATATTATCCATCATTAAAAACTAGAAAAACCATGCAAATGTTTCTTTATTGAATATTTTTTTATATTCATGTAAACAAATTTCATAAAATACTTATATTTTTGATTTTATGTCAAATTAACCTAATGATTGATTTGCAGTTATAGGTAGTTATTTTTTGTAATCTTAGATTCTGCGAAACAAATCTCATAAATTGTTCATTTATTAAATAAAAAATATGATAAATGTAAATATGAAAATATATTGCTTCAATATTTTTTTATAAGTGTGTAAAGTTAGAATTTTGATAAAAACCACGAAAATTAGTAAATTATTTTGTAATAATTAAAAATGTATAATATTTTTTGTTTTATACGTAAGATATAAACATTTAATAAAAGGTTAGGATTATATGTTCAATAATGATTGATTTTAATAATGATAATAATAATTAATAATAATAATTTCAATAATGATTGACATTAGATGAAAAAAAATTCTACCGGAAAGAAAAAAATAATTTTTTATAAGTATTTTAAATTCAGATATTTACGACATTCGATATTCACCTATAAAATAATTATTTTTCCTAAAACAAATTTCAATAGTTAATTGCAAAAAAATAAAATAACAATAGACACTTGAATTTTTACCAAATGCTTATAACGTCATTTTCATTATACAATAAATTCTTTTAAATCTCTGAGTTATTTAAAGACATTAGAAATTTTCAACTTATTTTAGAAATGTCCAAAAAAAATTATTTGCTGGGTAGAAATGCTTGAAAATGTAATACAAGATCCTATAAAAGATATTCTTATATCTGTACAAAAATATTAAAAATACATAAATATATTTTTTTTTATATAATTTTAAGTCATAACTTTGATGAAATTTGTAAACATTTTCAAAATATTTTGTAGTTAAAATTTCATAAAAATTTTTCTTTGTGTATCTATGTTTTAAAAATGTAATCTAAGATTAAGACGTAGGTAGTTCATACTGAAATCATAAAATATAAAAAATGTATACAGGATAAAATTACCTTTTTAAACAATAGATAAATAACTACTTGTTAATTATTTTTTTATAATTTAAAAATTGTATTTATGGGAACTTACATTTTTATGTATTTTATATTATAATTAATTTTATTATATGCAATAATATTTTTGATTTATTTTAAAATATTGTATATTTATAAGTACTATGTATCTATTTGTACTGTCTTACGTTTAAAGAAACAAGTAATTACATTCTGAGTTATATAAGTTAATATAATATGGTATAATATATATAATTATAATAATTAAATTTTAATTATAAAGTATACAATGATATATTAATATAGATATATACATATGTATATAATATTTGTAATAAGACATAGATAGACATATATTTAATGTACAGAAATGCACAATACATATTAATAATTGACAATTTTAAAAGAAACCACTTTGATAATAACCAAGAAATCGTTTTAACAGACCATGACATCACTGTTTAATTTTGAATATTTTTTTAAGATACCATGAAGGAGTTATGAAACGTAATTAATTTTAAAACCGATATTCCTATTATAGTATTATAGGATAATAGCAATATTCTAATTTAAGTTCCTCTCTTAAATAAATTCATACATGAAGTGTTGTTAAAAAAAATTAAACAATAATATTGTACAATGTATCTGTATGCTTATGAATGTAGGTATATACCAATTTATATTTAATGCCAGTAAATTTAATATTATAATCATAACTAATGAAACTGAAAACCAATGAATTTCAGGATCTATTAAAAACGAAAATGTTATATTTTTACAAGCTTATAAAATGAATTATTATTAAAATAAATAACGTATAATTTAATAATTGTATAAAAAGTATTTAAAATTGTTTATATAATTATATTATTTCCTGTTTATTAAAATTGATTTGTTATTATTACGGACATTATCTATTTAATTTTCAACTGTTAATTTAAAGCATATCAATTATTAAACGTATTTTCTATAATAAAAAGAAAAGTAAAAGATTGTGTTAATATTAACAATTTTTTTTAACCCTTCGTTCTATTTATTTATTATTAAATAACATAAGTTATAACAGTGTAATAAACGGTAACGTTCTGTATGCAATAATATATTATTTTTAACACCATATCTATTATAATTACATAATTTGAATAATTGCTTGATAGAAACTAACGAAAAATAAATTGAATATTTTAGCCGCTATTACACATTTTGCAAATTGCACATTTTCTGGACTCAAAGTCTCTACAGTGGATTTCTGAACACCTACAAATATATTTAGAGTATTAAGAAGCGTTTATAAAGTTTTATTCAGCTAGATGAATAAAACATTAGCTTACAAAGAAACTTATTGGAAAATTCCTAGACAACTCGTATGTATATTGTTTTGATTTCCTTTCGGACTTTTCAATAAATTTATTTTTTTACGAATTATTTCTTTAATTTATAAGAATAATATTTCTAATGTATATATATATGTATATATAAAATTCTATTGGAATTTTCTCCGCGACAACCAGAAAAAATTATTCAGATTCTTTTCGAAATCTTTTTTGAATATCTGCATTATATTATGTTCATGGAAACCGCTGATACTAATGAAAGCCTATATAAAATAAGCTACTAAATGTCTGAAATATACAAAGTAGGTACACACTTATATTTTTTATATTTTTCTAACAAAAATCAATAAATAAATGTATGTAAGTGTGAGGGTTTATTAGTGTTTACCTAAACCAAGTTATTATATATCTATCGAGTACAATGCGTAACTTAATTTTAACTATGTGAACAAGTGCGCACTTACAATTGATTATGATTAACCTTTAATCGTAAGGAAATTGATTATCGATCGATATTAATATAGGTCTATTCAATGGGTTGCATGGCGCTTGGTAGCGGCTTCGTTGAACCGCATGATTAAGCACTTTTATTGATTATCTGCGCTCCGGGGGTATGGTGCCGTCACCGTTGCAGCCACCGCCGACAACGATGAGCAAGAATCAATGAATCCTTTTTTTATACGATACAACAAAACAAACAAATGCATGTTAACAGGTTTATTGTGTAATTTATAACCGGGTTAGGTTAGCTCAACACCTCCTCTTCCCGTTATTAAATATATATAATCTTATATACATGTTACACACACACACACACACACACACACACACCTGTAGACCCAGAACACTATTGATAATTAATAGGGTTTATCAATAATACGATCATGCCATATTGTGTGGCCGTCGTAAAAACCATCGACAGTTCTATTGAACACTCGACACATTTTTTTCCAACTAGTAATAAAAGATAACATCATTCATTTCAATAATCTACTCATACTCGCTCACTAAAACAACAAATATCTATTTTGGCGATCGTTGTCAACACATGTAGATTTAAAAGAGACATTAGCAAAAGTGTAAGGTCTTTAAATTCATAAAATGTAGGTTTAAAGTCGGAAAAGGTAATTAATAAATATTTACAATAACCAACTCACTAGCAAATTTGTTTTAAATGGGCATAGCCATTTATTATTGAATTTAGATTTTATTACATTCATATGTATGAATTATAGTTATAATAAAATATGGCATGCTTTAAAAGTAACAACAGTTAGGTGAGATAAACTAGAAGGTTTCATTTACAAACTTTGTTCATATACTGATAAAGTTGTTTCCGTAATAATAATAATAATTGTAATTTGTACGAGTAACGAGTAGATAAGATATATTATTTGATCTTATATATAATAATTTACGGAAAAGTTGAAGTTTTAGAAGAGTCAACTCAAGAAATCAGTGCAATGTGCAACACTGGCTAAAAGTTTGTACTTCAAAAAGTATATAAATCAACTCATTCCATTTGTTACTTGAGTTTCAAGATTAAAGGAAATTGATCTAGTGTGAATAGGAATGATGATTTCTGTAGAAATAGCATTTAAAATAAAATAAATGTAGAAACTTTTGTCTATTTTTTAAGAGTACATATTATTAACCTATTTTATATATTTGATAAAAAGTTTGTAATTTGCACCAAAATAAAGATTTGTTATTTATTCCATCAAGGATAGCTGAAAAAGTGTTTATAATTTCCACCAAAATGAATATTTATGTATTCGATTATTTTGTTGGTACCCTCGTCGACATCAAGACTTGATGGACTCGAATGACAATAATAATTTTTTTTGATTTTTAACTACCTGCCGTCTTATCTATTAATCACTAATCATTAAGTTTGACGTTCAATCTATTGTAATTACGTTTTCATGCAATATCACATTTATTAATTGTTAACAAATATAATACATTATTTTATTATATCATTATTTATTATTCATACATGTTTTTTAAATTATATTATAGGTATTAGGTAGGATGTAACACTAATGTCAATATACGTAGAATGGTGTTGATAGGTTAGGAAAATAAACGCTTAGAATCTAAAATAGAAAATTCTGGAATATTAATTTCTCAAAATATCTTAATGTAGGTATTGTACTATTGAAAAAATAATCTATTTGATTTTTGGTGCAAATTATAATAATTTCTTAACTATACCTGTATTAATATAAATTACACATCTTTACGCAAATTTTATAATATATTACAATTATTTTTGATTAATTTTGGAGAAAATTGACCACGGCCTTTGAACCATATTACAACGCAAAGATATAGTAAGCACCTAAGCTATGTTCTAAGCATATTGGAAGAAAAAAACAAATTGGATCATGAAAAATCAGTATTTTTCTTTTCAATTTTATATTTATGTAGGTAATACGATTTTATATTTAGTTTATTAAAACTCTTTGAAGCTTCTGTATAAACTACGATAATATTAATTTTATAAAGTTATAGGTTACTTTATTTATAATAATAAAAAAAAATTTCAATTTATAAGTTAATTTTTCCGAAAAATGACATGGTTGTATGTAATGTCGTATGTTGTAGCTTTAGACTTTTAGAGTGATTTTAGAATATTTAATTGATTGTGTTGCCATATACTTCTTGTAAATTTTAAATATCACTGGTAAATAGTAAATCGGAAATACAAAATAAAAATGACGATGAAAAAAAAGTAATAATAAATAATACATAATTAGTCACATATTTAGTCTGCGATCTCGTCAATCTCAATAATTTAATATGAAACTACAAAAAAACTAAAAACAGCGCATAAAATATTAATTATACTAAGGTAAAATGGTTTGATTCAGAGCAAAGCAGCCGTAAATGAACCCCACTAAATATGTACAGTAATATTAACATAACCATAATTTTCATAAATACTAGAGAAACATTACCACAAACTATTAATAATAGTATAATTCTACTAAAATGCTCGCCTTTTAATATACTTAATGCATACAATTATATGATAAGTCAATTAAAATTGAAATTGACCTTAATACATTTGTCAACTTAAATTTAAATTTGAATGAACATATAATTTACTATGACCATTCATCTACGTAGGACACATATAATTTAATACTAAGTTGATGTAGGTACTCAGTAAATCATATGATCATGTATCATCTTGAAATTTAAATTATTTAGGATATTCATCCAGGTTAGGTTAAGTTGTTATAACACAGAGTATAGAAATAGAAGAGATTGGTACATACCTGGAAGATGTATTATATGCAGTACACAAAATAAATAATACGATGCTCATAGTGTAATTCAGGTGTCTAAACGATTTTCATAACAATTATATTATATTTTAGCCATGTAGTTGTGTACTCATGTGAAACTGTAGTCTTCATATAATATCATGTTTATATTATTATTATCGTTCTTGTTAGTATTCATCTTATATACACTACAAACAAAAATTTTAATAACTCATCTAATTGTTTTAAAGCACAAATGAGGAAACATATAAATGCATATTAGAAAAATAAAAAATACACTATTGTAATTAAAATAATTAAATAAATAAGAAGAAAAACCTAGTAACTATATATATAATACTATTATATATACCTATATATATTTTATTGGATTTTATTGATTCTATACTTTTGTTATGTTATTACTTAAAAAATAATTCCAAGTTATTTATTATGCTGTATGTTAAATTAGTGTATACTCATTCAAATATTTTAAAAAACTTAATTAAAACAATATTTATTCAAAAATAATTTTTTTAAATAAAAATATTATAAGTAGATTTCAGTGAGTCATTTTAGTGGCAACTCGCTTAATTCTACACAAATAGTTTATAACTAATTCAATGTACTTTAATTTACTTCTAAACAAATACACTGTTTGTATATAAAAGTATTAGTTTTAAGTACTTAAATGTATTGTATTCATTAAGACGTCGTTGATAGGTAATTCGAATGCACTAATGGATTGTATTCACACTTTCATTATAGTATATAATTGTATTAAATGTATAACCAATGACTAAACATAACGAACAATCATTGCAAAAAATATTTTATTTTTTATTTACTTCGCTGGTTATTAAATAAAAACATAAAAAACGGAGTAGTTTCTTTGCTATACATTATTATACATGCCGAGTGTAATAATCAGTCAATAGGTTACATATAATAGATCTGTTAAATATTTTAATTGAATGATATACCCTTGTCAATGATTCTGAGTGGAGACTATTTGCTAACCTATATTTCTAAAGATTTTATATATGAAAGATGTTATATTTATATTACTATAAATAATTTATTTTTCTATTAGAAAAACGATAAGCTGAAAATATAACAAATTTTTTCAAAAATAAATCGCAATAATATGTAATATAAATTATAACATTATTTTATTAATTATTATTTGATATTATTCAATTATAAGTCAACACCAACGTGTATGCAAACTATTATAGTTATTATGTTATGATGATATTGACTGTATTGGTAAACATTTTTCAGTAATAATTGTAAAGATGTAATATTTTTCAAATTTTCAAATAATATACTGTATAATTTATTTAATATCTTTTGTTTTCAAAATTCTTACTAAAAATTTAAATGTGTTTATATTATAATATGAATGTTCTTTTTTTAATTTTTACTATCTATCTCTAAAATAATTTATAAGAAAACTTAAATAAAATGTGTAAATAATGCATTTTATATCATAGTTGTAAGAACTAAATAGTGTATTAGTACTTAAATAAAAGTTATTACGCTAAGTTAAAAATTTAAAATGAAAGGATCACTTGATATTAATAACTGTAAAAATATTTTCCTCGTAACATTTACCCATCTTACAACTCCCAACTATTAGCTTTAGATCATCCATTAAATAATAGGTAAATACATTGTAGTTCATGATGCAATATATATTTTTTTAAATTGATTTTGTTAAGATTATAATTCAAAAATAACTATATGCATTCTATCGTTTAACAAAAAATATGGTTAAAAAAAAACAAAATAAATAATAAATCCATTTATAGAAGCGTTTTTCTACACTTAGTCTTTGCGTCGTACATTTTAGTATAAAAGAAATAGAGGCTTTTTAAAAAAAATGTGCGCATTTAAAATTATTTTATCTTTTCTTTAAATTATTTTTTCAGTTTCAGTTGTATTAGAAATTTAAATATCAAAGAACAATGCTTATATTTTGCTTAACACAATCTATTAATCACTATAAAAGAGAACAAAGATTATTATTACGTATTAAAATAATTTGCATCAACATTATTAATAAAAATATAGTATAGTTTGAAATCTTCATTGGAGTACATAAGTATAAAGTTAAAATAAATTTATATACTTATCATAATAATACTGAAAACACCTATAAAAATATAAAAACAAAATATATTATATGTTAGGTATATTTACATACAATAAACAATAATATATAATATAATATTTTGTTAAGTGTTTTGAATTTCGACCCCTTACTCTATCTTATAACCACTCTGATATTTAAAATATCATTGATTATATTATAATAGTAGGTACTCACTAAAATACATAGTTATAGATAATCGAATTACATTATTAAATTTTACACTCTACAGCGCTAAAAAAATATATTTTTAAGTTAGTATTCTGTTTTATTTATTCTATATAGATATAGTATTATAAAACATAAGTAGTCACGTTCGTAATTTCAATAAATATCTTTCTCGGCTATCATGGCGTTCTATATAAAAATACATTTTCTTAAAATATAAAACAAACATTTTGCAATTTTGATATCTGACCTTCTATTTCCAGTTATTTTTTATTGAATTCAATAAACCTTTTAGAGTTACTTGACTATTTTTCGTGGACTATTTAATAATACTTCTATTAAAATTATAAAGACTATCGACTATCAAAATTAAATCAAATTAAAATATACCAAAACATAAAGAATATTTTTAGTATTAGATTCATAGTATACAAATACAATTTATAAAAAGATATAATTAATACAAAGTGTGTTGTATCTTTTTATTGTATTATAGTCAAGAAAATAAATACATTATATAAAAACCATTATTTTTTTTAATTTAATGTTTATTACTATAAAGAGTATAATTATGATCTTTGATAAAAATGTATTTTTCAATTTAATATTTTAAAGGCCATAACTCTAATTTTTACTAATAAAAAAGACATCCTCTGGCAGTTATAAATAATGCATAGGTACCTACTATTTAAATTATTAGTGTTCAATATCTTTTTTACCTAACTTATCTACTTATGCTTTAGAATTTACATAAAAAGATTTATTATATTTATCAAATAATATTATATTAAATGCTATTTTTTTCAGTCAATTGTAATATAATATTTCAGACCATGTAACAAACAATATTTCTAACCGCTCAAACATTTAAAAAGAACTTTTATTAAATTTCACACATTTATTTGTGTGTTTTTCAATTTTTTATAAAAGCAGTTATGAAATATATATAAAACTCATAAGATGTTTTTTTATGAAAACCATAAAGATCAAAAAGTCTTTAAACAATTATATTATAATTTTATTGTATAATTTATATAATATATATATAGTTACTCACAAGTTACAATGTTAAATTAATATTAAATAATATACTTAAATATTAATAATTATACGGTTTGATTTTAGTTATAGTACGTATATCGATTCAATAAAAAACTTTCGGTACATTCACATTCGTATTATTATTATTAGTGGATATTTCGTATTAAAAATAAATAATAAAAATGTGACATATTACGTATATAGTTGTATTGTAGCGAATAGTTACATTATATTATATCATGTACATTAAAATATTATTAATCGTATATAAATGTAATTTAAGTATTGCTATATTAAAACTTATTTAATATTTATATTATACTATTGACGTAAAAGGATGTTCTCCTTGTTGATTGCTTTGAAACAGAATATTTAGATTGATATTACAATGTACTTCACCTTAGAACGAATCCTCTGGGATAGTCATTGTGTAACGATTTACAAAAGGTGAATGTTATTTTATTTTATTTATGTAGTAAATAGTATATGAATTAGTGAATTTTTTTTTCGTGATCACAAAAAAATACTTATGGTGGATAAAATTATTTTAGTTTAAAAAATAAAATTATAAAGGAATTTACAGTTTATGCTGTATGAAACTCAAGATGAGATGTGTTTAAATAACAGTTCATACGATGAAATTACCTTCATAGTACACAGAATTATTGTAAAAGAACTAACGGAAATGAATTTATTGATTTAATGTATGGTTAGGCATATTATACACCTGTCATTCATTGTGTGTACTGGAATATTGGATATTATATGTATCATTAAAATCAAAATATTGTAATTTTAATAATTAATGAATTACTTTCTCTATTGAAAAACAAGTTTAATTAATATAGAAAAAAACAATTAAAATAAATAAAATTGAAGTGTATATAATTAATGACAGTGACCGAATAGACCACATTATAACAAAATATATTAAATAATATTACATTTTTAAATGATGTATACACTGTACCTACCATTAATATAACACAAATTACTACCAAAACGATTTTTAAACCAATATCCTAAATCTTTCTTATTTAGATTTTACAGTTAATCTATACAGTAATACTTCATATTTTTGGTATTATATTTTAAACATAATAAAAATTACTTGATATAATATATAACAATATTATGTAATTAGTAGATATAACATATTCTGATTTACGGCTATAGAGGCGTATTAGATGAGACTGCGATCTATCCCTCAAGGATCCCGTAAATTATATAATAGGTCACTGATGTGATACGTTTTATCTTAACAGCCCACCCGGGGTATAATCCTCATAAAATTAGTGAAGCGTCTCTTCCGGCGCTTACAACTTCAACTAGTTGGGTTCCAAAAAAACATTTTTTAGTCTAATTATGCTCTAAAGCATAATTACAGGTATTCTATATTAAATACCTTAAGATACAATGGATATTAATTACTAGTGTTATTTTCTCAAAAGAATAATTAATATATTTATACATACCTATACACAAATTTAATGTTTAATAATTGTTTTTTTTTTTTATTTATATTATTTAACCTACAAATTATTTAAAAATATATTTTTTTTGTTAATATTATCTATTTAAATTGGTAAAAAAATGCAGTTTTTAGTATTATTTTTAGTTAAGATCTCATTTAACGTGCATGGTATAAAAAAATATTTTAAAATATCTTTATAAATCTAATTAAATATATAATATTTAAGTTGAGACCAAAATAGTAAATATAGACTATTAAAAAAGTTACGAATTCAAAAATAGTATCACGAAACGCTAATTGTATTTCATCATTAAACTATAAACTGCAAATTTATTTAAAAAATGACAGAAAATAACAATTTTCTATGGTCACTACTAAATTTAAATATTTTATTTTTTTTTTCGTTGGAAAGTAAATAATATGAAATTATTCTTTGATGCGTAACAACCCAGATGTATGGTATTGCCCATTAGTACCGTCTGTTATTTTTATTATTTTCTTATAATAATAAAATTATTATATTTACACAAAAATCGTAATATGCATTGAAAAAGTAAAATCGTTTAAATGATAATATTAATATGCATTTATTTAAATTAAAATGCCAAGTCATTCATTTTTAAAATGCACGATAAATACAATTATCGTACTATAATACTTCATTAATTATACAATTTGATTTTTTTTAAAACATATATTCGTTTTTGGACTGGGTATTGAAATTTTACTATATTACTTATTGTGTTACTTTACCCATTATTACACCACAATTAATATAGTAATACTTCATCATAAATAACGATATATTATACTTTTGATTTAATATAAGATTTTAGGTATCTTATATTTTAACCAACCTAAGATACCTAAATTGAAAAATAATTATATTTATTGAGTATATATTTTTAGTTTAAAATTACAATATTAAAATATTATACAACTTTTATTCTTCCTTCGACTATAATTTTAATATATAGATACAATATTTTTACTTCATACTTATTTATTGTGTTCTACTAGCTATCATAACATATTATAATATTATACTATAAACACCAAAAATACAACATATCGACTTTATGTCTATATGAACAGTAAAATATAAATCAAGAATATTAATATTAACTGCTTAGCCATATTGTTTAGTTTGCGTGACTTTTAAATTAGTTAATTTATAAATAAATCATTTAATAATTCTAAAAAATGCCTTGAATACATTATACTTAGTTTATTTATTTGACTGTACCCAGAATGTTTTGTTATTTTTTAAATTACCTTCCTAGAAGTTCACCCTTTATAATTATTTTTAAATATATTTTATAACAACGTTCAAATTTCAAAGTTTTAAGTTCATAGTTAATCGAAGTAAAACTCAGTAATATAAGATCACGAAAAACTTCATAAAGTTTCTTCATAAAATCTGTTGGTTTGTGTCACATAATCGTCATTCGTCAAAATTATGAACTTGTTCATACAGCTTCGCCTGAACGCTAAACAAGAGTAGGCACATGTACATTACATTATTATGTCTATTATAAACAATAAACACGCCATTTTATATTTTATGGGTCATTAAAAAAAAGCTATGTAATTTATTTATTTGCATTTGTATTAATGTTATTCATGTTAAATCATTGTTTTAATATTGTTCTAGGGTTCTAGGCTTAATTTTTAAAAATACCTGCAAAGCGTAAGCTCGTGTTTGTAAGATTATTCATACATTTTTAATTATTTCTAGGTCAAAAAATTTCAGGATATTCCATATTTTAGTTAGTATACTACTGTAGTTATTGTACTTTAGTAGATATATTGTCGGTAGAGAAGTGTATTATGCATCGATGGAGAAGTTAAAAGTGCGATCTCAGTATAAAAAAAAAAAAAAAAAAAGGAATACTAATTTGTTATTATTGAAATAACCAAAATGCGTGTAGTATAAGCAGTACAAAATTAAAAAAAAAACTTGTGGCCCGACGCAACCTATAAAGTATAAAGTAAGATACCCGCTGAATATTCCATATCTGTTGAAAATTTGAAGTTATGCCACGGAATTTGTTGCTATTGTAATATTAACCGTAACATAAAAATAATGATATTTTATTCATATTATATATTATTTATATTATTTATATTATGTATATTACTGAAGGTCACGCGGACAGTTATAAATTCGATCCTGCAGGTGACTCGCTGGGACCGACGCAATAATGATAATAATATTACTATAATGGCGTTTTGGTGTGTTTTCCTAAACCGAGTGTTTTTTACGACGCACCGCGCACGTCCGCCTACCATCAACCGATCGCCCGGGTTCGTGTCGGCAGGGGTGGTCGTAAACACGAGCCAATTTTTGGCCAGACCGCCGTCGCACTCATCGACCGTCATCGTATTATGTTATTATTATTATTATTATTACTAATATAACGTTGTATCATATTATATACATCACATCGGCAGAGGGTCCATTAGAGAGAGTGTGAGTAAAGGGCCGAACGAAGGCATTATTTATAGTGACGTTTCGGGTGTTAGCGAAGTGGTGTATGAGAGATCCCGGCGATCGGAGTTTATACTCTCGATCGTGTGCCACCGATTATTATTATATTAGAGGTGCCTCGATGCCTGCATACCGGCTCGCTCGTGCGCGCGCGGTCTGTCGATAATAATTAAAGGCCTCATTCGACGTGTACAGATCGACGATTGCAGTTGTTTTGTTTTTACATCATATATAAATATAATATATGTAGCTATAAATATTATATAGTATATATATATATATATATACAGTATAACAGTATAACAGTATAATCGTTTAAGGGACGACCGCCACCGGTGCAGCCGTCCGTGGGGTGTGCGCGAATAGGTGGTGACCACTTGTGCTCCGGTGGTTTATGGACCCGACAAAGTCATAAATTCCTCGACGCAGACGTATTATACACACAACTAAATTGCGGGTACATAAATATATCCATTTATTTAAACATCGCGAGTGGGAGAAAAGGAAAAAATAACGAGAATATTAAAAAAAAAAAAAAAAAAACGGTAAAATATCGAAAGACAAAAATCCATTAGCGGTTTGCCTTTTTCTGGACTGTTTTGCGTCGTTATTCACGTTTATAATAGTTTTTGAAAAGAGGGATGCGATAGACGATAATAATTACCCCGAAAATCAAAACGTTTTTAATAGTTTTCGTTTATTATTGATAATATATAGAGGCACGGGCTTTGTGGTCGGATTTCAGAGATTATTATGAACCACACTAATAATCTTATATACTTGATTTTATTCAAACAAAAATGTATGGTTAAAATATGAACAATTCAAAATTATTATAACAGTATTATTTATTAAGTATAATATCATATTCAAAATTATCATTAATTGTATTATTAAATATCCTTATCATCTTAAAACCATTTGTAATAAATTGAAATAATTTAAATTCAACTCAAGATTAAACTATCAAATTAAGATACCAAATTGACAGTTTCTGGTTGGCTGTGCATTATAGTCTATCGATCTGTTGTAACAGTATGAATATCTCAATGTGTTTATCTCACTTTATAACATTTCTAATTCTGTATACCTATACTTAAATACATGTAATATACCATAAAATAATTAATATTTTATTTTACGTTATTAGCAGTACATATAATAATATATTAAATATTGATACTTGTTATAGACGGCGATGCGAGCCGATTAGCGGTTAATGGTTTGAAGCTCAGACGTTGATAGGTTTTATACAAACCGTTGTAATATTTCACACAGGTAGGCAAGGGAAGCGTGAAAATTGCTGTTTACATAATAACAAAAATTCAATTTGTGTTATTACGGATCTCCAAAAATACTATATCAAACGTAGCAAATCATTTTAAGACGGCTCAGTGTACATCGTCTATAAAATATACATTGGAGTATTATACTCTCCAGATACGTCAAACACTTCAGAGGAAAAGCGATTTTATATGTAGGTATACAAGCAATACTTGTTATTAAACATTAACCTCAACTCTTTGTTATTTCCCGATATGGAACGAATTTTAGGTAATAATAAACACAACAATATATATAATATTATGTCAGTAAACGCGAATACCTAATGTAAATATATATATATTTATTATATAGATATGTATATACAAAAAAAAAATAAAACACATTCACGTGTATTTGAAATATATATCTAACACTAACTATTAAAACAATAATAGATGAAATTTACTTTAAGTTTTGTTTAAACTATTTTAAATTGTTTAAACGTATTTCAAAAGCCATGAAGTTTTTAATTTGCATGCAAATTATTTATCGATCGTATCATTATTTAAGAAACTAACACCATACCGGTCTTCACTACAAAAACTAATTTTGATATGTTATACATTTTTCAAAAACTGTTCGGAATTATTTACGTTAATTTAACACGAAAAAAAAACTATGCAAGATAATATATTAATTAAAATTAACAATAGAGGAATATTAAATACTAAAACGTGTAAATATTTTTTTTTCTTAATATAGGTACAAATCATAATAAATACTGTGACTGCACAATTAAACCTGGTAAAATGTGTTTAGTAAAAAAAAATACTCTCACATTTATTTCATCAATAAATAGATTTAAAAATATATCTAAAATTTTTATTCTAGATTAAACTACATAAAATGTGTGAAATTTATTTAAAAAAATGTTTTATATTTAATTTGCATATGTGCCGGAAGTAATGTATTCCGAATGCACTTACAGGTAGGACTCATACGTTCCATATTTTTTCACTGAATCGTTGAATATCTTGACACTTTTTCTATGATTAGATATTTAAATATTTTGTCTGAGAATTTATGTTCCTAGTAACTGATAAAATGAGAAAAATACCTTAATCCAGAAGTTTTCAACCTTTTTTGACACTCGTTACTCTAAAATATTTTCTAAAAATCCAGAGGTACGCTATAATAGTATATTGTATATTCGTATACTCGTATTTAATAATTTCGGTTTTCTTTAAACCAATAATTTATACACATACGTTATATATTATGTTATAAGAAAATTAAATATTTTCAAAATGTATTGAACATTACTAAAAAATTAAATATAAATTAAATAATAGTATTAAACGCATAGACTCGTTATTGTTTTATTCGTTTATTTGCAGCAAAACAATTGTTTATTATAATTATTATCGATAAAACAGATAAATACTATTAAATAATATTTACCACTTGTGTCCGCTGGCTCATCAATTTGAACCTTTAATTTTATTTCAATATTTTTTTCTTCATCTTTCTAATATACCCATCTTTGACGGGTCTACGAACTGTATTATTGGATAATGGTATTTTTTATATTTTTGCTTTATTTTCATTACCAAACATAATATGAACTATTTCTGAACAGGGCTGGAATATTAAGGATTCGCCTATTTTATGTGATTTTTATTTGTTTGACTATTTATCTTGTTACTTTATAACTAGCTTCAAAAGTTTTACTATGAATAATAATAGTTACTTTTTCTTAAAAATTGCTGATTGTTTACTTTGCTTTAATATTTGTTTGAAGTATTCAATATTTTTATTATCTAAGTGATTATGTTTTGTTATTAAATGATGCTTCAACTTATTTGGAACCATATCCTCATTGGACAATTTCGTTTCATGTACAATGGCTTCTGGACGAAGACAATTTTCATTTCCATACCAAATAAACCTCATAGCTAAGTTACTGATATTATATTATTTTAACTTTTTCTACTTCAGTTGATTTTATTTTATTTACCAAAATCATCTTCTTCTAACTTTTGTTTTCTGGCAATAAATCTATCCATTATTTAAATTAAAATTGAATAAACAAGTGAAGATTGCAGTATGTAACGTAGATCGTAGCTGCATAGTATTTTGCATAGTGTTTTATAAAAATGAAGATAAGATAAAGTCTCAGGTACTTACTTGATTTTATTTAAAAATTAATGGTAGTGTAATAATTTATAATAGTCCATATCGAGGCAATAACGAATAAACCAATTTAAAAACTGAAACAGATTAAAAATAGTTCTATCATAGGCTATTAAGAATACATAAAATCATTATATTTTTAAAATTGTGATTGCTTGATTTCATTACGCTTTCAATTTAAATTTGTGGCACCTACATTGGGAACCTTTGCCTTAATCTAACGGTGTGTTTATATTAAAATATTTTGATTATTTATGAACATTTATACCTTACGAAACTAAATTTATGGTGATATAATAACTTATAATACAATTTATGCAAATATCTATTGAAGTTCACATTTTTTCTACTAATTGTATTTTAAAATATTGAAATTGAAATTTTATTTAATAATAATAATAATAAAAAAAATGTATATCAGAAGATACGTGTAGTCTTGCGCTTCTTTGTATAATAGGTACTTTATATTCATTATAAAATAGATTATTCTAAATTCCGAATAATATATTGATTTAGTACTAAAATATTTTACACTAACAATGAATGTTCATAATAATCAAAGCTAAAACTTGTTTAAATTTTATCGATATATTTTATACAGGCATATGTAGTATTCAACGGCAAATAAAAATAATACGACGAAATAAAATACCTTTGAGATAATTAAAATAATATGAGGCCAGCATAATATTGATAGTCACACAAATAATAATACTAACTTAACTATACATAGTTACATGTTCTTAAAATGTTTAAAACAAATATATTTATGTATTATTTACTGACGTAACGCATAATATTTAAAATAAAAATAATGTGAAAATACAAATGTCTATAGGATTTTTTATTTCGTCTGTTGAATGGAGTTCTAAAACATTTTTTTTTTTTTTTAATTCGATGAGAGATGACATATTGACATTTTCAGAAATTTAGTCTCTTATTCTTGTCACAAAAAAACTACTATTCAAAACTGCTTTTTCACACTGAATGTTAATAGCTAGTGACCGCATAATACAATTAATATGCAACAAATTTGTATTAATATTCATTAGACCATTAATCAGAATTTTTTTAAGAGATTTGGGTATTCATATTTGATGTATCTATTTTTCACACGTGAAATATAGTAAAAATTAGCCATTTTGAGTCTATCAGAATGATCTATACAGTGAAACGATAAATATTATTCGAACCTATTTAAATTCAGTATGAAGGTGCACTTAATTCTATCGTACAGATCAGTCTACATTTTGGCATTTCCCTATAAATTGTATTTATTTTTTTAAAAAATACCTTAAATTAAATTTAAAAATATAGCATAATAAAATATGCATTGTATTGCTAAAATCAAACGTACTGTTCACAAAATGAGTAATTTTAACTGTTTCTTCGTATGAGAGACATACAGAATTTGTACAGGGTATAAAAAATATCGTTACTCAATCTCATCGAGTATACTCAAAATAGTATAATAATATAGCAGGTAATCCATGACAATTATTTTAACTAAGAAATTTCTATATAATTATTTACATATTATATACAAACGGATCTAAGCAAATTTCTATGACGTCAACCTCGATAATGCCTTTTGATCCCGAGTAAAATATTAAACATTGTAATTAAAGGTCTTTGTCCCAATTGAAATTAATTAAGTATAAACTAAATATTACTTGTAAATGGCTATTAGGTATTTAAGTAGAGAAATTACAATCGTATCGATGATATTTGAGATATTAAAACCCTTTATTTACTAAATAATATTTAAGTTATAAAAATGTATAAATAATATTTTAGCGGCTTTCTTATTTGGTTTTAACTTTTTAAAAATTGTATGCATCAATTGTTATAATACTCTAATATTTTTAAGTTAAGAGTTATTTTATCAATCAATAAAAATACAAATATTCCAAGGTTTAAAACCATTATAACAATGTCATAATATACATTTAGATACTTTTAAAATAAACATAATATACTTATTTATTATACATTGTGATTTCGTACATTGTATGTGTATTATTTTTCTTAATTGCTTCGCCCTGCGACGTGTATTTATATATTATTTTTTTAAAAATGTCTAAAAACTAAAAAGTATATTATTATAAAAAAACTGTAAAAGTTTTGATTGGTTGGATCTTTTTTCTTTTGTTGTTTTCAAAGAGTCTTTAAAATCTTAGTCAAATATTATAGAGAAAGTTAATGGATGTGTAACGAAAATTAAGTTTGTATGTAAAACATTTTCTCACTAAAGATATTATACAAGCGTATGCAAAAGATGATAGTTTTTCTTAAACCAGTCAGACTAAGGTTAGCAAAGGATACCATTCCTTAAATTTTTAATAAAGATGAAACCGACACATCAACTTTAAAGACGGTTGTTAATACTATGACTTGATACTAAACTAAATAATTAAAAATAAGTATATATAAGGCCAAATGGCTTAATGTTTTAAAATTCTAAAATATTTAGAACTTAGAATAAATTGTTCATAGAACAATCATAATTTTTTAAGTCTGTAATATGTAGAATAGGTTCAGTATGCGTCTATTCAATTTTTTTTTTTTTAACAAATTTTACTTTTTAAGTAAATATTGTGTAATACCTACTACATAAGATACGATTGAATATTAATCTGTTACATAATAAAGACGTATATATTTAACAATTAAAAATGTATGAGTTGACTAAATATCTTTCATATTTATTTTTCTTTAGAGAATAATGATCAAATGCATTTGATGAGCAAAATACTAAACTTTTGAGTAGATCGTTGGGTTTTGAGGTCAGTGGGCCATTGTCAACCCTTTGTGTCAGTATTAATAACTAATAATACACTGTTAAATGTTGCTTTTGGAGAACCAAAAATGATACTAAAATCCCTGGGGATATAAAGATATATAAATGTAACAAAAATGTCTGTAAAATTACAATAACACTTAAAAATAATGTCAAGAATGAAATAAAATAAAAATATGCCTCATATTTCAAAATATATTACCTAATACCTACACCACGTAAGACATTTGTTTTATTATTTTCGTTGGAATTTGCTTAATAATTTTTTTTTTTATATTCTTGGTAGTTAAATAATAATTCAAAATTGATAAACTTAATCGTCGATTAATAATATATAAATTATTTCTAAATTATAACTATCATAGAATTATTATTGGATACTTGTATGTTGTTATTATAGCATTTATAAAATAAAACTAGTAATCTATTTGGATCAATTTTGGGGACCCGTTTAGACAAAATAATATTATGCAATATTTTCCACGCCATATTAAACTTATGAAAACAAAAATTTTAATAATATGTGAGCTATTACTTTTTAGAAATGTACAAGTTGACTTTGATTTCAATAAATGTTTTATCCCGCTACAATTTTTATAATCACATTGAATATATAAGTAAAATAATTTTATTTTATAATTTATTTATTAGAGTAGATCATCTAACTGTAAAAATGTGGATTAGTTGGTATTACTCTACTATACATAGGTGTCGAATGAGTCATTGTAATGGATATATTAAATTTGAACATAGTGATATATTATTGTAAATGAAAAACGGTTCTAAGCTGAGACGGTCTGTCAGCACTAAGTATACTTCATGATGTATATTTTTGATACCCATTGCTATTAAAGTCATTTATTTTACTTTTAGTATTATAATAGCTAATAGGCTTATATAATTTTTTCCAAAAAATATTGTATTTATTACATCAGTAGTATTTAACTATTATAATTTATAATAATACCACTTTTTATCAACCTATATAACTAAAATTTAATTATTGCTGTAAATACATTAAGAAAGTAAAAATAGATTTATAGTATAAATAGATGATAACATATTAAAAACAAAAATTAAAAATTTCATGGCATAAAGTAAAATTCATAATAATATAATACATGTAAAAGTTTTAAATTCTCACAAATAATAATTAAAATCGATATTTTATTATTTATATGAGTAATTTCGTCCACATTTGAACTTAAAATGTCCATAAAATATAATAATTGTGTTAATATATTTTTTAGATTTTATAATTCCAATATGAATAACTTATGAAGACTCTTATATTATATTTTCAATCCATGGATATAAAAATTTAACATTTAATACATTTTAAACTATACCATTATTTGCAAATATTCGTGATTTTAACAAACTTTGTCAAAATTTGAATTTAAAATATGCATATAAAAATGTATAGTAATATATTTTTAATATTTTTATGCATATTATATAAGAACAACTTATATTGAATTTAGTATCAAACTTTCAAGAATAATTTCATTGTGACTTATATAGTTAAAAAAAAACTAAAATTTTTTTTAAATTACTCATGTTTATAAATAGCAAAAAAAGAATCAAACAATTTTGAAAATTATAAAAATTATATAATAATATAAAGGAAATGAAAATATAAACACGTGTTAGAAATTTCAAGTTTCTATAGTATTAAATTATAACAAAATAAAAAAATTAATTTAATCAAAAACTGATTTAACATAAAAGTTTTATGTTTTCCTTTAATTTTTTATTTGTGTTTATCGATTATAAACAAATTGATTTTTACCTATTTAAAATATAAACTAGACACAATTTTCTATCTGAAACCATGAAACCATTTTCAAAGTTTAAAATCAAAGGATTTTAATGATTTTATTTTATCATTTACTTATAATGAATATACATGTGCAAAAAAAAAAAATCATTGTAAAATTAATACATTCATCGCTCCACTCAAAATTTAAAATAACATTTTACAAAAATGATATCTACCTTCTCAATGTTTTATTTAAACATATATAGAATAACAATGTAAATGAATGACCAGAAAAACGTATTAATTTTTTAAGGAACGAAATGAGGACGACTTAGCATTAGACGTAAACGTGAATGAATTCAATTTTCATGTTAACTTTCCAAATACTGAATTACACACGGACACAATTTTAATTGCACATATAATAATACAAATTTGTTTTCTTATTAATCCTGAATATCTATTGAACATGGTATGTGATGTGATTATTTGATGAGGTTTGAGTCTGCGTTGCAGACACACTTGCGATACACAAACATTCTTATAAATGTTTTTCGTAAGAATATCATTAAAGTTTAAATTGATTACGTACTGCCTATGGACCAAAATATACTTACAGATATAAACTTTTTTCAAAATTCACATACTTAATATCAATATATGTTTTGTACAAGTCGTGAATATATACGATTTTCACCAACAAATGATCATACAGTACTGTATGTCTAAATTGTTGTTGCCGTTAAAACAACATGATCATAAAATTCACTAAAATCTTTCTATTCTATTTTATTATTATAATAATATGATTAGTACTAATCGTCGAAAATATGTGATACGATAATCATTTCCGATTTCCAGTATTACGCGTCTGCAGTAACAATAATGGTTGAAAATGTATGTCCATTATACGGATTAAACAGAAAATGAAATTCGTAAAAGTTGGTGTAAAATAAACACATATATTATAGTAGTGAATCGATCAATGCTAATAGCTGGCAGTCGACTATTTTGCGAATTTGACGTCGTTATTTATTATAATATAATGTTATGTACCTATGGAAACAGTTTATTGTACTTTATGATGGTCCGCGGACAGAAAATACCTAATATTTTATTGAAGACAGCAAGAATAGAGCGAAAAAAAATACGAAACGAAGTAGGTATAGGTAAGGCGGGTGTAATAAAGAAGACGCAAATCGGCCGGGCGAAACGAATGAAAATGAAACGATTAAATGTTCATCTCACGTTTACAAGTGTATAATAATAATATAAATAATTATAATCGCTATTATGTATATCGAGGGGCAGAGTCGGGCGTATACACATAGATTGATATATATCATAATAATGTTCAGGTAGACACTACGAGTACAACAAGTTTATGGCGAGAATACGTCGGGCGCTGCTGCAAATATCGCCTTCACCGCCACTACCTTTACCTAAAACGACACCTCCCACCACTACCCCACGGATCACCATCCCTCGTGTAAAGACAACTGCCAGCTATTGGACGCACGCGCGCTCAACTATTATACAGAATGTTTCAACAATCATGCTTATTATTTTTATTCTTCAATAATACAAAATCTGATTTTGGAGTTTTTAAATATAATTAGAAAACATATATTTTAATATTTGAGATTTTTTTTGTACTGCTTAAGGAGTGTCCGCTTTTTTAAATGATAAATCTCTCATTATAATATTTATAACACATAATCAAAATCAAAATTCAAACGAACAGTTTTTGAGTTATTTAATTTTGTATATTGAGGATAATGGATCAGTCGTTGGGCTTGACTAGATTTTGTATGATTATTTGAACATTTTAGTAATTAATATTAATCTATATCGATATTTATTATTTATAAAAATGGTCCAAGTATAATGAAAATACTAAATCTGACTTTATGGCCATTATATGTTTTTATTTAGCCATTTTTAAGATCTGTTGTTCTAAGTATAAACATTTTAATAACTAATTACTCGTTCGAATTTCCAAATAGTTACATTAACATTTTCGAAAAACATATCCACTAAATAATGTTTTGTTAAACTATAAACTTGTTTGTATCAGCTCGAGACAGCCCTCTAGCAAAAAATCTTATGGATTTGAAAAAAATCCTTTTACCATAATATTCAAAAAATCATCGGAATTTGACCAAATTTTTTGTCATAGTAAATAAGCAAATGAAAATAATATAGAGGTGAGCGTGTTCGGCAAATCACTCTGTATATTATTATTATCGTTATTGTAACAATATAATAATATAGCAATATCCGTAGTAGTCGCGCGATCCGGTTGCTCCTATCGAGCCATCGCGGGATCCGCCTTCTCCCCCTCCTCCGGCAGGGTGGTCGACTATAAACGCGTGGTTACCTATACATATTTATATATATATAACGGGGACGGTGCAGCGATTTAAGGGTATTCGGTTCGAGTAGGTCGCAGTGTGCGCATCGCGATATCATCGTCAGTATCATTATTATTATTTTTATTATTATTTTTGTTCGTAATCGTCGCGACGGCGTAAAAACAGTGCGATTCGATCGGACGTCATGTTGAGGACCGTAGACACGGCGCATCAGTTGCAACACTATTGCGACGCGTTCGACGACCCTTTCGGCGGAACCACCGCGAGTCTGCAGTGGTACGACGACAGTGGTTACGGTTACGTCGCCGCCGAGGAACATTCGGCCGATCGTCGGTCGACGGCGTCGGCCAGCGGCGGTAGCGATAAGAGTTTCGGCGGCGACACTGCAAACGCCGACGCGGCGGGTAGTTGCAGGAAGCGCCGGCGGTTAGCGGCGAACGCGCGCGAAAGGCGCCGCATGAACGGCTTGAACAAAGCGTTTGACCGGCTCCGGGGCGTCGTACCCACCGCCGACGACGAGCGCAAGTTGTCCAAATACGAAACGCTTCAGATGGCCCTGACGTACATCGTGGCCTTACACGAACAGCTCGGCGGAACGCCATCGGTGGCCTGCGGCAGTCCGGCCACTACGAAACCTACCACGACGAAGCCGTCCACGGCGGCCATGCCCACGTATTACGCTGCTCATTGTGGCGTGCCGCTGTTGTGGCCACCTCAACAGCAGTAGACGACGGTGGTACGTTACGGGCCCACTATTGGCGCAATTTCAGCTAAAAAACTGGATGTGTTGAAGCTGTTTGTCTTATTTTTTCTTAGTTGGACTAAAAATTCAGACTGAAAATTTCGTAAATTATGAGGGTGCTATTTACAAAACTGCGTGTGTTAATCGCCCATAAAGCCCCCCGAAATTGCGTCCATTCGGGTTATTATCGTCCATTTGTCATAAATGTATTACCTAAATAATATTATAATTTTACGGTGGACATACTCTTTCATAATCATTTTTATATGCTCAATTCGAATTATTTGTTGAACAAAACGCATCGGAATATCATTATTTATTTTTCCCTTGTATAGAATACTTTTAACGCGTTTACACTTCACCGTATTGTGTATTTCAATTATTTACGTCTGTATGAACAATAATATGCAATATCTGTTTTACCCCAAAAGTTAATGACGACGAAAAACCGTTTTTGTTGACTGTTCGCCGATAAGATTCATCATTGAAGACCGCTTTACTTGTTCTCGTTTTATTATATTATAATCTTTACTTATATTAAAAAAAAAAAAAAAATCATGATGTAGGTACCTTTTAAATCCCTGGCCGACCCGTTTAAAAAATGTCACATTACTTTATGAAACTCTGATTTAATAAAATATATTATATGTGCGAATGTATTCGCATTATACCTGTATAGTTTTCAGAGTTTTTGCTACATTATCATATGTTACCAAAACGATCACACTCGTTCTATATTTTATTTCATATTGTTTATACAAAACGGGAGTGGACCGTCGTGTAGATATCAATGTGCTGCAAAATAAAATAAATTTAATTTATATTGTAATAGTATATATTAATATTTTGGACAACAAAACTTGCAAGTTGCGGTGCATTTTATACCTACTATATTGTTAGGGATTTTCTTTGGGTCGTCCAGAACATAAATTCTTACAAAACTAATATACTGCAGTATTGAACGTAGTTCATACATTATGAGTTTTATGACTCTTTTATCACTCGTTTTCTGAACTTTGAAAATTATAAAAAAATTCGATATAATATTTAATTTCAAATTACATAACAATAGATTTATTTGTTTAAAAAAAAAAAAAAATATAACAAAATTCGTTTGTAAAATATTATAAGTTATTATGTAAATAAGCGTTAAATTTTTATTTCGTTTTGTTAAGAATATTTTGAGTAAATTAAATAATGTGGTAATTGTTTTTTTTTCCTTTTACATAAAATATTTTCAATATTTTGTAAATTACGTGTATTTAAGACTGATAATTGTAAATATTACATTATTGTGACATGTTAATAAACGATTAGTTTATATATTACATCAATGTTTTTTTTTATTGAACATGCACAATAACATATCTATCCTAATGAAATGCTTAATTAATAAAATATATAATTTAGAATTTAAGCACCAAAGTATAATAATAAAACAACACATCACCTAATGATTTGAAGACATATTTTTGACAAAGATATATTCTTTCGTTGAACACCTGATTATTGTCTGAAGTATTCAATATTGGAGTATTATATTGCATATTATGCCACATAAATAAAATGTCCTTAATGATAAGTGACCTGTGTGTTATTATAGCATTATGTACATATGTTGATAAAACAAAATTTGATTGAAAATAAATAGCTACTTCAAAATAATTTCCACTATTACAGTTTCCTGTTATTTAACGTGAGTATATTATACACTCAATAATATAATGTACTATGTTATGTTATAATATTTGATAACAGGAATAATTTTAATTTTCTATTAGGTACACAATAGATCAAGTAATACGTGGAATATTGTTATAACCACAAATTGTAGTAAAATAAATATTTAAAAATGCAATATTTTTTTTTTTACTAATATTAATAAATTCAAAATAATAAGATAGACTAGTGGATACCGCTTTACTGTACATTAAGTGTTGAGTGGGTGATTGAAATGGGTGTGTTTAATTTGAATTAAATATAATAGGTATCATTGTATACAAACAACAATATTCTAAACGGAGACGGTCTATTAGCCTATATCACAATGTGTATAATTAATATTTATATTGTGTGTTTGATAAAGCTATTAAAGTCATTTATTTTACACTATAATTACTAAGTTGATTTAATTTTTACTGTAAACATCACATTTATTATATTATTAGCATTTAGTTATATTTTAATAATGTAATATTATTTTTTATTAGCTTATAAGTTAATAAAACTTTGCTATAGACCGCAAAACAGTGAATAGTCTCATAATATAAATAAATAATATCTTAAAATGAATCTTAATATTTTAGAAAATTCATATCGTATAGTAAAATGCATTATATGCACACATATCTATACAATTTAAAGATTTCATACATTTTTTTCAACAAAGTACTTGTGATTTGTAAATTGTTTTTATTTTTTAAAAAATTGAACTTTAAATATAAAAAAATGCGCCTATGTATTTTGAATAATTGTATAAAAATAACATGTTTGAATTTTTGTAATACATTTCAAAGAATTATGACGAAGTGAATATTTTTATCAATATTCAAAAAAAAAAGAAAATAGAAAATTTAAATTATTTATAAATAATTCGAAAAGAGTCAATATATTTTTTAAATTAAACTGTTCATATACACTTGGTAAAAATTAAAGTTTCCACGCTTATGTTTTTTTTTTGAATTAAAACAAAATAATGAAGTCAATTTTGTCAAAAACCTGTTAAGTGTAAAAATTCCTATTTTTCCTTGGTTTTTTTTATTAGTTTATATCGATTATATAAAAAAAGTAATTTTGATTCTTTAAACTCTAAAGTACCAACTAGATTCAATTTTTAAATTTACCACTAGAAACCATCTCATAAGTTGAAAATCGAAGTATTTTTACTACTACAAAAGTTGATGACAAATAGAAAAACATACATATATTATTTTAAAATCAATACATTCATCGTTTCACTCAAAATTTAAAAAATAAATTGTAAATAAAATTAAGTTTAGTTATAGTATCTAGTAAAACCTATGTTGCAACACCTTTAATTAGATTAAGATGACAAAGTACGTTCAATTGTACATTTATTGCACTTTAAAGTAAGCTACTAAGGTTCTCCAATTTGAGATTCTCGAAATAAATTATACAAATAATTGTCTTACTATTTGCCCGCGCTTATAGTAATAAACTATAAATTTGTATTCACCACCTCGAATCGATTAAATTAAATTATTCTAATAGTCACCACTAATGTTGCATCAGACCTCCTCCCATTGCTTTCGAGTAATTGACTCTAAAATTATACCAAAATTGTATTTCCGTTAGTACACGTTTTTGGTTGCAAATTTTGACTTCACAGACCATCCCAAATTCTCCAAATTAATTATAGTCGTTATTTTCTTGTAATAAATTGTATTACACATCGAAAACAGAAACACCCATTGGTTTCCGATAAGCTTCTATTGTTGCACCAATCTAAAGTATTATATTTTAATTATACGAACAAATATTACAAGTATATTTTAGATTCTGGATGGAATGATGAATATATCAATTTTAAATAATTTTTTTATGTACAATAAATACGATAACTATTTTAAAAAAATGCTGCTACTTTGAAAATGGATTCTAATATAAAATTGAATCTAGCTTATACTTTAAAATTTAAATTTAAATTCTCAATATTTTTCAATATAACTGGAAAAAACAAACAAAACATTAAGGAAAGATGGAATTCTTTATGAAAAAATAACTTTTAGTTAAGTTCAAGAATGTATAACCATAAATATTTGAAATTTTATCAAATGATTAGGTTAGTATTTTTTTAAATTTAAATAGCATTTAAAATTTTCAAAATATTTTGACTCGTTTTATGTAATTCATAAACATTTAAAAAAACTATATATATTTTTTTTTAAATGTTGATAAACAATTTTATGCCCCAAAAAAGTTGAAAATTTAACAAAAGGTTTCATACACTTTTGCTTTTAAAAATTTCAAAATTTCAAAAACAGATAGATAGTTATAATATTTTTATAAACGTTTATGTATTTTAATTTTACGAAAGTCGTAAAATACGGAAATTAGTTTATAGTTACAAATTCATAAAAAGTTTTCTTTTTATACCAATATTTTAAAAATTGAGTATGAAATTCCTCATATGTTTTTCTACACATTATAAAAATAAAGTTTAGTGAAAGTATAATTAACTTATTATGAGTTCATAAAACGTCAAATAACTTTGTCTCCTCAAAACGTTTATTAATATGATGTTGTAATTTAAAAACAAATAATGATAGATAAGTTCATGACATTTTTGTAAAATGTTTACCTGATCACTTTCTGTACAAGAGAGAATTTTCAAAATATTTTTACTGTTTTTAAGTTATTATTTATTACAAAATATGTATTAATAATTATGTATATATTATTATTATATATTATGTATTATATTATATATATTATTAATTATTTTAATTTATGTCCCTAAATGTCATAATTCCTCTTGAAAAAAAATCTGAAAAGTGATAGAGAGGATCTCACATAAGTTTTTTTTTATAGACATTTTAAATTAAAATTAGGAAGAAATTACGTATTTAAATTATAAATAATGATATTTATTATTTTATTATAATTAAAAAAATATATATTCACATGGACTTACAACTTTTACATAATATATTATTATATTGAAAACCGTTTATTAATTAATATTAAAAATGTAAGCATGTATCATTTATTAAACGTAAAATCCCTATTATGTATAAGTATTCTATTTATAACCAGTACCTAGTGAGTCAGTTTCTTCTATTAAAGATTTAAGTATTATTCTGTCTGCTGGTTTTTCCTTTTCGGAAAATATTTCTTTTATTTACAACAAAGCGATACTCATGTAAGATTTGATTAGATGTCATTGCTATGATTTCAAAAATATACAATGCCTAAAAACGTTATATTATTCTTAGGTACGTTTGAATTTAAAATATAGATCCACAATTATTTAGATTAAAAATAAAAATTTTAAATAAAAATTATTGAAATTAGTCCTACGCACACTCCCTGCTAAACGTAAATTTAATGATCTGTCCTTTATTTTTAAAATTTAAATTTATTAAATGCACTGTTCTCAAGTACTTGAAGAAATAGGCTGGTTCATGTCAACTTTTTACATCTAGCCAAGAGCCACTTTTTATGAATCATATAGTTTTAATGAATTTATAATCCATATGCTTCGTTTTTGTAACAACCTAGATGCTTTTGACTTCATTCACTATAATTATGAATCTTAACTTCGGCAAACTATGATTGATTTTTAAAATATAATTAATCGTATTTAATTCTATTCTTAATACTCATTATCTCTTTTAATAAATACTTGTCTCATTTTATTAAAATCCTTACCTTTATTAATATTGTTAAATTATATTTTAAATTTAAGTTAATTAACTTATAAGAAATCCTGTACACTTTATTGGGCTCGTGCATTAAATAAATATTTTATACACGCAATGAAATTTTCAAATACAATGTTTTCATCAAAAATTAATTCAACCTACTGTATTGCTATAAGTAAAATAAATAATTGTAATAGTAGTACAAAAAAATATAGCTTGATAATAAATGATAATTTTCTTAGTGATAAATAGGCTAATAGAACTTCTTCGTTCAGAATAGTTTTTCCTAAACAGCGATATATCATTGAATTCAAATTTAACACATCACTCACAGTTACCAACTCGACACCAACTGTATATCAACGTACAAACTTGCTTGAATTTTTTTAAATTCGCATTTAGGATAATAATTAATGTTTAAAAAAAATATCTCTTTAATAAAACATAAAATTAAACAAAACATTTAAGAACCCCGATATCTTTGAATTTCAATTTTAAACTGTAAGTAAACGTACAGTGTGAAAAATGGTTACAAGATTTAAAGTATACTATATTATACGATGTGTACTGTATAATAATAACAGCAAAGCGCCAACCCGATAATATTATGATATCCGTTCCCTAACATCAATATCCATCAGTCTATTTTTAGTCCATTAAAGTCCATCTATGCCCGTACATCATCCGAAATGGTCTCATGTCATTCTATAGTTGCTTATTCTGTTAAATATAATGATTTTATTTTGCTGTATTTATATTTTATACTTCCAATACTCAATACACAAAATATCTATAATAATATAGATTAAGACCGTAATTTAAGGAATGAGTCGTTTCTCGACCAAGTATTAGCCTCACAATAATGTTTGCCAAATGTTTGTTAATTAAAATACTCTACGTCTTAGTTGTTTTAAGTACAATTATTTTAGGCACATTTTATAACAAAAATTAAAATTTATTATAATTATAGGAATGACAATTAATAATCTAATTCAAAAACGTACTCGTAGTTACATCAGTTAACCACGGTGTTTTTAGTTTTACAAATTGTAATTTGTAAGTGCTTCTTTTTAAAGTTATGTTTAACAAATACAAATTATGTTTATACAAAAACCTACGTATAGAATTTATATATTTATTGAATGTACCGAGTGATTACAAGGATACTCATCCCTATTTTATTTTTTAATAATACATTTATTGGAGTTCCGAATTTTGGAATATTTAAGTATACTTACTAAGAATCATAGTTCCAATTATTTACAATTTTTTATTCATTTAATTATGTACTTCAGTGTCAATAAAATATTTTTCATTCAAGTGGTATCCAATCCTTTTTACGGTGAATTATTAAGCAGATGACTTTTTAGTAAACTTTTATGTATCTAAATCAACATTTGAACGAATAGTTTCTGAGTTAATAGTATGTATATAAGTACTAAGGATATAGTAGTCCTGAAAAATGGTTTCAAATATATTAAACAGATAAAATATTGGATCTAATATTTATTATGGTCGAACATTCTAAGAAATTGTATAACATTGATAGATTAATATCAGTTATTCAAGTTTAGTATCATCAAAGAACCAATATCTTCCAAACTTAATTTACTGGACCGATATGCCTATTGGTTGATCCTGTATGTATATATTAAACTTACTTATACTAAACTGTATATATTTATTAGTAATTTCAATATTTTTAAACAAATTTATATCCGATGGAAACAATACGTATGTAATATTCATAAATGAATAGTAAAAATAGTTTTAGAAATTAATAATTGGATTTAGTGTTATATTGACCTAGTCTATACTTTTTTTCTATTAAAATAAAGATTTTATCGATGGCTTGTTAATTTTATTAATGTATACTTGCTAATACGATCTAATCGTATTAAAAAAAATACCTAGCTAGAAACAAAATTATTCAAAAACAATGTTAAAATATTCATTGTACTTCAACATCTAATTTGATTATTTTAACTTAATGAAACCCATAATAATTTATTATTTAGCTTTTTATTAATTTTAAATCTACAGTTTTTAAATATTCGTTAAGTCACCGGCCATCGTATCATATTAATAATATTGTTCCTATAAATATTTTAAAACTGTAAAATCTTTTTAAATACAGAATTATAATATTAACAATTAATATCTATAATTATTACTAAATAATTACTAAATTAATACTGAATAATAAAATATGAAATTCCATAAAAATGTAATTATATTTTTTATTGTTTACATCGGTTTGCATTGTGTCGATATGATTTTATCTTGATTAAATTAAAGTCAAATTTATTTGTTTTTTTCAATAAAATTATTATGGTGTAACTTATTTACAACTGTGTGTATTACAAAGTTATAATGTATAAAAATTATAAATTATAAATTATGAAACAGTACCAATGAAACATAATCATTAATCTTTAATTATCATTGGTAATCGAACAAAATCAGTACCTAAATTAATTATATCATACAATAAAATATATTCTTTTTTAATGAATTGTTTAATTGAGAATTCCAGTATAAAACTTTATCAGCGCTGAACTTATAACAAAGTGTTGCCGAATTTCTTTCAACACCGACCTTAGCCAATAGTAATTAACGTGCTCGGAATTTTTTATAAGAGGCCGTATTATATATTACAGTAATTTTTATAAAATGATATGCTGTATGTATATTGTACTTGGCCTTTTAACTAGATTAATAATATTTTTATAGCAAAATAACATTCAATATTGCAATAGTTTTATTTGCTAGAACACGCATACTAGTTTGGAATATAAAACGTTCATAAGTTATAATCATTAATATTGTTTACTTTAATATAATTTACTGCATTTATTTAATAATAATAATGTTTCAATGCTCGACTTTAATCGACGATGTACGATGTATAGCAATCATTTCAATACACGTTTATCTAAAAACTTGTTTCTACTAGTTGTACATACATGCGTATTAAAGTAAATTTAGGATATTAAAAAATAACTTTTCTAAAATAATAATTCTATAAGTTCGTTTTTACATATTTTTTCATATAATATTACGAAGTGTATAAGTAGGTGTGTATTATGAGTATATTAATAACAAATTCGAAAATATCAATTTTATAATATTTGAATTTATTGTAGGGTATTTTTATGTTTTATATGATATTTCTATTCAGCTCTATTTTAACTCGATCCAAGAAAAATATAATTTAATCATGTCCTTCAAATATTATATTAATCCTATAATATATTAATATATATAAAATGTATGAAATAGTTATCCATTGGGAAATCATACATTGTATGTGTATAGGTACTTTTAGTATTTTATTACAAATTATTTGAACTTACACGACCCAACGTTGAACGTAGTGTGTTTTAAAAAAGAGAACTATCGAATTAAAAAAAAAAAAAAACTTTAAACATAATAATATATAAATACAAGCTGCATGTATAAATTAATTAATTTTAGTACGAGATTATTTGGATAAATGCTAATTTGATCTTAAAACGATTATCACTATTTTAAATTTACCACTTCTACTCGTATAACATAATGTGTATTAGTGTTGTAGTATATATTATACAAACGCATTTTATAGATTTAAAACCAGTCATGTGTAATTAATTATTATGCATTTCAATTTACTGTGTTAGATTGAAAAAAAAATCTCGAACGAGATTCGTTGTTTTGAAAATATATTCGATTGAAAAAAAAAAAATTCGTATTTACATTTTTAGTAACATTCGTCTATACTAGACCCGCCCACGATAGTATATAATAAACATATATAGATAGGAAAATTGAAATATTTTATTGAAGTACTACAGTATTGCGGCTGAAAGGTGACTTTCGTTGGAAATCGAATGAGAGAATGTGATTTATTAGGTCGAATGACGTTGCACACGGTGTTTGAGATGAATTCTAAAAGATCCGTGTGATATACATGTCAACTATGAACCTGGTACGACGTCTACGTGTAAATATTAAACGAAATGGCCACTAAGTTATAGATTTAATTTACTGGACTAGCTATGTGCGTCGCAACACGAATCGTGCATGCCCGGTGCGATCGTCAGTTCGAGAAGCGCAAAATCCCTAATGCATGTATGTGTCCATCATTATTGTTTTCTATTACGAGCCTTCAGCTCTTTCTCAGCAAACATTATTATACCTGTCTTTATTATATTATTCTATCCATATACTGTACACGATATAACACGATAACATAAGATTTCGTTTCGCGTTTTTAGATCACATTACAATATTACGTCCGATAAGCCGAGAATATTCCACTACAGTTCAATCGAATATAACAAAACGGATTTCGAGTTTAATTTATCGAACGCGCGTATTTAACAGGGCCATTTTACACATGATTTATTATATTTTATTATCTGCGTGCTATAATATGCCTGCTGTGAAATGGCTACGCTATACGTATTCATTTAACGTTCGTCCGTAATACTACACTAGATATATGTATTATGTATTGTTCTGTAACGTTGATGATTACGAAATATCGATGTTGTTTAACACCACAGACTCGACAAAGTCATACATTTTACATTAAGTTCACCGTTCAAAGACTTTATGTAAAAAAAATCTTGTATCGGATACGACACTACGAAAATTCCACTAACAATGACAGCGAAACAATATATTGCGATGTAATAGAATATTAAAGCTGTGTCATAAATTTCTTCTAATATTTTAAATTTTAGAAATTACCTAATGATGGTAAACTGATAGATTTTTTTAAGATAACAATTTTTACAACACAATACTATAATATGATGGTCATTACTCTACTTAGTGATTAATGTAATCTGATGAATGATGAAATTATTTTATTTCTAGTATTAGATAAACCCTATATAATAATTATGTTTATTATTATTCTGAGAACAGTGTGTATGAAATAAACTGCAGTTGCACGATTGAACTAAAGGTCGATTTTTTTTTTGTTACTAAAACTAATTAACTGACCCATAACTTTAAGGGACGTCACTGCAAAGTTCAAGTACAGTCAACTATTTATCTACGAGTCAGAAACTAAATCAAGGAATTACCTAAAATAACAACGGCAACTTGATTCTTGTGTGGAAAATATGTAATTAATCAGCTACTGTTTTTAGATACTAATTTATTGAACACCGTGATGAATAATAAATTGTCAAATTTTACACTATAATCGCTTATCCTATTTGAAAAACGTTAATAGTTAAATTGATCATCCAGCATACATATAGTACAATTAGTATGTAAGTATTGTGCCAGATAATAGTTTCTACGAGGCTGTGAAATCAAAAAAATCAAAATATATGAAAACTATACTACAATATTTATGTTATACGCATTATGAATAAAATAAATGTCCGTAGAAAACCTACACGACTAAAGTTATAATAGGTTATTGAAGTTATGTAAATAATTTATTATTGAACCCTATAAAATGTAATATATTATGTTAAAAATTAAAATAATGAGCTTTAAAAAAAATTAAATTTATGTTATTTATAAAATATAAATTAAATTACTATTCTAAATACTTAGTTGAGATATTTAAAATAAAAAAGTTTATTTTAATGGATTTAAAAAATTTACGTTCAAAAAAATAAGTTCACTTCTGTAATCACTGCAATTAATATATTCGTGTAAAATAAAAAGCTATACTTTAAATGTTGCATAACATAGTTATTGCTAAAAGTATTTTTTTAAATATATCTATTTATATATAAGAAATTACAAAATGTATTACTTTATTAGATCTAATTTGATTTTATCAGTTTATTTTATATTAACATTTTATATTACTATTATTATAATAAATATTCATTTATTGTTATTTGTATATCAGTTTATTATAAATTACTACGAAAAGTCAACTTGCTTTGCCATAAATAAAACCACTCCAGACTACTAAGCCAAAATGCCGCAAATTATAAATTTTACTATATATTAGGATAATATATCTTATGGCCTTATCTTCGACAATACTTAAGTTGTTTTTGCTTAGAAAAGTAATTCTACGGCGTTATTACCTTGTACTCATGCATTTGTCGACAATTAATGATGTTTTAGTTATTTGAATACTACTTATATTACTATATTTGTACAATTTTTCAGACTTAGGATATTCACAGTTATTTTTTCTTAAGTGTAAAATAATAAATCTGATACAAATACAATATTATAATATTTTAATAAAATTTTTCACGAAAAGAATTAAAGTTTTTTCAGTATATCATTTACCATTATAAATATTAAATATTACATGTTTTCTAATTTAATTCCGTACAGTGTTTAAGTATAAATTTTTTTCGTTTTAATATTAATAAAAAAAAAAAAAAAAGCAAAAACAAAAAATAATAATAAAACAACTAATAGTATACATCACTACTTACACGTAAAACTGAAAAACATATTTGAGATTTGGAGCATCAATTCACGTACCTGTCGTATCTTCTAATCGTAAAAACGTCCCTCACATTCATACCGTTGGTTCCAATACGTCCTGTAAAACCACTCATCGAAAAGATGATTATAATAAAATATAATACTCGAGTGCGGAACACTCTAACCCTGGTAAGACGGTTTTGACGTGTAGTTATATTATGTTCTTTGAGTGTTGAAGATTTATATTTTTAATTTACAGCAAATTTCCAAACACAATTAAATTGGTATATAACAAAATATAAATAATATGTATCGATTTTTTTTCTGTTTCTTTTGTTTTTTTTTTTAAACTGGTTGTCAGTTTTGAAGTGGTAGTCGAGGGCCACCCACTACATCAAACGTCTGCCACCACGCAGACAACGACGACAACGACGATAATAATAATAAGGGTGTAGATCCGCTAAAACACAAAAAGATTTAACATTATTGCAATTTCATTCTGACTGTTTTGAGAATACTGCGAGTGGATTATTCAATTTAAAAGTTATTTTGCAGACCTAATAACGTACATAAGCTAACGTCAAACCTGGATTGTTTCTAAGTAATTTGACAATTTCGGAAAAACCTATACGAAGGTAAAACTCACTATCCATACGTGAAAATATTTAATTTATATTTTCTTTGAACATTTAAAAACAATATAGGTATATAATTCAAAACGTTGGTTCTTGAGATTTGTTTTCTACAAGACGTTGGATATAGTTTACATATATTTTTATATATATATTTTATTAATAATTACTAAGAGTTAAATAATATAAAGTTCTGTATTGGTAATATTATTTCTAAGATTAACTCAATATATTAATATTACAACCGGTTATATTTATACCTGTGGCCATAACGTATAAAAAAATTAAACAATTCTTATGAAGTTTAGTTTTCATAATAAAAAAAAAAAAGCACATAAAATATTCATTTAAGTTATTGAACTTTGTTAACAATTTGAAATTCATTTTGGCATTATTATATTAAAAATTAATTCAGTTAATTTCATAAATTCGTACCAAATTAAAGCATTTAAGGACTATGTATTTTATACAATTTAGTTTTCAAATTTAAGTTTAGTAATATTAAAAGTAATATTTTTTTTTCAGTAGATTTATTTCCATTATTTTAATTATAAAAACATTATTTCAATATTTTTTATATAGTATATAAAGGTTTATCTTCATGTTAAAAACTCATAAGCTATTGTTTATTGTTTGTTATAACAAATAACTTATTTAAATTATCACTATTTAATATTATAGATTGTATTTAAATACATACTATATATTACTATAACCAATAAAAATTAATTTTACTAAATTTAAAACAAGAAATGTTAAACAATTAGTTTAAAAATATAGTTTTAAGAAAAAAATACCTATTATTTAGTATATTATTATCTCTCTAAAATACCTTTAAACACAAATTAAGTCGATAATAATAATATTATATATTATTGTAAATATTTTTTTAATATAACTAACTAATATAATATTATTTATAAGAAGTATACATTTAGAATTATTTTTCGACATAAATAAAACAGATAATATTTATTATTCTTTATATAATATTATGCGTTTAGTGAATTACCATTTCGAATTTTTAATATTACTGTATTGACAAGAAGTATTCTATGTTTAAATGCGTTTTATGAAATTTTAACAACATTTTATTCTTATTTCATTTTTTTAATTATTGTTAAATTAATACTCAGTAGTTATAAATATATAATTATTTAATCAACCTATAAACAATTTTTATTTAAAATTTAAAATTTAAAATATGTGCTTACCTATGGGAAAAATGGGGGAAAATATTTAATTAGATAAATATAGACTGCGTTGCTTCCTCTACATTTTAATTCAAGGGAGCGCATTTTTATTTTTATAATTCAACAATAGTTTTTAGTGTTTTTACCCATTTACACAATGATACGATTGAAAATAGTTATACTCATTGCATTTGTAATTTGTAAGAAAAAAAGTTATTAATATAATTTAAAATGTTTTACGCCCCCTCCCTACCTAATCATGTATATCATAAATCAATTAAACTAAAAAGTAGGTAAATAAATATGCAAAAAAAACAATTAATTATCAAATAAGAACAATAAACAAAAAATAAAATATGTATAAGAGGATTAGGTTAAGTCAAACAAACTAGTGACTCTTTTATCTATGAGAAGTCTGCTGTAGAAAATATATTTATTATTATTTCTTCAAAGTCAATAATTTGTTTAATTTCTATTTTTTTTCAATACGTTAATTTAAATTTTCTTCTATATGCTCCAGTTAATTTATGTAGTATAAAATAAATCGTGAATTTATTAACATAACATGAAAATTCATTTTAACTCTTAATTACAAGTAAATTGTATGAAATAAAAATTGCAACAGTCAACAGATCACGGCTGATGTTGAAAGTATTTTAAATAAGTAGATTTTAAAGTTTAAACAAACAGACTGCTATCAAGCATCAACAGTTTTCATTAAATCGCTACAACGAGTAGTGCAAAGTTATGTTACATATTATGTAAATGGAAAGGTGATATACCCATGTATAATATAATGGTTTTGCAATAGTTCCAATATTCAGTAGGTATTTATAAAACTATTTTATTAACAACTTATGTTCAAATGAGATTCAGAAACTTTTATAATATTTCATTAATACGATAGCGAACAGTCAATTTACAAAAGTATAGATATTATGTAAGCCGGCTGTGCAATAAATAGATACAAAGTTTGACCAACTATTAATTACTATTATTTTTTTTTAAATATACTCGTATATATGATATATTACAAAAATACATAGGTAAATAATATTTTTTTTTTATATTAAAGATGTCTAGGAGTTCTGATGACGCTCGGTAGAGTATCTCCTAGGGATTATTATATAATCTGTTGTATAGTTTATTGACTATTGTGCATTTCGTTTTGTAATTGTTGTAAATACAAATAGAATAACTGAAATAAAAAAATAACCAGTTCAATTGATATGAAAATATAATCATGTATATTGATATCGACTTGTACTTTCAAAATATTTACAAAAAACTAATTTTCCTCTCTTTTTAATGTTTTAATAATATATATATACCCGCCTTGGTGCACAATTTGATTATATTCTACATAATAATTTCACATTTTCAATTTCATAACCTATAATTAAAATTAAATACTTTAATAATGTGAATAGAATCTTATCTTGTAAACTATCAACTTTATATTACGTCTTCAGCTCGTTACACGTAATATTTTAAATTCTTGCAGTACCTATTATGAGTATTTATAACCATATAGCGCATGTTTAATCATTTTTATTATTATAACTTTTTATCATTATAATTTTTGGTTTTTTCTATAGTTAGATCTGTAAGTAATAGAATAACATATTCACCTTCAAAGGGTATCATCAAATACAATTTACTAAAAACCATGCTCAATTTTAAAAAACCAATTTATTTTTATTTTTAATACCCCAAAAGGTGTTCACAAAAAAAAAAAAACTTATAATGATTGTAAAAACAATACTTAACACTTTATCGTTCCAATCAGAATCTAAAATACAAAAACAAAATTATATTATAAAAAAAATATTTTAAATTTATCTGTAATTGAATAAAAATAAAAATACTTATTTTTATATATGATATACTATTATATCCAAATACATAAATTAATCTGAGATTGAAATGATTGTCTTTATTCAATTTAGTTTCATTGCGCTATATTATGTGCCATCTTAAAATACCTATTTTATTTATTTGTACATAGTAAAATCACAAAATTATATATTTTATACAGTAAAAAATTCTACTTGGTAACCGAGAATAAATAAAAATTTCGTCAGAATAAAAAAATAAAGCTGAAAACTTAGGATAATTAATCAAGCTTTATTTTAAATCCTAAATTATAATAAAGTGAATCGAACTTTTGTTATAATATCACGATCATATATCTACCTATTTAAAATTTATCATGATTCGAAAACTTTTACAACACGAAAATACCTCCCAATAAAAAAATAATAATAATAAATTAATAATAAATTTGACACATTATAAATTTTACATTAGACTGATAAGCACGAAGAAATTTATTAGGTGTATCTGTATCTACATTATATTTTTACAATAACTACGATAACTTTCCAAAGGAAATATGACATTCAAAACCAATAAGTATCGATTATAAAATTATCAAATAATTACTACAGTTATTATGAAAACGAATAAAATAAAATACTAAAACCGATTTACTATTATATAAAATTATAAGGGGTTTTCTACGACCGCCCTAATCGAGAAAACTACTGAACCGATTTGGCTGAAATTTTTTACTGTTATACCCAACACTCTGCTGAAGGTTTTAGTATCACTTTAGTCAATAAAAAATGAGTATAAAGTTCTTGAAAAATTAAAAAATTGTATACCTATTTTATAAACATATTGTGCGGCACGGCGGCCCGTTGCAGCTACCTGCAACCTAACCTTTTATTCGTCAAATTGTATTGTGTTTGATATCGGCGTGTAGATATGAATTGTTCCGAGAAGATTATCGCACGTACACCAACAACATGTATACCAAATATGTATTCTTATTAATCTATATCTATATCTATATCTATACTATTATATAATATGAAGTGCGGTTAAAGAGGACGATATAAATATACGATCTATAAATACATAGACATATACATTTTTTTTTATTTAATGTTTTAAACCTGCTACATTAAATTTAATAAAATAAAAATATTATTCAAGTGGATATATTTGGATTTTACAGTTGAGTATCATTATTTCATAATATAATTGACTGGTGTATAATAAAATGCTCTTAGATGACGCAATGTTTCTACCTCAAACGCCTACATTTCCACTATTTTAGTGGTAATCAAAATCAAACGATAACGAACGTCTTATGATGTAATAAAAGATTATCTTAACGATCACTTGTATATATTTATATTTTAAGAATCCTACGCTTTGTAATACGAGTTGCTTATAATATTATTATATTGTCATAAGCACGTATTTATTACACGCATAGGTACGGTTCAATACATTTTGATCTGGGTATTACATTTTCACCAAAGTATCAAAATGTCGTGGGTGGATCAAAATGTCACTCAGTGACGAATATATATTGATCTTCCAGGACATTTTGATCTACTTGAACGTTTTTATTTTTTTACTCTAAACATCCGTTCACTGTAGAGAATACAAATTGTCTCATACCTCATATTTATTCACACCTCTTTTAATACATTCCTAAATAGGTATGTATGAAGCGGGAAGAAACTTGTGTTGTCATAAACGGTAACCAAACGAGATATAACCAACCATAGTTTCGGTTTAATTTTGCAGTTTTAAGTTTGAGTAATGTTGTGTCAACGATGTAATATAAACATAATATTACAATATAAACGTGACAAGAATTGTTTTATTAAATAGGAATTAATTATTTCTCAAAAATTAATTTAATCTAAAATATAATTATACATAAAAAAAGCTTATAAGTTATTATAATAGCACTAGATAATAAAAATGTCAACATCATGTCAGACATGGCATTAAATTTATAATGAACTATTAAATAATGAATTTATCAATTTAAAACCATTAACTTGTGTCATATTTTGGTATACGATACCGTAAGAATGTTTTTAACGTATAAGTTAGGTACCTATCTATATCACAACCAATTAATCCAGTAATTATTATTCTGATTTTTTTTATTAAATTTGTTTTAAAATAAATACAAATAATATTATATTACAATAACTGATGAAAATGTCGTCGATAATTATATATCTTCTTAATAGTATTATCATATTATATACCTACGCTTTACAGGTGGAATTTGTATTTGTATTGACGTACTTATGTAGACTACTCCTGTACAGCACTAGATAAATTTACGTCTGGGAATCGTAACCGTCCTACCGCCGGGATTGAAATGTCTTGCGGTAACCAAAAGAAAAACGGCCGAATCAGAAATGAAGCCCATATAAGTCTTATTTAAGGTATTCCTATACTATATTAAAATATATAATATGCATCGAGCGGTGACCGCAGGTCGACGTTTTTGCCCCGAAAGGATATCCGAGGGATTTACACAGTGTAGTATACGACGTTGCAAATTAGCTGGCGCACGTGTACGGCGGTTTTGACAAACGGTCTCCCGTTTAATGCGTCCGCTCGAATTATCGCGCGTAACGGCGTAGGTGTGGTTTTTCGTCAAGGGCGCGGTGCGGTCACTTTCGCTGTTCGTCCCCGCTCCTGTCCTTAGAAATATATCGCACCGTGTATAGTATACAGGGTGTTCTATAAAATCATGGATTAATAAGCCTTGTTTTCTAAAAATCACCACTTCGCAGGTCTTGGTCTTGGTCGTGGTTTATCAGTCGTGAAATGGATCTGCAAGTGAGTCTCTATATTATAGTTGTTCCACCTCTGTAGCCGACAACTCTTGGAAATACCGAGAGAAAGAATCGAAAAAGGCCGACAACTCAGTTATAATTGCAAACGCACGTTATTCAGGGTTTGGGACGAGTATAATATTATGGCTATCGTCGGGGTCGTTATGAAACCGCCGTTCTGGCGGAAATGGAAATACTCGATGATTTGATGATCTTCAATTATGATGATTGGTACCTGCTTTAATTATTGATCAAGTGTAATATTTTGTTATAGTTATCGTTTTTAAATCAGGATGTTCTTTATGGGACATCCTGTACCTGCATAGTGGACCATATTGCTTGTCCGGCTGCAACTCCCATCTGCCCAGCTACACTTTATATTACATGATAGACCATTAAACGCGACCTATCCTATATACTCGCTTAACATTATATAAGCACCTACCTGACCTATACGGTCGCTGGCTCACTGACCAATTAAACCGCGCGCGCTCGCAATAATTACGTCGCGTCACTGCAGGTTCGTCCTTGTCATTAACATCACCACTGCTGTCGTATATATATTTATATATATTCTCGTCCTTTTGTGAATATATATAACGTCTGTATTCACAACAGCAGTATAATCCTTTTCCACCGCTCTTCCTAGCTCCTGGTGGGGGTGACGGGAATTGGATCACAGCCGCACACCTATCCGACGACCCGACCGCGATTATGAATGAACGGGCTTGGGCGTGACCGCCGCCACCACGCCGCAGCCGCAAATCCTTTTGTTGATACGCCACCACTGTTTAAATATATAAAATATGCTCCCGCCAGATGTAAGACACACGCATTAATCAACGGTATAATATTTATTATAAAAGTTATTATTATTATTGCTATTGTATTATCATCATCATCATCGTCGTTATTATAGTTATTCAAGTATTATTATATTGCTGCAGTCTAGTTATTATTGTGACCGTTGAGGATGGTATTATCCAGCAGTTATAAGGAATGGAAAAGGTAGAAAAAAAATTATACATCCGCTACTGTTTAACGGTTGGATGGGAAAGCGGTACAGAAGAAGTGATTAGACTGTTGCGAAAAATATAGTACCTACCTATAATCATCCCCGAGGATATTACTATATGAATAGGAATGATGTTACATAGAAAATTATTTACATAAAGTGAAATTGTATTTTTTTATTATAAAACAAAAACGTAGTTTAATTGTATTTGTCTTTTTAATATCATAAGAAAAAAATATGCATCGGACGATTCTATAGTAAAATCCATGATTATAATCACCTAGGTATATAGTGTACAGGATTATATAACAAACGATATTAAAAATAAATAAAATACTGTAATATGCATACTTCAATCATCGATTAACTATGTTAGCGTGCATACAATAACTTTATACGAATAATTTTTTTTCATAATTATATATAATAACATGATATATTATATTATATATATCATTAATATTTATTACAAAAAATATCATACAACATGTCTGAATGTCTAAGAAGAATTGTTATAATATAATTGTTTCAATATTATTTTGAATCTCATAAAAACAAAGGGCATGCTTAACATAAGCTTGATATTTTTTTCACTTATAGTTTTAATATAGTATATGAAAATAAGTATGTAAAAAAGTTATTTGTGTTTTAAGTGAAGTAATTATTAAAAACCGTAAAATGGTAAAATGTATACAATATATTTATTTTATTTTTTAAACATAAAGTAAGGTTATACTGTTTTCTGAAAATTTAAAAAGGGCACAGTTCTTGTTAGTAATACAATTTCTTAGAATATTTTTTTAAATATTTATCATTAAATTATCTCAAGACGTGTATTGTTATATAACTGAAGATCAAATTGTTATTACTTGTTATTATTATATAATAATATTTACACAATTCCATTATAAAAGGTGTACCTATTATAATTGTGTTAAAATTGCAGACTACTTAGGCTCAGTGTTTAATTAATGTATAATTAAATTATTAAAAACAAGTATAGGTACATAAAAGTATCATTTATTATTGCAATAAACAATATTGTAGTATTTATACATTTATTAATATAATATAGAATAAGACCACTCAAATTTATGTAAGTTTTTAATATCTAATTAATATTAGTGTTTTTAATACAGTTTATAATTTTAACTATAAGACATAATTTAAAAAAGTAAGTGTTTTTAGTACTTAAGTAATATCTTATAAAATCTACATAAAAACATTTTAATTTGTTTTTTTTTTAGAATAATACACAATATAAATATTTTTTTTAAATTTACATTCAATCTATTTTTTAAATATAAATATAAAAAATATATACCTTATTTTAAATTGTTTTGATGAACATGTACGTATGTATATATCTTTTTTTTAATTCACTTAAAACTAAGTATTAAAACCACATAATATGACTTATAGGTACATCAACACCCAATGGGGTACCTAATTTGATCAATTAGTGACAGATTACATATATATAATAAATACAGCATAATAGTTATAATAACAATATAACTCTGTGTATAAGTACTATAAACAAAATATGATATATATAAGAAATTATAGGTATAATCATAAATCACATTCATGTTAAATTAATTTTTAATCTATCTAATTTAAAAACAAAGTAGATATAATTCTAGTTATGTTAGATGTATATAAAACACTATGATATTACAATTGTAAGTACCTATACAACATTTATTAAATGAATAAATTAAGTACTTAATTATTAATACACCTATATTGTTATAATACATTGAAATTTAACAATATTTTGGTATAAAGTAAAAAATAAATGTAAATGAAATGGTGTTATTATAACAATATAACCTATGATTTTTCTTCAAAAAAAATGAATTATTGTAGATTTAATATCGTTGTTTACATTAAAAATACATTTTGACACTTAAAAATATGTATAGTTATGTAATTTACAGTACCTAGGTATTTAGGCAATTTATTTTATAGTAAATGTATTATTCTATAAGATAGAATTCTATATAAAAATGTATGTATTATCTACATTTAGTTTTGTGCAGTTAACCATGGGTAATCTTTATAATTCGTAGGAATTAGAATTTAAAGAAATAAAATACTTTAAAAAGCATAGATATTAGTCACTTTAAGAATATAAAACTATATTAAAATTGTTGTATACGTGTATTATTTATACGTAATTTATTATTATACGTAATTTCTGAAGTTTCATCGAGAATACTCGAAAATGTAATGATTAAATTCAGATCAATAATTAAAAATACATTATTTTAATATTTACTACCTCAAAAATTATATTAAAAGTAATTAATTTGTCGTGGAAATATATAATAATAATATGCAATATGCTATTATAGTTATAAAGACTTATGTTTATATATATATATATGTGTGTGTGTGTGTGTGTGTGTGTGTGTGTGTGTGTGTGTGTAAAAGTATACGTTTATTTCAGGTTGAAATTTACATACATGTTAAAGTGAACGCAACGAAATAGATTTACATTTTTGCGTACTCTTTCAATTTATATTTAAATTTTAAATTTTTACGGACAATGCCATATTATTATTAGTTTCCAACTTGATGCTGGAAAATTGATTGAATTAAATGATATAATTTGATTAAAACTCTTTTTATTTAGAAACAGAGAATTAAATACAAAATTTAAATGATAGATAACGATCCCGGTAGTGTTTTTGGTGATCCCAGTGGTATTCGATATTTATTTGCAATGCCCTGCACGTCTGCCTGCCTATAACTACAGGCATTTTTATTCACAAACACTTCCAGTTTTTTGATTCGGTCACAAATCTCATGAATTATAGAGGCACTGTACTTGGACCCTTGTCCCAAATCCTCCATGTCTGATAGAAATTTTTCACGATCTTCAATTTCTAATATTACTGCAAAATTATAATTTTTCAAATTGTATATTTATAAAAATGTACACTTATATATTATTGTTATACATTAAATATAAATCAGAAAAGAGTAAAAAAATCATATAATAATAATATAATATCAATATCTTATGAAATTATCGAGCGTGCATAGCAGTGCGAAATTTTCATGTGAAATACTGGTCGTTCCAGCATTAGATCGGATATCATACAATTTAGCATACAACTCATTATTGTTTAAAACACGATTACAACATTTATTTGCACATTACATAATTTATATACAAGAATTAAAAAGAAAACTTTCTCAATTATGAGTATAAAATATTATATTATGTGTTGTCTTTTTCCATGTTAAAGAATTCTGAATTATTTTATGCAAAAAACATTAATTTAAATAACAAAAATAATACAAGATACATAGAATAAGCTTAAAATATAACTCGATTTAATAGTAATATACAATAAAATTATTATACCTTGAACCTGAGTATCCTGTTTTCAATTTATCTTCAATACAATTGTAAATATGCAGTATACTAGCAATTTAAATATCGATTGAAAACATTTATACTTAATTATTTATTATTTTAATTTTTTTTAATGGTTTGTAATTTTATTAAATTATACACAGTTTAATTTATCAACATCTTCGGTTTGAATTTAGCAACATTACATAAAATATTTTATACTTAATCTAGTTGCTAAAATAGTATTATATGATCAATGGATTTTACCAATTAGAAATAATTTTAATAAATTAAAAAATACACAATAGTACATAAAATTTCTTGAAACGTCTTTAGTAAATAACAAAAAAATTATATTTCAATGCACGCTTTATGTTGTATTTATTTCTTCATCACAGAAAACAGTATAGTGCATCTCAACATTTTCTAAAATTGAATTTTATCATATTTCAAAGCGATTTTTCTTTATCTGTTCCAATAATATATACCAAAAACTCGATTATATGAAACGTTACGGAGAAAATTATTAGATTTCAGATTTTTAAAGCATATATATAGCTGAATGCTATATAGTTTGAATAGTGTGCGTTTATCTGGTACATATTTTAAGGGTGAAAGTCAAATTTACTGATGTTTATTTATTAACAAAAAAATATTTTACAACTATTAAAACCCTAATTCTAAATTTTTCTATTACCATACAATAAATTATAATTTGATACTATCTCTATATTTATACTATACGTCTAACACACGTTTATAAATGTATGAAATGTCTCCTTTTTTAAAAATGATTTTAAATGTTTATTAATTGATACAATAAGAATATAGACTATATTAAGAGATATTGACACTTTCAACTTACTTAAATACGTAAGTTAATTACACAAAACATGTTAACACAACCTACGCTTTAGTCGCCTTGAAAGATTACTGAGTGAACAGCATTAGCTAAATTTTTAATGAAGTTTGTATGAGAAGTTAGCCTATCGTGAAATCTTTTATAATAATGCTCGGCTTCTTCGTTTTATGCTTTTTAGATTTAGATCTTTATGAAGTGTATAATTTTATAATTAAGGTAGACATTTGTTTCTCTATAGCAATTATACACATTTTGGAAGATTTGGATTTTAATTAAATTTGCGAGTTAGCCAGATATATTTTAATAGCGATTTACACATAAGTAGTTTTATATTTAGAAAGAAGTATTTGTTATTACCTTCATTAAAAAGTTTCCAGCATTTTTAGGTCTCTTTTGAAAAAAACTTTATGGAAACTGGAAAAGTATTAAAAATGAGGAAACCCATTGGATGACTTAGTAGATAAAAATAAGATACATATGTTAGTTCCTACACGATAGGATAAGGTATATATGTAAGTTCTTACACTACATATATTATTATGTATAATTATTCAATAATTGTATAAATTCTATATTTTATATAATACTATAATTTATAAGTTATCAATCTGATGATATTGACATACATTTTGATATAATAAAAAAATAAAAATAAAATTATATTTTATGTAGTTTATTTCAGAAACTTATAAATGTTTAATATAATCATATTGGTTAATTTTTTTGTTAAGTACTCTACAATTTTTTAATTTATAAATTTTTTTTTTTTGACATATTTTTATTTTTGTATTACTAGGTATTTGTAATAAATTATTATTTTTATGTATCTTTACTTGAAATAGTTTGAGAATTACAATAACTATAAGTACTATTGAAATTATATTAAAATATATGTAAATGAAGTACATTTCATATAATATATGTATTATATTTTTATTTTTTTACAATATTATCATCAGTTTAATAACTTATAATATATAAAATAAAGTTTATTCTTTTTACATATGTACCTGTCTTCCACCAAGTAAGAACTAACATACGTACCTTTTTTACACATGATATGTGTAGGAATTAACGTATGTAATTTTTTACCTACTATTCTCATGTAGGAACTTACGATTCCCCAAACTATTCATACGAGTACGTACAATGCACATAGCTTACATAATATTTAAAAAATAAAAATTGGCTATGATAAATGTTATAATTTATTTAAAAAATAATATTAATAAATCCATATTAAACCAAAATAATATTTTTTATCAAATTGTATATACATTTATCATTTACTGATAGTTTTTTATTTTTTTTTCGTTACACTTTTCTAAGTTCACATTATTATTATTATTATTATTTTATTTTTTTTCATTAATATAAGCATCTCGATGAGGAACCTTATTGTCGCGAGTAGTATAGCACTATAATAAGTATATTATTATAGTTAGCCATTTATGGTTTTTATTTTTTTTTACGTAATTATTGGCGATAAGATTACAATACGTTATAAGAACAAATTCGCTTAAAAGACAAGTATCCGGAGCATTAATTTAATTAACTACTCGATATTAGAAGGAAAACCGTAATTGGAACACGTCCAAAATCGTTTGAAATTCATTACTATACTGGAATTGAATACGGAATAATACATTTACTAATGACCTATACACACTGAATGTGTGAACGTGCGTATGTACGACATTCGCGTATGTATATATATTATATACGTATGTAATATTATACACCTAGATTGAAAGTGAGAAAAATTGAAAACCCAACAATAATTTTAAATCGAAAACGAACGATACGCCGCGTCTGCAGGCAAAAACGACAACCGAATCAGGCGTGTATTATATTATTTTGGAGCAACGGTTACCTATACATTATATGCTGCAATAGTATACTATTTACCCAAGACACATACCTAATAATAAGTAACACTTGCGTTCGCGAGTATTGTGATACGCGTAAAGTACAATACTACACTATTACATTATGTTATAACAGACATAATATATCGTGTACAAACAATTTTGTACGCGTTTGTGTTACAGTGTTTTCGACATGTTATTCGCGAGTTGTCACACGAATATGCCATTATACATATTATAGGTATATATTTGATAAATTATAATATATTCTAGCATTGACTAACAAAATTACTAAAGTACTATAATACAACAGAGGAACAAAATAAATTTGATTCAAGCCTTCCGTGGAGAAAATATGTCTTACGACAAGATTATTTAAATCTACTCTAACCTGAATCGTTGTATTATACAAAAGACCACGATATATTTAGTGACTAGTCACTCGTTATCTACTAAATACAATTTAGGGTAAATCGTCTCATCGATCACTCGCCTACATTCGCGTCCATTTATAATATTATATACGCCATTATGGCCGAATACTATTCCATTCGAACGATACCGCAATAGCACTTTATCATATTATTATTACCATATTCTAATTATATTTTGGTTAATAAGGAATTAGTTCCCGTTTAAAATAAAGTATACAAATTGGTTCCTGATATAAATATAACTTATTAATAAATTATTATCATACAACTGTAGTAGCTCTCATTACCATAATATATTTTTATTAATTACGTTTGTTTGATTATTATTTGTGTATAAACAAAAAATTTATTTTTTACAAATTATTTTGAATTTAGACCGAATAAAATCACTAACCAAGTCACTATAACTTACGTTAACTATTAACACAATAAAACTTATCTACATTGCATTAAACGATGGAAAAACGTGTACCGGAAATTATTTAGATCTGACTGAGGTATTCGACAGTAGATACTGTGTACAACAATACATTTTTTTTCTTATAAAAGGTAGTACATAGTCATATATATAATAGAAATATTTGGGTCAATTCTGTTTCTTTTCGAATCTTATTTATAAAATAAAAAACACATGATCAAAATAAATGATATAATATCTTGTGAACAAATAATCAAACACAGTGTTCTACAAGATACAACGCTAACTCTAATGTTTTTCATTATAAAATAAAACGATATTAAATTACTTGACCTAAAAAACCTTACAATATGTTACGGTGATGATACTGTCTTAATATTTATTGGTCGTTCTTGGAATTAAATATCTAGTAATACTGAGGATGACTTGAAACACATTAATAAATGGCTTAGCGATAACAATATATTTTTAAACTTCAACAATTCTGTCATTTTGCTTCACTCACTGTCTTAATAATATTGTATACTATAAATAATAACATGGAATTTCATTTGAAGCCGGTTATTATCATAAAAATATTCTGAATTTACTTTCAACTTTTTTTTTATTATTAATAACAATTTATAAAGAACCTAGTTGGCATTTGCATACATTTTTAAGCTTTTTGACCGAAAGAAATTTTTTTTATTGGTATTTAAAATAAATAAATCTAAAAATTAATTTAAAATTGCAATTGTTTATAAATAGATCAAAAAGAGTTAATATACTCGTATTTTAAAAATTATAAAATATAATAATTGATGAAAATTTTAAATTTCTAATGTTATTCATTTTTGAATTTTAACAAGATAAAAAAAATTAATTTCAACAAAATACTGGGCGCATATCGATTCCGTCGATTTTACATCGATTCCGCAGGCTATGATCCCCTTTTCCCATTGTATATTTATTTTAAAATGTATAGTCTATTTAGAAAGTATACATAATTGAGATAATATAATATATAACTATAAATTATAATATTAGTATTTAATTAATATGTATATGTGAATATATTGTTAAATGTATAATCTAAATTATATAAAATAATTATAGTTGTATGGTTAAAATTAAAGTATATAACTACTTTTGATAATATTTGGACACAGACTATGCACATGATGAAAAATAAAGTTACATTAATTATACATTTTGATTTTGAATTATATAATTTTATACAATTCAGACATGTGACAAAACATGATCACCAAAGTTCAAAAATACCAAAAATCATCCTTAAAAATTGAAGCTTTTTATTGTTCCAAAATGTAATGGTGAAATTTTCTACCTACTTTTAATATAGGCGTCAACTTTGTATATTTTTGAAAAACTTTACATGATTATGAATTTGTATAAAAATAATAAACTATATTTTTAATTCTGTAGCGCAAAATGCTTTAATAATTGAAAATATTGATGTTTAAAATCTATTGAATTTTATTAGGGTTAAGTTAATATTATTCATCCGCAATCAAAGTTAATAGATAATATTTAATAATGGGCAACAAATATTTTGGGGGATAATACTCTTTGCCACTTCACTATACTAATGCATAAACTTAAAACGACTATAAATTATAAGCTGAATTCAATTCCTATTTATTTATGTATACAAAATAAAATTTACACAAATATTGCGCAATAGAACAATATTAAATTAAAAACACATGTTATATCATCCCATTAAGTTATGAGTTAGAAATACAAATGAAAAATGTAAAAAAATCACTCTGCGTAGGTTATTTTACAGTATTCAGTCGATAACCCAATGTAATCTTTCAAATAAATGCGTAGACAACGGGAAAAGTTTAGTATGTATATATAATAAATTTTATATTTGTAATTCTCTTACTCAAATTAGGGCTTGAAACCGTTTTAAAACCGAAACCGAAAAAAATTGGATACCGGAATTAAATTCAAAACTGCAATAAGAAAAAATTGGAAACCGTTATTTTATTTTTATTAACGTATATTTAAAATTTAAAATATGTAAATTCCATTAATATGCCCTTAAGATCGTGATTAAAATATCGATAACCATTTCATTATTTGCAAAGTTATTAATAGTTTTATTAATTGTAATGAATAATACCTTATATAAATTATAGTTACTAGCAAATACTATGTATGACAATACGATTAAACAACAATAATTTTATAGACGACATAGCCCCTGAAAATACTCGAATGCGCTATATGCCTATATATGTATCTTACAATTCTAGACCGTTCGTTACAATGTGTCACGATTTTTGATATTAGTTGTCCCGTATTGTCTTATAACTCATGTTATATAGTATTTGTTGTTAAATTATGATTAAATAGGTAGTTACTTAATGGACAGCACATTACAAAATTTTCTTACCCAATTGACGGACAACGACCCGTCTGTGACTATTCATATTTTATTTTTTATTTCATTAAATTATAATTTCAAGTATTTGTTTGGAAATCCGTTTTTAAAAATGAAGAAATCAGAATACATAATCGAAACTGAAACAGAAACCGAAATGTGTAACACTGGTATACAAAAACGTAATTTGATGTAAGATGTCATAGCTCTTTAAGAAATCACATTAAATCCTTGAAAAGTATGTTAAAAGAGACCAAAATCATTGAAAACCTTTTAAAACCGTGATCTAATTAAAAAAAAACCCATTAATCCGAGACTATCAAGGTGTAAAAATTAAAAATTCTTATTATTTATGGAGAATCTTAGTTTAGAGTTCAATAATTCTGGAGAATCAGTGCAGAATGGTAAAGAATCCTTTGGAATCATTGAAAATCATGATCCAAAAATTTCAAAATCCCATTAATCCGAGAGTATCATGGTCTAAAAGTCTATAATTCCCAATATACGTGGGTTTTCTTATGAAGAGCCCAATAATCATTGAGAATCAGTACAGAATGGCCAAGAATCATTTGGTATCTTAGAAAAGCATGGCACACATACTTATAAATCACATTAATCCGAGAGAATCATGGTGTAAAATTAAAAATTCCTTTTATATATGGAGAATCTTAGTTTAGTCTCCAATAATCCTTGAGAAACATTGAAAATGGCAAAGATTCCTTTAGAATCTTTGAAACTCATGATTAAAAAACTTGAAAATCTCATTAATCAGAGAGAATAATGGTGTAAAAAAAAAATTACTATTAATTGTAGAGATATTAAGTGATGAATCCAATAAACCTTGAGAATAATTGAGAATTTGCAAGAATCATTTGGAATCTTTGAAATTCTTGGTCCAATTATTGAATATCCCATTAATCCAAGAGAATAATAGTGTAAAAATTAAAAATTTCTATTAATTATAGAGTTACTAAATGGTTAAGCCAATATTCCTTGAGAATAATTGAGAATGGCCAAGAACCATTTAGAGCCTTTGAATATCATAGTCCAAAATCTTGAAAGTTCCATTATTCCGAGAGAATCATGGTGTAAGAATTATAAATTCCTACTAATTATGGAGTTACTAAGTAATGAATCCAATAATCCACGAGAATAATTAAGAATGACTAAGAATCATTTGGAATCTTTGAAAATCATTGTCCATTTACTTAAATAATCCATTAATCCGAGAATATTATGTTCTGAAAACCTATAATTCCCATTAATCAAGGAGTATCATGGTGTAGAGACCAAAAATACTCTAAAAGCACTGCAGAATGTCTATGTATCCTTTGGAATATTTGAAAATAATGTTACAAAACCTCGAAAATCCAATTAATCCAAGAGTATCATGGTCTGAAAGCCTATAATTCCCACTATCCACGGGTTTTCTAAGTGAAGAGCACAAAATCCTTGAGAATAAGTGTGTAATGTCTATGAATCTTTTGGAATCCTTGAAAATCATTGTCTATTATCTTGAAAATCCCATTAATCAAAGAGACTCGTGGTGTTAAGATTAAAAATTCCTATTAATTATGGAGGTACTAAGTGATGAATCCAATAAACCTTGAGAATAATTGAGAGTTTGCAAGAATCATTTGGAATCTTTGAAATTCATGGTCCAATTATTGATTATCCCATAATGCTAAGGAATCATTGGGAATGACCATGATTCTTATGGAATCTTTGAAAATCATGGTCCAAAATCTTGAAAATCCCATTATTTCGAGAAAATCATGGTGTAAGGATTATAAATTCCTATAAATTATGGAGTTACTAAGTGATGAAGCCAACAATCCTTCAGAATCATTGGGAATGGCCAAGAATCCTTTGGAATCTTTGAAAAACAAATTCCAACTACTTGAAAATCCCATTAATCTGAGTGTATCATGGTATGAAAGTTTATAATTCCCAGTTATCAAGGAGTATCTTGGTGTAGAGGCCGAAAGTCCTTGAGAACCAGTGCGGTATGTCTACGAATCCTTTGGAATCATTGAAAAGCATGGTCCAAGTACTTAATAATCACATTAAACTGAGAGAATCATGGTGTAAAAATTAAAAATTCCCATTATTCATGAAGGATCATAGTTTAGTGTCCAATAATCCTTGAGAACCATTGGGAATTGCCAAAAATCCTTAATACTATTAATTGAAATGTAATTTAATTCGTACTTTTGAATAGCCAATAAGTCATTTTTTATTTTTTACATTATTTTATGATGAAAATGAGAACTACGATATAGTAAAAACAAAGTTTAAATACCAACACTGTTTAAATCAAGCTACTGACTTTTCGAATGTGACTTTTTATTACTATTTATCAACTATTTGATAGTTTCAATTAAATATGGACAGTACAAACGTCATACATTGATTTTCCATTTAACATGGTTTTTTATTTTATTCTATTATTCCTGAATGATTGACGTATTACATCATGCATGATCCACATATTATATTATGATACTATCACGAAATTTTGAGAATAAAGATATATTGCACTCATATTCATATATGTTTAAGTAGATAGAAATTAACGCGTTTTTGAGTTTAATTATGATAGAAATAAACCGATTTAGTGTGTACGACATGAGTTTTTTGAATAAAATATACCTATTAAGTACTTTATTAAAATCAAACACAATATTTTACAAATGATATTTGTTCACAATTGTAAACGGATTACTGTTAATGATTAGTTATTATAAATGTATTATAATTTATAATATGTATAATTCAAACGGATTTAGACTTTTTATAAAGTATAACATTATAATATTATTGTGTTATTTTATAGTTCCTATTACAGTCATTAACAAACGATACTACTGAGGGAATGACCGTTTTCAACTAAAATCGTAGGAACTTTTCCCTTTTTAGCCAAAATAAAAATTGTAATATATGCTTAAACTAATATTATTAATTATATTTTGAATAATTAACTATATTTTATTTTACAACATTTTAAACAATTCAAATTTTTAATAATTTTTATTTTCTATTTAATAGAATTATTATAATTTTTAAAAAATATTAATAAATTTAATAAAATAAATTTGTATTAATTATTATTAATACGAATTATATATTATTATTCGTTTATACATTGTACACATTTCATACAGTTTATATTTTTAATAATTTTCTCTATGTATAACATATAGACTTAAAGTAATATATATTATATAATATTATTACTATTAATCTTTATGTTTTAGTCGGCAAAAAAAGGTCTCACCCACTATTGAATGTTATCTGAAACGATTTATTCTAAGTATATTCGTATATAAAAAATAATAAAAGAAAATATTTATTATTATAGACGATATTCCTATACCAAAACGTAGGCAAATACTTTTATGTGAATTACCTTTTCAAATAAATTGATTGACACATCTTGTATAGTGTTGACAAAATAAATAAAGTTGGTGAGAATAATATAATAATATTATATTAATATATGTTTATATTTATGTTTATCATATAAATTATTGAGAATCTATTATTGTTATAAAAATAGAAACTCTCGTCTAATAATATTTGCGATATTACAATTTTATCACTATGAGATAGTAGATTATAAATTAAAAATGTATTGAATCAATGTATATACATTAAAGTATAAATAATTTAAGTTAAAAGATTAAATGCTCAATAATTTAGCTAACTCGTATACAATTTTTTTGAAAATAAATATAATATGATAAACAAAAATTAAACTCATTATTTGCGTTCAAAACTAAAATCTTACAATTAAATTGTATTGGTTTTAATAATAATTCAATAATAATTTGAATACTCATGGAAACATAATATTATTATAATACATCTTAAAATTTAAATATAAATTCAAATTTATTATTACTATATTTACAATATTCGATATACATAAACAGCTTTATACTATTTCCATTAAAACTTGAAAATATATTTCAATATTTTGTGATAACGTAATTTAACTGCTGGATTCCAAAAGCCATTAATTAACTTATAATTGAATTTAGTTATATTAAAAATGCAACTAATTAACACTTAATTGTTTTAACCGTTTTTTTTATTTTTCAGTTATAAAATTAAGTTTAAATTTATTTTTATATAGTACTTAGAGTACTTTCTATCTGAATGCGATAAATAAAACAAAATTAATTTGCCAAAAACTATTTAAAAATTATATAAACTTCTAAATACAAATAAAATAAATTCACGTGTATTAATGTGTTTTCGTTGACATAGTTGTGATAATTAATTACTGATGCAATACACACATCTAAAGGTGATCGCATGGTTAAATAATTACTAACGTATAAATTAGTTGCTTTTGAACATCTATAGTTAAATTTAAAATTAAACACTGTTTACATTTTAACTTGGATTTGAAATGAAATTCTCATGATTTATTGAACAAACTTTAGGTCTATTGTCAGTTACTATTGTTTATTAATAGTAACTGACAATAGTATTAAGTATTAGACATATTAATTTTATAATCGATAATTTTACTTAATATATATATATATATATATAGCCAGATTTATATTATATTTATTTTTTTATTAACTAGAAGTTCCTACACATTAAATTTTAATCTGAAAATCAAAGAAAAAACAATATTTTCATACTGACATAGTTGTCATATTTATTTAGTATTTGTTTCCACTCAAATACGTTATGTGATGCAACCACGTGTATATTTACATTTTGCATCTCACGATTTATTTTTGTACCTATGCAAACAGATGTATAATTTTCTTTTCATGAATACAAAATTCGGTATTCAGTAAAATATAACAAAAAGTATATTGTGTATTCTATGTTATAATGAAAAATATAATGTACCTTATAATATGTACGAGTATTATTTATTTATTTTTACACATTAAAACTAAAGTATCATTAGAACTCTTTAATCCCAAACACTGTTTACAATCACTCTAATTTCTAAGAAATTTTTTTACAACTTATTTAAACTTAAAATTATAATATTATATTCTCAAAACATTTGCAAAAACATATTATACAATTCATTGGTACCAATAAATTAAAAATTATGATTAAATTAAAAATTTGTATTTGTGTTAAATCCTATTCCATAGCCATTTCATAAAATTAACAATAGTGTTATGTTGAGTTTAAAAAACATATTTTTATTTAAAATACAAAAATAGGTACCTTATTGATGGTTCTCGAGAAACAAAAAGCTTACTGCATAAAGTGCAGTAGAACTCAAAAATTAATAGCATTACTACACGTACAAATATTTTTTTTTGTTTTCATACATATTATCTCAATACTTAAAATACAATATTAACTTTTATTTATAAATAATGTTATCTATTATTCATTTATAAACGATCTAACAAATATATTATAATCTAATATTTTACGAAAATCTCTTTCGATAAAAATTATTTTAATGTCTTGTACCTATGTTTGTTTGACACAGGTTACTAGGTCACTATATAGTTAGTGTATAAAATAAGGAATTAATGCAATTAGTGTCAAAGAGGTTTTAAAAATTATAATTTCTATTAATGAAGTTAATAATGGTTTTTTGAACAATAAAAAATTGAATTTATTTAACTTTTAATATTCTACTATATTTATTGTATATTACTTTAATTATTACACGTATCAATAATAAATATCTGGTATTTATAATTATTAATTTTCTTTGAAAATAGTAAATTTTTGACTATAGGTATTGATAAAATAAGAATATCTTTTAAAAAATGGATTATTTAACTTATTTTTATAACACCATATTATGCATTATAAAAAATATATTTTGTATTTTGTTTTACCCAAATCTGGTATACGTTTATAATGCATAATATATATATTTATATTTATGTATATGATGTATTTAAGTATTTTAATATTATACCAATGTACAAATTTAAAAAAAAACAAAATAACTGATTTTAAACACATAATTTTTAAAACACTTAATCTCAATAATGAAACCTTCTAATACATCTTTTTTGATAGTTATCATATTTATCTTTGACTTAAACTTTGTTTTTTTAGGTATTAAAACAATAAATATTAATCAACATAAAAACTTTGTAACATAGAAAAACAATAGATGGTTTTAGATTAAATAAACATGCAAACTCACTTATAAACTAATTCAAATACTGTCCTTTTTAGTTATGTATATTTCGATATAGTAATCACACTCAATTGTACTGCTAAGGAGGTTTAGTTTTAATGGGACCATAAATACAATTTTTATTTTACGTGTGTTGTATTCAGTACTTTTTTTTTGTGGAAAAGCAAGTACGACCCGCTAACGAATCTTCTATCAATTTATTTAACATTAATTATTAATTAGTTAATACTTAATATTTATGATTTTCTCATATGAAAGTGTTAATTTACGATGGTTTACAATCAAAAAAATTTAATAAAAAAATGATATATACTATTTGAAATAATAAAAATGTCGTGTACCGGATGCCTACGTTATACTCCGAAACTACGCAACCAATTTTGATTAAATTATGATAAATGCGTGTAATTTGGTCTCCATCATAAGATAGGATAACTTTTATCCCGGATTAATAACCTATTTATTATGTTCAGCGCTGTGAGATTATTTTTAACGAATGATACATAATCGATTAATCGATTGAAAAATGCAACGTTGGGCGGGACAGTTATATAAATTTTACATGTCGGAAATATACCAAATCAGAAAAAAAACATCAAAAATAATATTTATCCTCACACTAAATGTTAGCATTAGACAACTAAATTTAACGCAGTTGCATTTTGTACGTGTAACGAAATGTACGGGGTGTTAAGCTAGTATTACGTATTGTATATTTGTATATAAATGTTAAAAATCTTAATGTTACTGAAACCATATAAATTTTTGATCTGTAGAATTGATTACGATAACAATAATCAAGTTAAATATGAGTATCTACTTTCATCTTACCCTGCAATAAATTAATTTCATGAAGTACAAAGAAAAAGAAAAATTATAGTTTGATTATTGTATTATAAATTCAATTCTATGGCTTATAAGTATCTCATTATTGAATTTTAATTTTATACTTTATGTATTTATTTTAATAAACCTTAAATTATTAAACTATTTTACCTGAGTTAATGAGTTCTTCATCGGTACATTCATTAGTAGTTTTCAGGGTATTGGGAACTTTAACTACAGCCACCGGATCCAATTTAGTCACTTTGCCGTAAGCCATAATACTCTGCAGTTTTTCTTTTTCCCCATTGTAATTTTCTAGCAATTGTTTACATTTAATTATTTATAATATCTAAAACTTATAATTTGATTACAATGTAGTAGTAGTACAACCATGGCGTACTATTTTTTGTAAAGACATTTTGCGTTTACTTTGTTTTGAGCTCGGTTTGTAGGCTTCCGGTTCATACGCTCCAGACTCGATGATATTCTTCAGCGTTCGTGGTCTGGTTGACCGATACCGTTTGATGGGATTTGCAGATACTCCAGATACTGGACGGTTAGATATCGTTGATGGCGAATCACCACCGGATCTTAGCCAACCTTGTAAAGACTTTCTCTGTAATGTCGTTAAGCGGCTCTCCTTTATCAACTCTGCGAACAACATTTAACGGAATAATTTTAATAATTTATTATTACTATTTTTACTGTGAAGTGTTTACTGATTTCTTATATGGTTTTATAAACAGGTGAAATCTGATGTTTTTGGTACAAAAAAATTGAGAAAAAAATTAATGTACTTTGAAAAATTATTATTATTGCAATCCTAAATTTTCAAAATCAAAGCCTAATTTGGAAGTTCAGTAATTATTAAAGTAATACATTTTTATATACTGTAATATCATTGATGTAGTTGTATTATAAATAATATTTATACAAATGATCTGGTATTAGATAATCAACTATTCAAACAATAATAAAAATGTATATTAATAATTTATATTATGGACTTTCAATGTGTTATAAAAAAATATTGAAGACGATAATGTTGAAATCCCTAACCGTTCAATACATGCCTATAGCATAAAAGCATACTTATAATTATTTGCTTTCAATATAGAATGCATATTAAAATACCTACTTTATTTGAAAAATTAAACGTTCTGTGTAATTTTCAAAATGTATATCTCTTAAGTGTTTTTAAATCAATTTGTCTAAAAAAAATATTTATCTTAAAAATACACTTTTTATAGTATAAAAAATGATTTGATTTTAAGAGTAGTCTCTGGTAGCAATTTGGATCTTTTTTATACTTATGGTGGAAGGGGGGTGAGAGTATAAAAATTCCATGTACTTATCAAATTAGTCGTAAATATTAAATTACATACAAGATACAAAAAGTTAAACAGTTTTCGTTCAGAATCATTTTAATCGCACAAAATAATTTATTATTGAAATCAAAATTAACTCACCTATACAGTAACCTAATAAATGACAAGGTATATTCAATGCCTACAACTATACAACAAAGGTGTTACTCACTTAAACGAAATTTATATTTTAGTATATGTTACAAATTTTATAATTATGCATTTTTTATCACATGTTTTATGATTTTATATACCTAGATAAACAGATAAAAAAACGTATAACCTAAATTTAAATGTTATTTAAGTGTATATATGACACATAAAATGTATATATTATTTTGTAATATTTGTTTGAACTAAATTGTTTTACGTAATAAGAACCCTAATCACGTTTTTGCATTATTCATATCAAAATTCTTCGTATAAAATATATAACATTGAATATTGATTAATGGTATTGTAAGCTAATCAAGTTTATTTTCCTAAAGAAAGAAAATAAGGCTATCTGCATACAAGTACAATTAGTGTCTTACTGCCTTATTTATTTAACTTTTAAATTTATATAGGTAAAAGGTAATTATAAGGGTATATAAAGGTATTTATAAAGTAATGAGTAATGATATACGATTAGTATAAAATTAGAACCTTTTAAACGTTTCATAAAAGTATTAAACCACTATCATCTCTATTAAAAATATTTTGTTCAATAGTAATAAATTTTATTTTTAAATATAAAATGTTGTGAATTTCAGTCTACATTACTTATTATAATATTATTATTCTATATAAATCTATAATATTATAATCTATACATTTTTATTTATTATATACAAATAGCGTAACACAGGAAGTCTGATTAGAAGATAATTTCCGCAATAGTATAGGAAGTACCCTACAGTACTCATTTTGATTTTTGTAGAAACAACCCTTTCTGGTCTGCTGAACTTGTATTCGTTAGATATATACAGTAGCTTGGTATACAAGCAAAATAACTAAACAAATATATCAGAAATAAAATAATTATTTAACGTAAGATGTTGATTTTATACGACCTTGTATATTGTTTTCCTCTTTAAGACCAAAAAGCCTTTAACAATAGGAAAACGTTGCCTGATAATTTTAAATAGCACGTTAGATTTATTCAAAAAGTCAACCCTAAACAAATATTTTTTTGGAATTTTTCCAAAGGTTCAATATTTTGTTCGTTTATAAACTAATTATAAAAAAAAAAATATTAGATTGTATTTAAAATTTCTTATATGAAATAAATTAAAATATTATATAAATTATATTTATAATACAATGTTTCTATTTGCAACTATGATTTTTTCTATTCTCACTATATAATTTTTATGATAATAAATTGAAATTACCAGTTTAAAATTTAAAATTACGATATACCAGAAGTATCTAATAAACTCACTATGTATGTGAAACAAAAATACAATACACGTAATTATATTTAAGTAAAAGTTTCTTTCAATTTTACAAAAGAAATATAGCCATTTATATATATATATGTATATATTAATGCTTTAATACTTTTATAGTAATGAACAAAATCTAAATTTGATAAAATTAATACATTTAACTATATAGTCATAGCATAGAGGTAAATTTTCTATCACATTATTATACACGATTTTAGGCTATTGATCACCATTTAGTAAATATAATATACTATTCATTCTTAATATATTATATAATATTATTCATTAAAAATTATTTATGCTATCATACCGTGCACAAATTTCTGAGTTTCCGAGCTGTATTCGGATGGTCTAGATGCATTAAAGATTCCACCTTGATTGCAAATTTTTGTTCGGTACGCCATTTTAATCTTCATATGACAATAATTATTGTGTAATATAAACAAACTTTTAAACTACAATGAAATAAACAATGTTTATTAATCTCCTTAAGAATATTATATCAATGAAACAGTCAATTTGACGGTACATAGTTTACCATGGTAACTGATACAATCGACGTGGTAGTCACTAAGTACGCAATATAATAAGACGGCAAACATAAAAATATTATTTACATCACTTATTATAAAATTATGTTAAGTTAGAATGGTTTGTATCATACACATGATTCTGTACTAAACTATTTCACAAAAATTATGATTGTATAAAATATTTAAAAAAAAAATGTTCGTAGATTTTGTCGACACAACTTGAAACTGAAAATGAAACTTCATATTAAAACATATTAATAAGAAGTTAATGTAACTATATTGTTAACTTTTGTCGGCTCAAAAAATAGATTACATTTAAGACAATTTATATTATTTATAATAAAATGTAAAATACTGTAGGTAAAACATTAAAAGAAAAGTACCTACCATATTTTGTTCTATTGTATTACCAAAAGTATTGAAAGTCTAAGTAAAGTGCTATTTAATTCAGTGATTGAAACTATTTATTAACAATAAAATAGTATTTAAATTACGCGTATAAATAAAATTACGTGGCATAGTATTTTATTATTATCCTAGAAAGCTTAGAAAAAAAATCCAACATTTTAAATAAAAACATCTGAGCCATCTTGTGGTGAAATATCAAACTATTATACTTGAGTGGCCCTCGGTATTTAGTGTATAGAGAGAGCTCGATATTATACAATGAATAACATCACCTTTTCTGGAAACAATAATACACATATTTTATCAAATTATAAAAAATTTTTATGGTTCATAATAAAAATAGAACATATTTTTCAGTAAAGTTATGTTTCATTTAATGATGTTTTTAGTATTTCATTCAATGTTATATTTCGTTTATAATAAATAAATAATACTCATTTTCATTTCCGTTTTAATAATGATAAACATTTTAAACATTTTCTTTGTAAAGTATACATTTTTTATAACATTTTCAAGCCCCAACTAGATTTAATAATATATATCCAACTAGATGAGTCCAGACTAGATTGTACCTAATGAATTTTCTATGGAGAATCTATGAACCGAGAAACTTCCCGAACAATCCCAAAGATATCCGGATGTTGATTGGCAAATCTCAACTGTAAATGGTAATCCAACAACCGACGAGAGTCTTTTATAGGGGTACCTATGAGAATGGGATAAAATGTTCTGAGAGTAAAACTATTTGTTATTAGTCGAAAAACTTTTGTGATGATTTAAAGATTAATACCAACGTAGGAACGTTAAGGCTTTTTCAAAAATAATAACATCATTAAATGTGATCAAGCTAGTAAAATAAAAATATAGATTTTCGGATTACAGGTCAATAATTAATATTACGCATAAATACAATATTAATAATTTTTAAATTAATGTTACATAACTAAATGTAGTTGAAGTATTTATTTTTGTTTTATTGAACCTCAAATTAAAACTAAAATAAATTATGTATTGTAGTCCACCCCATAAATGATTTCATAGATATGAAGTTAAAATTAATATTATCTTAGTAGTTTTTTAATAATAAGTGTATTCACGAAACAAACAAGTTAAAATCATAAAAATTAAAAACCATTATAATATTTAAGCCAAATTATATCATTTGCTCTGTAAAATCAGAGAGATTATCTCACAATAATCCTTAGGTCGATAATGGGCGTGAAAAGTTTTAGACACGTATCTCCTTTAAAACTTTTGTACGTGTCCCTGTATATTTGAAGATAGGTATACTATTGCTGTTTCTCATTAAATGGTTATAGCCAAGGTAGGTTGGCGTTTAAAATTATAGGAACTCATATTTATTTACAGTCTGTAAATACGAAAAGAGATTAATATGTCTTCAACAGACTATAAAATTAGTCTACTAACTTCGAGCTGCGTAATCCTCTCATTTTAAACACGCAAGCAATTGTAAAATTTAACAGCTTCTTTATCCCGTCTTGCCTTTATAAAATCATAGTTATTAAATGCAAGTACAATTTATAACTATGAATCAAAAAATATTATTTATAAAGTAATTAATGTTTAATAAACTGTAATTGTGATTAGGATGAACTCGCGTAAATAACAAATAAATAAGAAATGTATTAACATTTAGCTGTATTCATTTAAATATATAAGCGAATGATAAATAATTTGAATCAATCTAAATTTAATACAAGTTTATAGGTACAACAATATACAACTATTGTTATACTATTATAAATGTATTGTGTATTGTAATATCATTATAATGAACTATACGACTTGACCGTTTAAATCAATGCCGTCCCCTTATGGACCCATCGGCCATCGATTCGTCTGAAAGCAAACAGTTTAAAGTTCATGTAATTATACATTGTAACATGGTCATATTGACACGCCCTGATGAAATACACCAGACCAACGAGAAACGGGTGTTATTTTCTATAGTCTAGCCAATCTAATTTAGAATTAATGAAACAACAGTATTTCATCAATATTTAAGATCGAAACGAATGTAATTGATATCAATTGACATATAAGAATAAAGGATTATAGTAAATATAGCATTTCGAGTAAAAATGAATTGCTTTAAAAATATGTATACAGATTAAGAAAATAATAAATTATTATGTATTGACTTTAACTATTGATTTAATCAAAACACTACCCGGTCTACCCTTTATCTTTGCTATAAGTATATACCTGCGATTATAAGAGAACGTCAACTGTTCATTATTTTTTATATAATTTTTAATGGTGTTTTTTTTATATATTAACACTAATTTATTTTAGGTATTGTGCAAAACTAAAATTGATTTTAGTTAATTAAATTGGTAAATTATTAACCTTAATAAGTTCCTTATGTTGTTCAATCAAAATAATTGTAAATATCTTATGAAAATAAAATATATAATATTATTGTCATAAAATATATTCGGTAACAATTGTATTATTTATATTGACAATAATCTAATTTTGTCAAATTTTAATATACGCACAAAATGTTTATGCAAAGATGGTAAAATAAAATTTTATTTTGTATTCACGATATAGCAATATATAACTATCATTATATTTGTAAGTAACAGATTATTAGTACATATTAAAAACATACTTAATTTAACAGATTAAAAAGTGTTTAAAACCAATATAAACTATTATTTAAGATTGTGTAGAAATTTAATAAAACTACCTATCACTTAAACAGTTTAAAAAATGTAGGTTTTGACTTTAGAATATAATAGATATTTTTAAAAGGATCTACTATATTATATCTATTATAATATAGCAAACATTTTTTTTATTTAAGTTCTGTGATTTATTTTAACTTTTAAGGATGTCATTATACATACTTAAAACAGTTAAAACAATTTTTCAGTTTAAAAAACTAATTGATATTATTATAATTATAATTATAATTATTATTTATATTTAATATATACGTACAGCACTTTAAATTTTATAATAATTGTCTCATGCATAATTTATGTCATATATACTCGTACATAATAAACCTAACTTCCTAAATACGATATAACGCTATAAAACTGTCTTAGAATATGCCGCACTCGCATTACATGCGGATACCTTATGATGACTAAAGAAGATCCACATGACCTGAACTAAGGTACACTCATCTTACACATGCTTATCTTGAATACCGACAGTATACCAAATTAAAACACTCACATCTGAATTCCAGAAACTCTACACTAAATTCTCGCGCCCTCAACAAAAACAATCAACTACAATTTAATACAATCTTAAATAGCTAATATACATTATTTAGTTTAGTTGGTTTGTCATTGGTGCCATAAGTATGAAAAAAAATAAATACGACCATGTAAATAAGTCAAAGGACCTCTGTGATAATTTTCATAGATATTTTAATAATATATTAATCCATATAAACTTAGGTAGGTAGTTAAAGTAATATTTAGGATACGCAGTTAAATAAACTATAAAACTTAAAATATATCGTCGACGGTAATTCGTCGAAGGAAAACATTTAACGTAATTTTTTGTGTAGTACAAAAAAATAATAGTTGAGCAGAAACCCTATATTTATATACAGTAAAGGTTTTTATGCCATGCATATGTGTACGTCAAATACTGACTATAGATCAAAAGACTTCCCACCACCGTTAAGTCTCGGTAGTCTATTACATTGGTCCAGTCAAAAGTGCCAGTTACCTATATAAAGTATGCTATTTTTCCACAGTACATAACAGAGACGGGAGTTTTCTCGAAATCGTACGAACGGCATCCGCACGCAGAAATTGATGTTTTCACATGAGTTTTCAAAAGGTAAATTTATTCTCTTGAAACTTTTTTTTTCTTGAAACTTATCTAAGAATTTGCCCATTTGTGTGAACGTTTTTCACAGACGATTCAGGCGGAAACACTCGAATATGAACTCTCGTGTGCCAACGAAACATTATTGTTATTATCATATAAATTAATTTAATAAAATATTCATACTATGTTTTATATAAATTAAGTAAAATTTTTTTAAATTGATAGAACATTTATAAAACTACAGGAACGTATTTATATTTTTTACAATTATTATTCAATTTGAGAAGTATTTGATTCGGTACCTCTTCCTATCAATATTATTTGGTTTTCAAATATTATTTTGGGAGAATTCAACTATAATTAGCAATTATATATATTTAATATTTATGCATAACAATTTGTGAAATGAATTCTTTTTTTTAAATATATCTTGAGGTAAATAGATTATATCTTTATTCATAAAACATATCAAATAACGTCTTACCATAATTATATATTTAAATTTATTACAAATATATACATATATATATACTTATGAATTTATTTAGTTTATACAGAGGTTTAAACATGATAAGCATATATATATATATTGTGAATGATAAGCGTAAAGAAAAACATAAACGAGAATTATATAAATAAGAGTCCACTCATAAGCGACACTAGCTTTTTAACTTCGGATTAAAAAGTAAAAAATAAAATAAGTCGAAAGACACCACTTTCTTTTTCCGTCTATGATAAGGATTTTCAGGGAGTGAAATGGTAAGTAGGTCATTCATAAATTAATTGTAATGTTTCTCTATTCTAGGTAAAAACAGTTTTGTAAAAAAATACAGCTTCATTTTAATAGATTTAATGCCAAATTAATTGTATAAGATAAAGCTTTTGTTATGTTATGAAGTATGATTTTTTATAATACTATTAGATTTTATTCAAGTTCAAGTTTTTAGCCGACTCCCGTAGTTGCATCTTGTATAGTCTTATGTCTATATTAATAACTTTTAAAAGCGTCTTATAAATTAATAGTTTGAATTTTTGACTTTAATTATTATATTATATCCAAAAATTTAAATAAAAGATTCTTTAATTAATTTTATGATAAAATATTACTAATTTGTTTTTGCATGTGTACAATTATGATCATATGCGTTAGTATAAGAATATATAAAACGTTTTCCACAATATCAGACATCTTTATTATAACTATCAAAAAAAAAAAAAAAAAAAATAGCAACTCACGTACGTGCTTTTGATGGAAATATATCGTATTGTAAAATATTGGGTCTCACGATGTATCTTTGTTGTTGTAGTTCATACAAAACGTACGGAATATCGAATATCATCGTCAGTATATATAAATGTAAAATAAGATTAGATTTCTTACACCTACTACAATTTAATGTACTTTGTGTCAAGGAACGGGATGAATGATATTTTTGTACCAATGATAATATAATATTGACAGATTTTTATTTTATATAAACATTAAATTATAATATGACAACAATATATTTATTTCACTTATTATAATTTAAGAATCAACATATAATATTATGTTATATAAAACAAGTATTAAATATAAATACTATTATCGTGTAATTAGTAATAACTATAAAAATAGTTACAATAAGTTAGGTCTGTCATAAAAAAATGGCAATTTATTCTACACATCTTTATATAGTAAAAAAATAAGCAAACAATACATTTTAATTTGAAAATTTGAAATTAAATTCAAACACTATAGCGAGAATTGATTTGCGATTTTGTATTTTGTGATAGCGTTTTTCGATTTCACGATTTTATCAAAACTATATGGAAAAATAAATATGAGGTGGTCCTGTAAGGCATACCATGTTGCGTCTATAAATCATTTTTATCACAAATTGAATCAAAGTAATATATTATTTTTCTGCGATTAATCACAAAATCACAAAATTAATCAAATTAATGCATTAATCACTTGCATCGCAAATTCTATTCAGTGGAAGTGTATCTTTACCTATCTATAATATACTATAGCTTTATGTAAGTAATCAATGATCATCCAAAAACTTGTTATTACGTATAATCAATACTTGTGTTTAACATAAATAAAAGATTTCTTTTTTCTTTATACGTGTATTATTTAAGTAAATAAAATGAAAACAAATAAATAGGTAACAGATATAGTCATGTATATGTCTAATGAATAAACATCTATACAGATTAAAATCTGAGTATAATATAATCTAAGTATGAATACTTGACTATTTAACTATCTGAGGTTGTGATTAAAACTCCCGATCATTAAATATTCAAAATTATAAAAATATAATTAGATTTAAAAAGTTATACATACGATAGTATTGATATAAATCTTTTATATCTTTATTAAACTAATCTAATCATAAGTAAGATAATATTAATATTGCCATAACTATTTTAAGTAAATATAACCGTTGGTTATTATCACAATTATATAGTTCTCAATTAAATATCATTGATATTTATATTATTAGTTATGACACTTCCAAACTTGACTGTACGAGGAATAAAACATTTCTTTTTGAGTTTATTAATGGTATGATGTACCTAATGATATGCGTATTGAAAGTGATAGGCAACTTTATCATTTTAAGAAACAACTAATAATTAATTATTGTTTTACTTATTTCGTTAATTAAAACATTGTTTAGAGTTGTTATAGTATAAACATTATCAAAACATTGTATAATGAATACGGCACATGGCTATTATAATTATCTCATTGTCCCAGATAATTATTGCAGTGACTTATTATTAGGAATCTGGTGTCTGTCCCTAGACGATAAAGACAAATTATCTAAGTTTACAGGTTGGTCAGATAAAATAATTAACAGACTCTCAGAATATTTATGTAAGTGTCAAGTATCCACATTAGTTGCAAGAATAAAATGAAACGAACCAAGAATTATGTAAAAGAACTATATTAACAGAGAATTCAGAAATACTTCAACTCAAAGCAAATATAATGTCCATAAAACTAAAAAATTGTAGACAGAATTTCACTTAGAAGTATTATAATCACACAGCAGGCACTTATTAAAACAATGGTGGTAATGTGGTGGATATACTAGTATAGTACAATAAAATGACACAATTGTTGTATTAATTAATATATAGATGTATAATATATACTGAAGCGACTGTAGGTATGTATACAATACCTACTATGCTAATATAAAACCATTTCGAGATCTAACTTGTAAATTATGATTTTATTATCGAAGATTTATTTGTTATACTAATAAATACACTATCGTATTATAGTTTATTATAATTTAGTTGAATTAAATTGAATAAGTTAAAATGAATTACGAAAATGTCTAAATAGTATTTAAATTTTTGACTGTGGATTTCAAATAACTTAAACATACGGATTATGATGAAAATGTATTTACACATTTTAACGAATTAATGATATTATTTTTTTATAAAAGTATATTATATGTACAAAAGTCACGAATATTTCAATTTCCACAATGATATTTTATTTGTTGTATACTTATTTTATAAATTAAATTTAAGTGTACCACATTTTAATCTAAAAATATGCGAAATTAAGTTATAGCTGTATTTTACATAATATACGTACTAAATTTGTATTATAATGAACATGTATACTGTATAGGTCCTTAGCATTTGTAAATAGGTACATTTCATTTTTGTCAAAAGTTAAGTCAATGCGTTTATCTTAATGTTCTTATTAAAGCTAAGTATAACATTATAATACGGCAAAATGCATTTTACCATTAAATTATTGTAACTTAAAATTTGCATAGCCTAACTATTATATACACGATTTAAAACAATTACTACAAAACCCAAAATCATAAAAATAAATGCTTAAGTCTAAAACTCTAAAACCAATAGAAATTTGTCGATGTCCATTAAAATGGTGTATGTAATGATATAGTGCTATAATAGTCAAATATGATAATTTTCTAAAGTATGACAAATATTAAAATTAAAGTATAATAAATAAAGGGGTGGTAATTGTTTGAATGATTAAAGTGTATACCATTTAGGTGAATAAAATAATTATATTTACCCGCGTGAGCGATATGGACATTAATATGTATGTAATTTTATTTTAATTTTTAATCACATTATACATTACTAATATATTACAATACTACTATATTATAATCAATATAATTTTAAAGTAAATTACTATAATTATGTATATTGTTTTTAATTATTTGTATTAAATAAATATTATAACAATGTATAGGTATTACTATAATTATTATAATATAATATATAAATGTATTTATCTATAAACCTATATTTTTACTTATTTAATAAAACCGAATTGTTGGTGGTACTATCCTAAATGATGTAACTATTCATTCAAATAAAGAGATACATTTTATTGAAAAATTATAAACCAATTTGTAATAACTTTGAATCAAAAAATCATAATTTATAACCCAAATCTTAACCTCATCAATCAATTTTTCCTTATAAGGCGTGCTCAGCGAAGTCATGCTTAATTTCTGCAAGACCTGTTTGTTTTGTCATTTTCAAGTTTTTGACTATGTAAAAATATCGTGTCCATTTTTTATGTATAAATTTAAATTTTATCAGCCTTATATTGTAATCTCGCTTTAGTATTAGAGTGATTTAATATATTATATTATCAAACTTAAAGTTAAGAACATTGTTTGTATCTGTAATTCAAGATTTCTATATTAAATTAGAATATTAAAATATGAGTATTTTTAAATGGTAGTAGAAAATTTACATATTCATAAGTTTATAACTTGCAAATTGAAATACTGTAAAAATTCCAATGTACAAATATTCTGAATGACTATATAATTGAACCATTTAAAGTGTTTGGAGTAATGACCAATGTATATAAACATAAGCAATTTACGATTACAGTATCTTAGTATCTTCACGTTTGAAAGGGTATCTAAGTGCCTAAATTAATAAGGCGGAATACTCTATCTACTGCAATACATAGGTTAACATATAAATTACCTGGATATATAATATTAAGTATAGGTACATATTTAAAGTGGATATTGTACACATTACTTTAATTCATATGGATAAGGTTTACATTACCCGAGTAATATATACACGGTACATGTGTAATAAGTTTTTAGACCTTATTCGTAAAATAAATAAATATATTAATATAATAATAATTAAATACAGTAAATGTATAAAAATAATGTATTTTGAATAAATTCGCCTACCTATGCAACACATCAAGTGTAAATTACTTTTGATAATTTAGTAAAGAGTTCGTATGGATTATTTCTTTATCTTTTATAATAATTAAATAAGAAAAACTATTTTATTCCACTCGTTTAAATCTACAACTGATAATTAAACATTAATAAAAAATATGTAAATAACATTATCTCAAATCGAATACATATTTTCATTAAATTTGGTACCCTAAAAAGATTTCTTTAATAAAAATCATTGACATTTTTTTAAAATTATATCAGCCTTTAGACATAAGTTTTGTATTTATATATCAAATAAAAATAATAACTAACAAAATAACGTTATAGATGTTTTATTTTTGATTCACGTGTATTTTGTTGTCAATAATTAAATATTATTTGAAAAATATTCATCTAAAATAACGTCCACTTTTATTTATTCAATACTAATATTGTGAGTATTCATATATTAATATCCAATTTATTATGACCAAATATATTTTATTAAAAAAAATGAAAACCACTAAATTCACATTTTCATCAAATACCCAAAACGATGAATATGATATCAGTCTGATAATAAATTCACACGATTACAGGATTTTATTTTTTTCAATAAGTTTTATATTGATTGTAAAATAACAAATTGAATTTTGAAACCATTTTAAATATTATATTTTATGATTTTTTTCCATTTTAATTTAACAAAAAGACGAATAATGATAATACATTTTAATCAATTATCGAAGAACATTAATTAAACAAGAAAAGTACTAAACTCGTTAAAACGTAAAGCTTTTATTTAATTAAGTTCAATTTCAGTATAATTTTAATAATATTCAGATTTTATTTTTATCTGCGATTTTAGTACAAATAATGTAAATTTAAATTATAGAAACCATAGCCAAATTTTAAATCAAAAGTTATCTATAAATATTATAGAAATGAATTCATTTTGATATAATAATATATGCTCACAAAAATATTTTTTGAGTATCATTAAACTTTTAAGAATAATATTTACTAAGATATATTTTATTATATTGCTCGTTAATATAATTTCTAAAAAATTCCTAGAATTATATACAAATAAATTATTAACAACTAAAATGTATTATCGAATAATTTATTATAATAATAATATTTTAACTTATAAGATATACTAACTGATTCAGTAATTTGGGTTAATAAATAACTGTTTGAGTTTATAATATGATAGTAGTTGTAGACAGAAAGTTATATATTATATTTTTTGTAATATTTAGTAAAATTATTTAATAATGCTTGAAAACGTTCCCTCTTAAATTTAATGTAACGGTGTGACTATTGACTACTCTTAAGTACGACATTTTTATCTGCCCGAGTGTAACAAAGATCAAAAGGATTTAAAGGAGACGACGGAACTCAAGTCAGAACACAGGATTATAGAAACTGCTCCGGGCATCACAGTTTCAAGAGCTCTACGCGTTCAGAATTTCTTAAGCTTTAAAAAATACACAAAATTATGAGTTAAATGACAATTTATGTTATAACCGATAAGTAAATAGTAAAATACAGTTTGTTATTCACATTAATTAAAAATATTTTAATTAAATATCAATGCGTATAATTGTTACATTTTCGATTTAATGATAATAATTTCAGACTTGTAAAATCTAACATCGCCACAGACACCTACACAATCTTTATACAATCGTAGATATGCTTTAAATTGCTAGTTTATTATTTATAAATAAAGACTTAAATAGGATTTGAAGTATATATGTACTGCTGAACATGAACTCAGAAGATTAGAAGTTTTTTCTGACATAAAAATAAGCGAAAATTCTCTGAGAAGCACCTTCGTGGAATATATACTATTACAAGAAAGTTACTCTAGTGTTATAGCTACAATATTCATTTGATGAGAAATTTACAACGACCATTCATTTTAATGGGCGAAAATCTATATTTTTTTTTTGCCATACCCAGAGTTAAAAAAATATTACATAATCTGAAAGAATGTATCGAAACCGGACACGTGATGTTGAGCATATGTCCAAAAAACACCTCTCTGGTTCTTTAAATAAATAAGTATTGATTAGATAATTTCCGATTTTAGAAAAACTTGGAATTACCACTTAAAATATTAGAAACAAACAAATAAATTATTAAATCCTTAGAAAAAATCTATATGTATTATATTAAAACTATAAATATTTATAATTTATATAATATTATATAACGAGAAAAATATAGTGTAATCATTATTAGCTAAGATATCTATTTAAAAATTTAAAATATTCAAATTTTAGTACAATCAATATTTATGTAATAACACTGTACACATATACATTAAAAAATCAATAATTATAATATACCTATATACAACCCAGATAGTGGATGCTCTGGGGACATGGTAGGAAACCACCAAGCCAATAGGTAATAGGTAATAGTTGTCAGTTTGAGCCATAAACCACTGGCACAAAGCCATGATATAAAATATATGTGCTATATTATAGATGGATATAATAATATCAAACGGCTATTCAGAATTTCTTTAAGGCACCCTAACAACGAACAAAGAACAATAAAATAAATAATAGTGATTCGATCAAAAAAAAAAAAAAAATCCATCAAACTTTTTGATTTCCTTATAATAATAATAATAATAATAACAATAATAATAATAAAAAAAACCAGCAACTATATAGTTTTAAATTAACCAGCAAACCTCATACTTCTACCTAAGTACTAGTTTTGAATAGGAATTTCGCGCCATATTAGTTTTTTGAGATTATATAAAAAAAACCTCTATAACGATATTACAATATATATAAGCCAATACAGTGTATACCTATATATTATATTATTACACACCAATAATATGTAAAATACCTCATTCGTGATAGATGAAAGGCATAATAATGTACAGCCAATCATGTACGAACCAATAAAAAACAATTTGCGATTCGAGCACGGTTGCAATAGCAATTCCATTTACCTGGGTGTATATACTTATATAATATATGCGTGAGTATGTTTTTTTTTTTAGTATAGTATATTCTAAAATAAGCTGTTTTGGTATAATATTAAAGTTTAATAAAAATTTAACTGCTAGTTCGATAAATCAACAAAAGTGCAATCAAATAATAAACTTAAAATTAAATTGCTAGTATTTATAATATATATTATATAAATATCAATACATAAATTTTTTATAAACATATTATTACATATTATAAGATATAAATGTCTATCTACAAAATAAAAATGTGTTAATGAGTATAAATAATTAAATTAAATTAACCGACATTTGTTATTCTACGCACGTCCGTTCCATCTTTGTAAATCACAACACAATATCCTGACAATGAGTTTTTAGTTTGCGCCTTTGCGGAACGATGAATAATTAACGTGGTGGATGAATAATAGAATGTTTACCGGACATTGTAATAATTAGAATTATAAGCACTTATTTTATGAAAATTTCTTGAAAGTTAAAATATTGTTATTTTTTTTATTTCAAGAACTAATCGAACAGAGATTAACCAATAACCAAATACTTGGTATATAAGTACGATTTTACGTGCTTGCTGTATTTTCCAATAAATATATGATACATAGTAAAGTTGTGTGTATCCGAATACCTAAATATGTTCTTAATATATCGTAAAATTCAGGAAAAATATTGTTTTGGCCAATACTCTAGAGATGTAATTATTATACGATAATATTTACGATACAAGACTTGATAATTAAGTATAAATAAATTAATACTAAATATATCATTATTGGAACATTTAACTCAATATATTAATCATATTTTATACTATAAAATTGTTATATAACCATATATTATTTCAAGTTTAATATATAACGGATGTTATAACTACGGCATATTCAATGTAGCGTAAGCTACTTGAAATAATCACCAGCGGTTAGGACCGTCTAAAACTCTACTATATTATTCACTACCGTACTACGGCTAGTATAATGTGTGTCTAGAACATTTCAATTTTTTGATTATAATATAGGACAATAAAGTTTTCTAGATTACATATATTTACGTGACATTTAAAAAATATTTATCAATCATATGATGTATTTAAATAAATTTGTATTAAATCTAAACTCATTACTCCACAGTATATTGTTATTACATATTTTTTGTGTTTTTCAGTTTGCAAACTGTTTTTCCTCTTCTAAATTGTATAACCATGTATCTTTTCATTTTATTTTTTACGATGATGAGTAAGACGAACAGTAAAATATTGTATTTTTATTAATTTGTATAAAATATATGACACAAAAATCACGAGAGACTTTTCCTCTTCAAATATTTACAAAATATTATTTTATAACAAAACATTTTTAAAAATGAATATTTTATTTTTTTGTAGCAAATAATAAAATACACGTATAGTTAATAGACATCATCATTTTTTTTATCCAATTGTCGCATTTTAATTTTGATTCCGTGAAAATAATTTTTAATTAAAATAATTTATTTACCTAAGTTGTGTAACGTATTGTTATTATATATTATGTATCATTTCCATGTGTATAATACTGTAATTTTAGTATACATTTTTGAATAGTGAAAACATCGTTTTTATATAAATCCCCCTCCCAACAACAAGTCTTAATTACACCACTGAAAGGTCTTACCACTTATTTTTTTCAACATGCATAAAAACCACGAGAAGTCCCACTGCAGAATAATATATTATTTTAAGTGAACTTCGTAATCGAGTAAGGAACATTACAGAATGATGGTTTAAAGTCGAATTTAATTATTAATAATTAAAAAGTATCGCCAGCTGCCTTTAGTTATAGACATATTTTATAATTATTTATATTATTATTATTTATTACAGTGATTTAGTTTGTTAAAACATCTCATTTATTAGGTATACAGCTAATTTTTATTATGCAATTGTATTATAGTATTATACTATGTTATTGTCATCAATGTATAAGTAACTAACGACACACAGTGGTTCCGAAGTATGATGTCTTATGTTTTTTTTATTCTTCGATTGTAATCGTATAGATAATTGTTCAAACGATTGAGTTTTAGTTCATTGAAAAAAAATAGGGAAATAGTTAGTATATTTTAAATATAGTAAATGCAGTCATAACAAATAATATTTATTAATAAATAATATGTCAAAAATTAAATTCATGAATCATGATGAAATAAATCAATATGATATTCTAAAACTTGATATTACATACAAATAAATCTGAAAGAACCAAGAACATTTTTTAGTAAACGTTTTTGAAAATAAATAAGGTCAATAAGTTATAAATAATTAAATTAAAAGATAAAATACATTCAACTACAATGAATATCCTGGGTTATACATGAACTGTGTGTTATAGTGTTATAATACTAAGGTGAAACAACAAAAATAATAATAAATAAACTATATTGCAACATATAGTTTTATAATTTAGTTACTTCGCTAACAAGCTTAACAAATATGTACAATCGTTTGTCAACTGTACATACAAAGAGCTAAGTACACATACATTGAACAAAATATTTTAGTTTATTTTCTTGGCTATTGTGAAAATATTTTTTAATTTTCCTTCGCTAACCACTTACATTGATCGAGATCTATACAATTATGAGATTCTATGAGAAAGTGATTACTAAAATGTATTGACTATAACTACTTCTCCTACTCAACGGAAAATTATTTTGGATTTGACCTCAAAAAATTTAGTATTCAAGCTTAGTGAAGTCATAGGAGATGATCGATTGATAAACGTTTTAGCGTAAAAAACACTAACCACCTGCATCGATCGGAAACACGCTTATAATTATTATATAATATATTGTGCATTTTTAATATACTCATCATATCCAAATTACAAACTAACGAATGTCAATATAAAATATATACCTAGCTATTTTATATTACTTATAAATATTACTATAACACCAATTAACTAAATTCTGTTCTCATTTTTATATGAACTAAGGGAAAAATTTACAGCATTTTTCATAAAATAAATATATCGAAGTAAGGACATTTTTACAATGTACTAGTTGGAAAAAATTGAAGGCTTAATTATTTTATCTAAATTATATTATAATAATCATCTTAACACATAACACCTACATAGCTTTAAAACGTATGTATTCATAATTTATATTATTGTAACACATTTACGTTTTATTCATATATTATATTTTATTTTCTGTTTTTGTATGTAAAACAAATAAATGTAAATTAAAATGAAAAAAAAGATTCCACGTGCGTTGAGATGCAACAAATAATAGGGAAATTGGCTAATTTTAAAAATGTACGCAAATATTTTACTATATAAATTAAATATATAAACTATAATGATTGTATCTTTAAAATGTTGTTAATAATATGTTATCTGCAAAATAAAATATTGTAACAAGAAAAAAGATATTATTAGTTAGACGTCAAATATTCCTTCGCCATCACCTTCAACGCCTACGTTATAATAAATACCAAATCACCCTCCAATCCAGTTTTTGAGTACCAATACTATATATATGTAGTAATATTGTGAAAAAAAAATGTTTTAAGTAAACTAAAATATTATGTATCACGTACGTATTTACTTACAAACATTATTTTATACGTATGACCTCTAATTAATTCTACATCGAAGTTAGAACAGGTGCTGTAATACATATATCTATCACCGTGATGATGGTATAGTAGTTGTTGTCAGGTTATGTTCTATACTTTACAAATCTGAAGTTGGCATTTCCGATATTGATATTTTCCATCGTAGAATCCGTAGACAGACTTAAGTTACAGAATGGTTAAAAGATCACTCTATCACCGGTGCTCACGATGTTAATCAAGCAATTTGAATTTTATAACGCTACATCCAATCACTATGGAAATAATAATGGCCGGCAGGGCAGGATAAAAACGAAATGTGTACTGTTCCTAGGAAAATGGCAATAAGGAAAATACGGTCGTGTGGCCACATTACACAACAGATTTATAGCTATCCTGAATAATAGATCGGCAGTTTTGGAATCCCAATACAAAATTAGCTCCTTCCATCGTACACATTAATTTATGAACCGTGTTCTATTATAACGCAGTCTTAAAGGAATCACACTACGCACAAATGGTTGGTTAGTGAATACATTAAAGATAGATATTTTCCATCGAGAAAATAATAATTATGGAAATTATGCCATAATTAACAATATTATATTATTCGAGAAGTTACAGAGATTTTATATCGTTAGAAAAATGTAGACACCGCACTCAAGTATATATATATTTTTTTTTTTTACAAATTCTTCAATTTGCTTCTAAGACTTTATGGCAATTTAAACAACTTAATTTTTGTCATTCATAATTCCGTGTTTTTTAATTGTAATATATTTTAAGCGTAATTTCAATCGGTGAATTATTTTATTATTTTAACTAAGCAAAAAAATATTATAATATATACATTTTTTACCAATTCATTTATTTTGGTTTTATACCACGTAAAGTTTTAAATTTAAAAACTTAGAGTTGAATAATTGTGTAACATTTAAAATGTCATTCAATTTTTCCATACCATTGACAAATATTGAAATCTATGTAATATGTAAGATTAGATACAGTATAATACAGTGAGTTCCGCTTAATATGATCACGTTGGTTTAGATCATTTTGATTTTATTAACCGGTTGATTCCATAAAACATTTTTCTTTATTTATTAGTTTATATTTATATATGTATTTAAAATAAAATTAAAATAAAATACATTTAACTTCGTTTATACATTTTAATTGCGATTATTCAATCTAATTTCAATTCACCGCAGAAAAAAAATTTAAAATCTATATTTGGAAAATGCCTGCACTTATAATGAAAATGAAATTCTGCTTATATATTATATTTATTGACTCCAAATTAGCCCCAGCAGTGTTAAACATTTTTTTCAAATGTACTAAAACAATAGGTCAACTTCTTTAGTTTTTACCTTATACACTTTACTTTATACAAATATACATTTAAAAAAAATGTATTTATCCAATGTTATGTATAACAATAATAATGTTATGGATAAAGTTATTAGGATAAATAAGGTTTTTAATAATTAAATATAAAATTATTTTATAGATTTAGTGTATTTGTTACCTAATACTTTTGAATATAATATGTGGTTTATAATGTGCAATAGATACTAATACTTACGATAAAATAAATAAATAAATAATTGTATTGATGATTATACGTAATAGTTTATAGTATTATGTTTGGTCTACCTATTTATGATATTATTTATAATCGTGTTAAAATATTCCCTTCCAGTATAAGGCACAATTATATCGAATATTTATATTTACATAAAATTATTAAACGGATTTATCAACTGCCCTGAGCTTTTGAGTAATATCGATTTTAATGTTCTATTTAATACCAAATCACTCATGTTTATCACATTAAGTAATCGTAATATCTGATTCTAACTAGTCCAAATTAATAAAATGTTACGTTTTAAATGTTTCATTAAGTAATACATTTATCTGATTTTTATTTATTTTTAAATTATAGAATTTGTAACATATTTTTTGATGCTATTCCTTTGTGATATTGTATAGTATATTGTGTACTATGTATATTTTATCTTATTCTCTTCCTATGTGGATGTTACATTAAACTTAAATTAATTAATTAATTATTAATATAATTAACACTAATGTATAAGCTGTGTATAGTGTGCACTAATTAATCACACGCTATAACTAACCTGTCAATTCACCGTATCAAATGTATTGTGTGACAGTTAATCGTAATATATTCATCGTGAATCGTTATGTCAATTATTTATCATGTATAACTTTTTTGTCAATCTCGCTATTGTTTTTTATTTATCATTTATTCAACATTTTCGTTTTTAGCTTCAATATTATAGTACAGTAGTATAGTGAATAGTACAGAAATAAGTATCAAATTTAAAGGTAAAAATATTATTTATGGCCAATATTAGATTTTGAATTAGGCATTTAAATTTAAATGCTAGTTATAATAATTTTAAAACTGTAATATTTTACATAGTTATATGACTTATCCTATCATAAAATTTAAAAGTCTATGAATACCCTATAGATAATAATCTGACCTTTTAGTTCGATATTTATATACGTTCCTGTATTTCACTATCATATAAAAGCTAACAATACAAATTTGGAAATTTATTATATTACACGTTAGTAGACTCGGGCAACATATATTACAAGTGTGATGTTCTCTTAAAGATTAAACATATATACGCATGTAAAATATTTTGAAGATATTGAAATAATTGTAATATTATTAAATTTATTATTATTCTTTTTTAACTGAGTATTACCTAACTAAAATAAATCGTATATTAAGTCATTTCTTAAAAATAATTTTAAAATCCGATCTGTCATCCAAACTTACCAGCTGACTATTTTAAAAATAAGTTCCATACTATTTATAAATCATAATTATGTATATTATTTATATGTTTACTAACTATGTGTCATAATAAAACAAATGCTATATATCGTATTTTATTACTTGATTAGTAAGTTTAAATATTTGGATTTAACTATCCAACAATTAGCTCCCAAATAATGTGTTTCGTAAGAATGAATACAAATGGTTACTCACATTATTTAAGTAGTTGAGATTTTTTAATGGTCCTATATTAGTATGTTATTGTTACTCAGATCCAAAGTAGTCTGAAAGAACAATAAATAACATATTAAAATCAAAAAACAACAGTAGAATGAATTAATATTACATTCATTATTTTACTCGGATAATCTGTGTGGCTGTTAATTGTTTTTTTTTTTTTTTTTTTTTTTGTTTAATTGTTTTTAATTGTTTTTATGTAATAAGAAATGATTTTATAGATAAATGAAAAAAAAAATCAAAATTATATTATTCGTCTATCTTGTATGACGTTGATAAAAGTGAATAAAGCGATATAAGCAATAATAGTTCATTACTAAATTATTGATTTCAGACTGTGTGGAAATTTCGTCGAGTGTTTTTTTTTTCAATAAAAAGTATAGATACCCGTGGAGTGTGGACAATAGTTACTTCGGAACGATCCGATTTATTATTGATATCTCTTATTACGGCAAGTAAATGAAAGCCCATATTGATATTGCCCAACAAAACTTAGCGGCAAAAGTCTATGTGTTATGCAGGTAATGTAAGTAAGGCCTGCTGGGAGACTCTCGGTATCCCGGTGGGCTATTATTATTATATGTGCTCAGAGTAAATAACGGTATGGCAGGTACTGCTCGAAAAAAATGGTCAACAACACACGGATACACTTTGAGTGTTCAAAAACAAAGTCAATAATATTATAAAATGCGTTACCTAATAGTTACGAGTATTATTCTTGTTTAAATGATATCATTACACAATGGTTTTCTACAATGATCACTATTCAATTTATTGTACGCATTCAACCCCTAATAAATTTATAAAAACATTAATAACGTATTTAAACTGTAATAGTTAATACGACTTTTCTATATTATATTTGTCAACCCTGCAGTGAGAGGAGACCAAAGGGATACAATTATAAACGAATTGTATAAATGTCTATACTGTACCACTTAATAGGGGCTGAATTTACGATGCTTAGCTATAAATCGAATCAAACTATCATAGACGTCTCCTGAGGCGTATATTTTAGTATTTTGATTGCAATATCGTTCGATATTTTACGGATGAAATGTATTTAAAAATAAGCAATATATAGTAACAACGTTACGAGATGACATAAAATTTACCCACAATGATTACGAAGCACTGGAAAAGTCACGTAAAGAGCGTGCGCCGAGTGTACTTTGGTTATCGACATGGATACGTGTGACGATATAATAATATTATAGCAGTAATCATTTCAAAGCGTGATACTTAGGCCACGAAGTGCCAAACGATGCAAACACGTCGGGCAAAATTATTTTTTCGCGATGATCAAAGTAATTAAACGTTGAGTTTTTGTTAAACTCGAATTTGCCCGTCACATGTTCGGATTAACGACACAAAATCGTTACCGCTAATCGACGATCAGTGTTATTCAGTCTACTATACGGGACAATATTGCAAATTGATATAAACAACTAAACAGCGACAGTAATACACAATAATAATAATGATATGTAATTAGACTGCATATGAACCACTATAATAACGTGTAATAATAATTATTATTGAAATAATTTAAATGACATCAGTGCGTATTTCATGGTGAAGGAAGGTAAACCACTAGTGGTGCAAATCTTTAAATGCAATACAAAAAGTACCTAGACACGGATCTAAAATCTGAACGTGATGGAAGTTAGATTTTTTTATTAAACGATAAAGTTGTTCGATAAATCACTTGGCTGTATCGGCGGGTAACCGCTAACCTCAGGAAATTTATCAAAGAGGTCATAATAAAATCAATCACTATAAAGAACATTAAAAAAAATTCACATTTTTTGCGAATTTCTTAATTCTAAGTTATTTAATATTAAAATTGTATCAAAAATTATAAAAATAAAAAATATTGAGTACAAATTTCATATTATGTCAGACGATCCATACTCCTTTTCCTTACTGTATGTTAATTAATCCCAGATCAATTATAGGGATAGACAATTATTCAAATACAAAACTACCTGCTTCTACAATACTTATTGCTAGATGGTGTATCTTTCTACTATAGAAATAACTAACTGGTAATTGGCTAAATTACATAATCTAGACCAATGAAAAATCATATAGATTCACAGTATCAATTTTCTTAAGGTTTAACAAAAATTTAACCATTATGATCTAAGAAATATTTATGAGCCAAAATGTGCAGTGTAAAAGTTATTTTTTAATTTCTTTTAAAATGTATGTCCTTCAGGAATGACAGCAAGTGTAAGTAAAAAAGCTGCTGTAAAATATTTAATATTTTGATGAAAAAAACACACACACACACGAGACTGTAAATAAACTGTCTAGCAAATCCCGTGGAGATTTATTTAAGTTATAAGTATAACATCATTCCGTTTAAAACGTTGGAAGAATTCTCAAATAATCCAACATCCCTTCAAAAGTTTGGTAACAAAATTTTGGTCAACTTTATTGTGACGAGAAGTTAATACCTAATGCATATGACAGACATTTTTTAAATATTGTAGCAAACTTATAAAAGAATTCTTTATTAATTCAATTTAATAATAATATACATGCTAACTTCCCTGTTTAGAAATCATTTAAAAAAAATATGTATATGTCTCTAGCATTTATTTTCTAAATCAGTACTTCAATTTTTGTTATGTATAAATAACACACATATATATAATACATTTTCTGATTATTAAAATACGTAAACTATATTAAGATTGATCTAGGACGGTATCCACCGATATTTACTAAGCGCCATAACAATATATATATATTTCACACTTAAAATCAACATGATATTTATAAAACTTGATAAAAAAAATGTCGTTTTATTAATTTTAAAGTAATAATAGACCTTTTAACGATAAATGATAATAAATTTAAAATGTTATACTTCAATTGTTTTTTAAGATGGTATAATAATGCAGTGTAAGATAAATAATATAATATGTATATTGTACATATATTTTATTTTTGTACACCTTAGCATTAACAGATAAATATATAACCATGTGATAAATTCAATCAAATTATTTTGTATTATAAAAACAATATAATATAATATCGCCGTGAAAATATATTGATTTATGATTTTATATGTCATAGTCTTTAAAAGTTTATACATATGTTCGATGATTATCAAAATCTAAGATTTAGATATTTATTTGGTTCATCAACATCGAATTTTGAAGTTCCAGAGTTTATAGACTCGTAAATAATATTTTCACAAGGCTTAGATATTAAATTATGTAAATTCCCTTTATATACATGACTGTATTTAACTAAAATGTGTCAAAAATATCAGCTTTCCGCTTATTGTTCTTTGTGTAGTCATCTTAATACAATATGTATTTCGTTCTTTAGCAAGACGAGTATATTCGAATTGATCTTTTGTTTTATTAAGATGAGTGTCAGTGGTAGGGAAATTTCCAGCAGTTATAACTTACGTTCATATTAACATATAAAACGATTTTTAAAATTATACATAATAATAAATTATGACAGATTTCTTGTCATCTCAATTCTAAACAAGTAATTTGATAGGTAGAAAATATAACAATAAATAAAATAAAATATTATATTTCTACCTTTATAAAATATTAATACAATTTTGTCATAAAATATTCATAACAGTTTGACTAAAGATGAGTTAAAAAATTATATTTTTCTGATTTATCCTAATTTTATTTTATTAAATATATTTTTACAAATTCTTGTTGGACAAATCGATACATACAATTTTGTTCCTCCTATAACTGGTAAATATACTTTTTTTACTTAGTTAAATACTTTCCAATTAACCTAAAACATTAATTGATAATATTCAAAATAAAATATAATTGAAGGAACATCATTATAACAATAAATATTATGAATTTTCAAAAGTATAAAATTGTCAATATCTTAAACTAATACTATTAATTACAATATATTATATAGGTATACTGAAGTTTAAATTAAATATTCATGAAAACGTTAGAAAACAATATAAAAAATATATTTATATTGTTTTATTGAAACAATTAAAATATAAATTATTATTAAACAAAAATACAATCAGATAATAATTAATGATCAACGCATTATACCATTATATTTACATAAAATTAACTATGCGATATTATAAGAACTCTCTACAGTTATGTTACTTGATTTTTTTTTTTTTTTTTAATTACTTTTTAATACCAGATTTTATTCATCACAGTTCAATTAAACACGTATTCTATATCTTCTAAACATTTAAATGTTTTCTTTTTTTTTTTTATAAATATTAACAACGATCTAAATAAGAAAATTAATTATGTATTTGAAAGTATTATTTAGCTTTTTAACAAAACTAAAATTTATATTTAATTTTAATTTCAGTAATTATAAAACATAAGTTCCACGTTTATAGTATATAATAATCTTTGTTATAATACATTATATTTTATAAATTATTATATTTACAGTACTAGTAAATTTAATATTTTCAATTTTAATGATTTATCTGCATTTAGTATAAATTTATATAAATTAAAATTCTATACAATTGTATAGAATTTTAATTTATATCCTCGTCATAATAATTTATGAATTATGTAATAATATTCTTTTTCGTTTGAAAAGTAAGCTATAAATCAAATCATTATTGCTTTAACTATATTATCAATAACATTTTTTTATATATATATAAAGTTTCTTTGGTTTAGTTATCTAAACTTAAACATTAAAGTATGTAAAATACTATAATAATAAATCAAATTTCAATTGTTTTTTAAACTATTAATATTAGTGTATTATGTTATATACCACTATGTTTCATATCCCGTTAAAATATTTTTAAATAATTACGAATATAACAATAATTGTCAAGATATTATATAACATTGTACATGTTTATGTATATTATATTATATATTATTTTATTATATATATATTGTTTATTATATATTATGTAAATACTATCAATTTACATTTATTTTATTGTAATTAAAATTAAAGTTAGTTTTTAGAATATTTTGATTTTTTTATTAATGAAATTTAATTTTAAGTAGGTTTCACGAGTTAGTCATCTAAAAAAGGTTAAATTTATTAAATAATTAAGTATTTACTTTTAATTTTCTTAAAAAGTGTTAATTACTACAGAAGACGAATTGCTTGTTAAAATATCATGTAGAATTATTATACTCGGTGTTATAAACGTTTTAAGACCTTGTGCATTTGAGTTTTCACAGTCATTTAAAAAATGATGTTTAGTAATATTATACTAAACCAAACTAAATAATAGAACTCACTCACGTTATATTATAAATACGAAAACTATTTTAATTATAGTTATTATTTTCTTTCAATTAAAAAGTTGCTAAAACTATTAAAAAAACGGTTATGGTTTTTCTGCTAAATACTTGAACTTGTATAAAAGTAATATCACACGAGTAATTAAAAAAAACCAATTTCGTATTACAAAAACAAACAAAATTCACTGAACTAATATCTGAGCACATCAATTATATATAAATATAATATAATACATATACCTGTATATGTTTATTTAATGCATACAATAGTAATGTAACGCATCATTCAATTAAACTCCTCTTAACTGTATAATGTGTGATCAAATCCCATATTTATGTACTTATCATTCAACGACGAACACACACGTAACAAAATGTACAAAATATCACAGCGTGAAATTGGGATGTTTTGTACATGATTTATAAAAGGGCGTAAACATACAAGCTGCAACTCAAAAGTGAAATTGTCGGCAAAATATTTATTTTGCTTCCCAGATAACTCTGTAGGCCTTACAAAAATCAAAACCTACCATGTGACATTTAACTGAAAATATATGTACCAAACACAGTATTTATCATTATGGATGTGGTATATCCAACATAGTATAATGCAAGCCATTAACAACGATTAAAATACTTTATAATACGTTTACAATTTATCAATATTTATTTAAAGCATCGAATACCTATTTAATTTTTTATTCATGTCATCTATAAATATATATTTTATGTCTACCTCAACGCTTCTATTAGTAGTTGTAGGTCCGCTCTTTAAAGTAACAAGTGAGTGGGACAAAGAGGTCCGTATTTGAGTGCGTCTAAGATAAAATACAAATATGACGTTCATTAAATAGACTATAAATAAATATTGTTTGGATATTTTAATCATTGTAATTTCAGCCAAAAAGACCTAGCCGTGATAGTATTATAGCGCTGTAAAAATACAGTTCTCCGTTATTCGTACGATTGTCGGTCGGAAAATCTCGTGTCAATCACCGCGCGACTTGAACGCCGCAGCAGAGTTTTTATATATATATTTCAATTTGATATAAATATAACAATTTATGTTCACTTTCACTGCATAAATAAATTATTAAAAATGCTCTAAAAAATTATCATCTAAATAAATACCGTCTATCACGCGAAACACGTTTTCTGTTTACCAGCTTACGGTTTTGAACACCGTAAAAAAACACGACGTTGCATCAAAATCTCAGCGTTGATAATTATTTATAATACGTATAATAGTTAGTAAAGGTAAAAGTCCATATCGGCATGAGAACTAAAAATAATTTTTAAGTTGAATGTCAATAGTAATCGTAGACGCGTTTCATTGGTTGTGTGAAATGACAAATCCGGAAGTGCGCGATATCGGAATTCTGAATTTTGGCATCTGATGTGCCGGTGGCAGAGGAGGAGAGAGATCCGAAAGTCTAGTCGGCGCGGTGCAACAGTCGCGACAGCAAAACCGGTCGGCGCACCTCGATGCGCCCTCGTCTGGCGTGCGTGTGTCCCGCGCGTGTGGTGGTGCCACGCCGATTTTCCGAAACACACACACACTCACACACACACACACACACACACACACACACACACACACACACACACACACACTCACACACACACACACACACACACACACACACACACACACACACACACACACACACAAACACACGCACGTCGTACCACACTCGCCACGCACCATCGCGCACACCTCGTCCTCGGCGGATCGGTCCGTCCACCGCCGACTATCACGTACTCCCTACATATCCCTCATCCCTTCCACGCGATGTATTGAACGCGGCCGCGCACGCGCCGAGCGGCCCAAACGCGCGTAAGGCGAACGGCGCAAACTACGCAGCGTCGGCGGTGGCCCTGCGAAGGCCCGCGCGCGATTCAAAAACCGTCCCCGCGGGAGTGCAACAGGAGGGCCCGCGACGCGATTTTGGCACGCAAGCGCACCCGCCGACACCCGTCGCGACAGACGACTGTTCTGCCCCCAACGCGGTGGGGTTTTTAGCGGTGGTCGGCGGCGACAGTTGTAGTATAGTACAACAGTTGTAGTAGTAGTGACGGGTCTGATCGCGTCCGACGATCACCATTGCCGCAGCCGACCACTTGCACCGCCACCGCCGAACCACCCCTCTACACGCACCCGACGACCGTACCTGTTACGTACGTAATTGCTTCTGTCTGAGGTGAGTTTTGTATATTTATTTTAAAAAAAAGATTAAAAAAAAAAATACGTTTAAAGTGTTTATTTCCAAATTATATACATACGTATTTATAATAATATATATTTGACCGGATACAAAAATCCCTGCTGCACAATATTATTGTGTACATTATATTATACGTGTATAAAATATTTTTAATATCCACGCATTTTCCACGTTGTTTATTTTTTATTTTTAGCTCTAAAATTTTAGAAAAGTATCGAACACGGACTTGATATTATGAAATTATATACGATTTAATATTAGTTCGTAAAAATTGAGAGTTTCATTCATATTTTATGGTAATTATTTTAATGTACTGTTATAATAATGCCAGAAAAATTAATAAATTTTAGTGTTTTATTTATTTGTATTGTTTATGTTAAGTATATTATGTCATTACTCATTTATAATTAAATAAATACGAATACCTACAAAAAGCACATTTAAACTATTTAGAAAAATATTTAAATATATCGTAAACTTATTATTACGTTAATTTGAATTCTTAATTACACTCGTTATTTTTTAACCACTTTATTCGTCCATTTTAATATAGTATGTAAGTATTTCTCATATTTGAGAATAACATTATGTAAATATTTAAATCTGTTATTTGATGCAAGCTTAATACACTTTTAAAAAGATTTAACATCATTTTATAGACGAGCCTACACATAATTAAGTAATGTTAGCCACCAGCTATGCTATAAAAATAAACATAATTAAATTGGTATTATATTGAATTCTTCATTCATTTCAACCACTGAATAATAAATTAATTTAATTAAGACAAATCGTTGAGTGTGTTCTTAAGTATCTTTATAGATCACGACTATTCTCTTCTATTGTTAGTAAATAATAAGTTTGATTAAAATTTCAAAAGGTTTTAATCGTAATTACTGGTATTTAAGTTTAATTAAACTAAACATTTAAAACTAAAGTTAATTTTCTTTTTTTTTATCGTCAATGAAAGAAACTAAAAATAATGTACCTTTGAAATAGGTATTTAACTAAATATAGAATAAATGATGTCTTAAATATATCGTTTTAACGAATGTTTATTATTTACTGATTTTTGTACATTAACCTATACTAAATTATTTAATTTTTCATACATAATTTAACGGTTTACTTAAATTATATTATGATAATACTCAAAACAACCATCAATTTTTCATCTGATTTTGTCGATGCAGTATGTATTATTACTAATGATTCATTGTGTAATATATTTTTATGGTAGATGGAAGTAATGAGAGAAATATTTTTTGGAGACTAATATATATAATTAAATGAATTTCTGTGATTCACGGTGGCTGAGCAAACGGACTCACGTGTAAATTATAGTGGTGTGTAAGAGTGGATGTTTTGTGCGTGTCCTTTTTACGTAAGTGGGTTCGTATTACTACCAAATTGAAAAAATGCCAGTCAGACTTTTGATACAATTTAACAATCATATAAATAATTTTAAGCAATTAAAAATATGAATCAAAACTGCAATTATATTATAGTAACAAAATCATTTTAATCAATGGCATATCTAATTGATTATACACCCAACAAACATTACGTCCTACAACAATTGAACAGTTAGCTTATATGAGATTATTCTAACATTTCCCACCCCATTTATACATATTATACTATATATTTTATTATGTACAGGTTGTGTGCCATGTCGTACTATTTTCTACTTTACACATATACTGCGTAAATAACGAAACATACGTGCTTACGGATCGTTAAATGTTAATTACCCATTGAATAATTTAATTGAAACTCGTTATTTTGGTCAGATATAGGTACAGAAAATTCACTGGACTGTTCACGTTTCCGGACTATTGTTCGAACGGTCGAAGAGAGTGAACAGGATCTGGTCGTCCAGTCCTTCCCCGATTTGATTCTTTGACCGACTCATTAATATCGTTTACGTCCATTTGTTAGTAACCCGACACGAGGGCGGTAATCATATCTATATTATTTTATTATACAATAATAAATATAATATATGATCACCTGGCAATGAATCTGATTTAAATCTTTGATATATTTAAAATGACGAAATAGTAGGTACATTTTAAACTTGAGAGCTTTTCGTTTCTTCCAAATCTGAAATATCATTATCATGTTTTTTTTTTTAGTATTATGTATTAATTAACAACGTTTTTAATAGATATTTACTAAAAATAAAATATTGTATCTAATTTATGCACTATTAAAAAATTATATTATTTAGTTATGCTGTTTAAAAAATAAAAATAAATGATTTTTTTGATATTTACCCTCTGAAACAGATTCACCACATTATCTCGTTTATAATATGATATTACATATTATTATATTTTATATTATTTGAATTTCTTTTCTCATTTTTATTGTTCAAAACGTTAGTCGGAAGTAGGTTGGCAGTGGATATCAGTACTAGGTGAAAAAAAATACCGCATCCAATCCGGCTTGCAAAACAGTCGAGTACCAATTCTGAGTTTGACAGCCGTGTAACAATTTATATGAGCAAATACAAAAAAATATTATTAATAACATGCGTACATATAACATGTATATGTTAACTTTAACCGTACCATAACCAGACACATGGCACGTAACATCATCATTTCCCGCCCATCCATTTCATTACAATAATAATTTTAGTATTTCTTTGTAAACCATAGATTATGCACAAAATATTATATAGTGTTGCATTTTTGTTCCGTAATTTAGCTGTGCACAGAACCTACTAACCATTAGAGATAAATTCAGAGATGACTTATGTTTATTTATTGTATGTTTTAGATATTGACAATTACATTTTTTTCTTCTTCTTGAGACATCTTGCATAGAAATTGTTAATTATTTTTCTTGGTATAATTTATTGCTGCGGGATTTTTATAATATTGTAATACATGTAAAAATAACTTTTTTTCGACAAGTATATGTCAACTTAATAAAAACTAAATATGTATTATAATTTATATGTATTTTTAACCAAATAAAAATCAATGTGTGTGTGTATAGATGATAATAATTATATCATACAAGTACAACTAATTCATTTATAGATTATAAATTTATAAATATATTGTTATTATTATTTCCAAAAATAATGCATTGGAAAAAAATCTGTTTTCATTTATTTGTGGAAATCCCCAAATCACAAGCCGATAATTTTTTTAACTTAAGGGGCTTTAATTGCTTTACTTAAAAATAATACAAATGTAATATCACTTGAATAAAAATACTATAAAAAATTAAAAAATTAAAATTTTTTATCACTAAACGTAATACAATATTATAATAAACACAATTTATATTGTTGTTTATTGTTATATATATATATATTCTTATAATAATATGACGTATATAAAATATATAATAAAAAAAAATTCATAAATGATACATTTATTAATTTTATGTATGGGTATAACTCTTAATACGTGTATGTAACATAAATAACGCATTTTTAATAAATATTTTATTTTTATCTAGATACGTTTTGGCTTATAGACAATAAAGTCATGTACCTTTATTTAGATAAACTTTTGGATAGTTTTTGCTATAATACTATACATAACTAAAGTATTCATGCACGAGATACTTTAAACTTTGCATCAAGTATATAAATATATGATAAGTGTATCTTAAATGTCTAATAATATTATTTTAAGGAAAAAATAAAATATAAATATTTTATTTATAATGTATAAAATAAATTATTAAATGAAAGAATACACCATGTTGTTGGCTGTTGGTATAAACCACAATGTAGTATAAAAGTTTTATGGGAGAGGGAAATCGATTTTTTTCTTAAATTACGCTTACGATTTTGTCATAAAATGTAACTTATTTTATATTGCATTAAACATTAATAATCAAACCACTGTTGTTTAAACAATATAATATCAATAAAAACAGAGATAATAAGTAATTTGATTCGCACGTTTATTTCAATTTGACACTTATTTTCTTTAAATTGAATTTTGTGCTTTAAGATTATTTTTTTTAGCAACTTTTAAAAGTATCTGATTAAAATTAATACAGTTGAATAATACTTGTATCTGGTTGTACATAACTATATGCTTATATTTTAGAACAGTACAATTAATTAAATATTTTTATGTATGTTATAGTAATAATGTACATAGTATCATAAAAAACTTATTTTTAAATTAATGGATTTAAATAATAATAAAACGATTTTAATAATTTAAGTGATAAGGAAGATATTAATCTTCATCACACATATTTTATCAAAATACAATAAAAAAATATAGACTACATATTTTTTAATGCCAAGAAAAATATCTTAATATGATTTAGGTATGATGATGGCGATGTAAAATTATAATAATAATTTAATTTTTAACAATAAATTTAAAATTATATGCCATACCTATATAATTATTGTTTATATTTTCAAGCTCTAAATACTCTTACGTTTTGAATTTCAATACCAAATTCAATAATAATTCGTTATTAATTTGTATTTAATTATAGAAGTGTTTACTAATGATAAAAATATTACTATATATTTTAATATTAATTACACTGTAATATATTTTTTTTAAATTTCAAAAATAAATAATTTACAATACTCGTTTAATAAAAGGTTAACTACTTCCATAATGTATACTTAATATAGTGAATATAATAGTATATTTTATATTACAATAATTGAAATTAATATTTAATTATTAAATTAGTTCAAAATTAAGACGGTGCGTTGAATAGGCAATGTCGGTTCATGATACTACATCTTAAACTAATCACACAGTTCTAGTATCACATTAAAATTTCTAGTGGCTCACCATGTTGATATTCTATTCAAGACATAATATAACGATCTGTCTTAATATTAAAACTGATGCAACATGCAACATTTTGATAATTCAATAATTCGATTTTTAAAAATATTTACATTTATTAACTTATTTTATTTTACTTTGAATTTAGTTAAATCTAAAAATACGATATAGTATAATTTTTTTTATATGAAAATACATTTATATAATAATTATATAAATAGATGATATACTAAATTATCTACCTTATATTATTGTTATTATTGATTTGACTTCAACAACATTGACCATTAACTTTATATAACATTTAAATTAACTAATATGTTGTAAACTTCATTTAAGTCATGTGTTATCCAAACTAATATCTCAAAAATATTAATTCAGAAAATTAAGCATTTAAAAATGAATTATGTGAATATCAATAACGTAGTCATACTACATATAATTTAATTGACAGTGGAAAATAACCTTCGTAACTTAATAATATTACGCTTATCTAAAATAAATCTGTAAATGGTTCGATAGCAATTTTGGTAAATCCAATTTTCTCAATAGACCCTTGTCGTATTATAAGTAGAATAATAATAATAATAATAATAAAATGTGTGGAATTTTGTTAGCTCCGTGTCACGGTCCCGGCGGCCACACGGTGGTTTATTAAACGTAAACTGAAGAACGAACTTAGCTCTCCAAGGATAAAGAGAAAGGAAGGGGATTGGATCAGCCCATTTGTCGCGATGACTGAACCCTTGGGTGACATAAATCTTGTACCCAGACACTAAATTTTCCCCGAAGCTACGACATTTATTATAAAAAGAAGAGAGAGAAATCTCAAAAACTATTTGTTCGACTTGGCTAAATGAAAAGTAAAATTATACGCTCACCTTATTCATACAATCTTAAGGTATATTATAGGTAAATTTTGTCTATGAATTTTATATTTTAATTTAAATACGCTAATTAAGAAATAAGAAATCAGAAAATTCTATAAAATAATTATCGTTTTTCTATGAAATGTGTCACTAATATGAAAACTTATCACACATTTGTGATAATTTAATAAATTCTTAAAAATAGGATTGAGCTTGATGAATCACTTAGTATAGTTATCTAAAATTTCATATAATCTATTAATTAATTAAAATAGATTTACTAATATAATATTATACTTCATTATTTTTCTTATTTAGTTGTAATCTTTTTACGTGTTTTTAATTTATTTGTTTTATTCGTAAACAACATAAGGTCGAAAACAGGAATCAAAATTACCAAATCGTTTACAAACAATGATACTACAACTTAAGTAAACTACGTATATTAACTTTGTATGTTTCTTCATTTAAAACATGATGATTCGCCTCAAACTTTCCACTGCATTGAAATATTATCTTTACCGACTAATATTTACAGATTCGTTAAGAACTTTCTGAAATAAAATTGTACAATTCACATAGTCGACTTATTTTCAGATTTGGATGAATCTCTCAAAATTATCACAAGTTTGAGTAAATACTTAAACCTGCCAATGATTTATTCTAATACAATAACATATTCCTAAACAGTGTAAATACCATAGTGTATAGTTTTTTAAAAAAAAAAAATTATAATTTAATAAATTGAAAATATTTCATTGTAATGACAAAAATATAACTCAAAAACCATAAACATTCTCGAAAGCGAAGACATTTTTAACAACGTTTTAATATAACCATTTATTTTTGAAATATTTCGTTTATATTATAATCATCATTCATTTATAATAAACACAATTTTATTTTGAAGTTTTTTTAGGGTTTTGATATTCTCAAAATTTTGGATTCTTTTTCCATATTAAATATTTTGTTGGTCAAAGACTGATTTCGTAAATTTGTTTGTTATCCATAAACTTGATTATGAAACGTTATTATCTATGTTTTGTTTTGGAGATTTTTACAATAAATTATAACGAATGTTAAATTGTGTGTAAATTTTAATTAAAATACTTATAATTAATACAAACCATACTACGTAGTTATTAAAAAAAAAAGTCAAATACATTTTACGAAAAATAGTTACCGTAGGTATTTTTAAATTAAACAATAGGTTTATTAGATAGCTAAAATTCCCTTGTGAACCATCATAATAAAATTACGAAACACGATTTAAGACAAAAACAACTTATTTTTCATTGTAACAATGATATAATTTAAAAAATTCTAAATAAACCACAATATTTGATTACAATTTTTTTCTGTAGCGGATTTTGTTTTTATTCATCAATACACTTTTTAATATTTAAAATGTATGAAATTATACTGTAATATGCACATATGAAAAATAAACATAATATAGGTAATATTTATATTTTATGTATTGGGTTTATAGAGTAAAATATCATACAACGCTGTCTTATGTGAACTTATAATTTATTTATTATTATATAAGCTATGTTAAGATTTAAGATTTCTACACCAGTGATGTGTAAGTCATTTCAAAGAATTCTGAAAAAATGGTGTTTAAATCTATATTTTAAATAAGAGGGTTTTTTGAACGTATAGGTTGTATACACTTTATGGCGTACTTTAATGCGGAGCCACTTTCGGAGATTATATTGGTTGTATACATATGATAATAACGAGTTTAAATATATTTATATATATATTTTTCATACAACTATTCCAAGATAAATATTTTAGATAGGTACACAAAAACGAATGACGTTTATTTAAGTGTTTTAATTTATTTATTGCGCTTAGTTTTTTAATGTTTAAAGTAAAAGTTATAAAGCGTTAACCAAATTGTTTTAAATAATAATAATATAGTTATTTTGTATATTAATATTTTCGTATACAAGTTGGTATGTGTAATCACTGACTTTTGTTATCTTTTTTGAAATTGATGTAAACATGTTTTTGTATAAAACAGCGCTTAACCACACACTTGCGTAATTTAAATAATGAGAGAGCAGATGATATACATATTAGCAGATCTATATTATTTATATTTAGATATTGTCAATTTATTTATTATATGATTTAATTTTTTTTTTTTAAAGGTACAATTAAATCAATCATAACTATTATTACTTTTATCGACAATAACTATTACTTTGCTTTTTTTTGATAGGTATAAATATTTCAGTACTATAAATATAATGACAGTAGCAATAACATATTGGCAATAAGTAATAACAGTATATCCGTACACTGTACACATAGTGATTACGATTGACACATGCGTGCGTTTGTTGACAAAATTAAATTATACGTTGTTTTATATTCTTATACAGAGCAAAACTTAAAAATTTATATATCTAAGAAACACGCAATAGAGTAGGAACTTTATTTAGAAATAAAATAAAATTTGACCTTATATTTTGTTTATGAATAAAACGAGATTATAAATATATTTGTAATAATAAGCTATCATCAATAATAAAAATTTGATGAAAGAATTTGTTTTAATTTTAAACATATTGTACCTATTTAGATCTTAATATTATTATTAATAATTTAAAATTTTTATTTGTCGTTATAATATTGCTGTTGGGCAACAAATTTACTTCTAATATATAAAATATATAATACATCATTTTCACTAATCTACGCTCATTTGATATTTACAAATAATATTTATTTTTTTTTAAATGTTTGAATATTTATCCAATATAATTATCTTGGATATTTGACTAGTATTATTTTTCATGGATTCTCTTATTTTTTCTAATACTAGTGCTATTATTTATATATATATATATATATAAAGAGTATAGAAACTTTTAAGAATATAAGAATTTTAAAATTTTAAAAAGTATAAAAAATATGTCACAGAATTAAATCATAATGAATATTACCTAACAGACATTAATTTTCAAGTTTAAAACTATTAGTAAAATATGCATATTGCAAGAAGTATGAAAAAGTTAATGGTATTTTAAAAACAAGAGTAATACTTAACAATAAATTCGGACTCTATATGTATTATGTACCTTTATCTAAGAGAAAAGTAAATTTATAAACTACTTTCAGCCGTTGAATACATTAAAAAATAAAAACTAAAACCTTTTAAAATGTATTAAATATTTAATATTATATAATGTTAATGATAACAGCATATCCTTCATAAAAATTAAAGACTTAATATCTTAAATAATTTATTTAAATAATATCAATATTTAAGTTTTTTTTTTTTAACGAACCTTTATATTCACGTTTAATAATATAGTATTATGTCAAAATCCAAAGGGTAATAAAACATAATTCTGTAAAATTAAATAGTGAAAAGACATTCAGAATGCCTACCTAATTTTATTTATTTATTTGCTCAATACAAATTAATATTATCTTATCAATTTGTATTTTAGTCCATGTGTTGGATTGTATCAAGCAACTACCTATTGCATAAACAACATTTATTATTGAATTGAGATGAGAAAATAAGTATTTTTATTAATTCTTGGCCAATAGTTCATTGACAATTGTCGACATCAACTATATGCCTAAGACAGTTTGAAAATAATATTAAGCTGCAAGTGGCTGATACTAGTTGACAAACACAAGTATGCAGCAAAAATATTTAAATGTTACTAGTTCGATTTTCAAATGTTAATTTGTGACTCTTAACTTATGAAAAGCATTTTTAATTGTATTTATATATTACTTTTTATAAATATAAATCAAGCTTTATTAATGAAAGATTTACAATTTATTATAGGACATTTTTTAGCGGACAAGACACTGGTTGATTTTTTTTTTTTTTATATTTGAAATAGGATAACTATTGTTTATTACAATTATTACTATATTACATTATAACAACTGTTTATTTAGAGTTGACAATTGTAATGTATTATCTTTTACACGGATCGAATTTAATTTGAATTATATAACTATACTTGTGTTTTGTTTACAATACAGGATTTTCCAGAAACAAATATTATTAAAACTCAAAACTTTTTCCGTTCTTCTAATTACATATTTTTGAACGTATATATATTTAGCCTTTATTTTGTATTATAAATGTTCGTACTTTTTAGTATTCACTTTGAATATCAACTATGATTAGCTTACTAATCATAATTCATAATTTTAATGCAGTATTTTTAATTAGAAATCATCTACTGTCCTCTGAGTACCGTTATTCTGAATAAATAAATAAATATATTCTAAATTTAATTGCATTTTACTTATTTGAGTTATATTAATTATTCAATCTTGGCGTCAGAAATTTGTTAGCAAAACTGTTTCTATATTTTTGAATAGATCATTAAGGTCATGAATCTTGATGATGTCGTGTACTCTTCTGGTTGTACAACGAATGGTTTGAATTATAGTTATTTTCTAATGATTTCCTATTGAGTCTGCTAACAAGTATTCTGGTAAAGAAGATAACAGTTCACAAGTAAAAAAGTGCTTTCAGAAAAAGCAATATTATTGTGTATATTTTATGCATAACTTTAACACAGGTAATTTTTAGGCTTAGGATCGTATAAACGATATGATAAATGAAAATCCTACTAAAATATATACACAATAACACCATATATTATAAAAATAACACCGACAAAAATATAACATTAGGAATGAGAATGCTTATTCTTTGGATGAAATTAGCTACTTCACAAAACGTTTTTTCTTTATTCATACTACAAAGCGCACATTTGCCGTTGACAGTTCATATTGCTTTTTTGGCCATTGAAAAAAGTTACGATTATACACTAACAACAATTTTAGTACTTTTCCTAAAACATGTCCTGACACATACATATGGCAGGTTATTATACACTCATCCAAGAAGAAAGCAATAATTTATAATTGTTGCATAGACAATTGCGTTTATACACAATTAACGTTCTTTATAAAGAAATAATTTAATTTATTTATTTTAAGATGGTAGAAAAATATCTACTTTAGAACGGTATTATAAATTGGTATTTAAAATATAGAATATATTCATACAATTCTTATAAAAATATCATTTTTTAAATATAAATTATTTTCTTTGAGAGGTTTATAATTTGTTTGTAAAAAACATAAATATCATTTTTTCCAATGAACAAAATGTGTGTTTAATTTTAAATTTACTGTCGCCAGCAACTATTTTTAACTATATTTACGATTAAGCATAAAATGTGTTCTCTTTATTTCCAGTGGATTTTATCACAAAAATATATTTAAGAATGTGCAGGTATTATGCATATCCCTATAAATTCCTATGAATTAATATATTTTACGTAGATATAGTATACAATCTCATTCTGTTATAATACTAGCGTGATCGTTGGGCAGATTTCAAAATACAATGTAGTATTTTACGTGTTTTAATTTAATAAAGAAACTTTGTTATGGCCATGGGAGTGCTTAGACTCATGCAGACTAACGGTGCAATATAACGCAACTGTCTACTTTTTTTTATGACATGACAAAACCTCTTAAATTTCCTCATAAGTGTACATTTCGTCTAAAAAACCACTGCAATTCGCATAATTTAAAAATACTTAAATTAACTCCATTATTTGAAGTATAAAACACTCCAACATCAAATTTACACAGTGTAAATAATATTTCTACTATAAGTACTAAGTAATAAATTATCATATTATATATTAATTTAAAAAAAATTATATTAGTACCTAATGGTTTTTTTTCTTCGTATTACCTAACTAAGGATCATAATTCTTCAATAACAAAGCTTCTTAAATTAATTAATAATAAAAGCTAAATATGAATAGTTACTGCAGTAATAAATAACTTTTTAAATCAATAATTTTATCGGTTTATACAGATAACCGACATTGCATACTAATTATTATTTAAAACACGTTTGTATATAAAACTAATTATCTGTTTCTTTACGTAATACATTTTAAAAATATTAAAATACATGTGGATTTGTTTAGTATTGTAGGATATTAGAACTTTAGAATTTTATTATTTATATTAAAATTTATATAATTACAAATTTTAAACAATTTTATTAATATTGCTTCATTTTAAGGTATAATACATTTCTTAAAAACATCTAATGTAAATTATAACGTTATTTTTAACTATATATGCATTAATAGCTAATTTAATACATAAAATTTAGTTTTATAAGGTTTTTAATAACACTTATTTATATTATTTTACACAGCCAATATATTATAATAGTAACTCTATTACAGTTATATAAGTTTGTATTACTCAAACACGGCAAGTACAGATTGAAATTCAATAGATAAACACGAATATTTATTCAATTCAAAACCTATACATCAAAAATATAGTTGAAATTAATAATTGAACTGATTTCTAAGTTATTTTCGACCGATTAAATTATTCGTATATTTATTTCCATTACGTTTATTGAGAACCCAGAGTTCATATGACAAATTAACTTAATTAATTCTACAGATTTAATTCGTGAAATATGAATTATATATTTATTTATTTACTATTTAATCAATCATTAATGACATTTTTGTGAATAATATTTTCGAAATAATGAGAAAATAAAATATTTTTTACTAAACAATTTAAGAGTTTAGTTAATGACATACAAAAAAAATAGTTGACTCGAATGTTGATTGTTCACGTTGACTCAATGCACCTTATATATTATTGTAAATACCTAGTATGAAAACAGCGTCATCAAATTCAGACTTTGCATATTATATACCGTTAAGATTGCGTTGATGCGACATATATGGCATGTTTACTACTATAAATAAATTAAATCAGTTAATGTGCAATCTCTTAGATTTATATCGATACGATAACGATTCCTGTGTCCTAGTCATTACAGCTCTCTAATCATTATCCCGTGGAGACAAGTTTGTATAATTTACGTACAATAAAAATAAATAAAATAACTTAAACTCTCTTTTGGGTCCAATATCTGTCTTGCCGATCACAACTGTGTGGCGTGGTATGAGGTCGTCGTCGTCATCACTGTATAGTTGGCCGCTCAAAATATAATTTAGCCGGAATGCCGAAGGATGTTTAAAGAAAAAATTATTCGAATATATTACCCCTTACACTCCTCGCCTTACCGCTACCACAAGTTGCTTGATAAATATTTACGAAGCTACTAAAAAGCTACCACGGAGAGAGACGGCCACAGCGGGAGGACGAAGGCGGAGCAAAGTCTTAGGCCAGTAGTTCTTTTTTTTTTATTTTATTTTATTCTTAGTTTTCTATACATATATAATGCATTCGTGGTAAAAGCACCCTCGAGAATATTCCCGAGAGATGATTTAGGCTCGAAGGCTTCCCGAACAACGCGCATTGTTCCTTTTGTGATTAAGCGCTCGCCTATAGTATATATATATATATATTTATATTGTAAAATAATAACGTGCGCAGTGTATACGTGTATAATTATATATATATGTGTGTGTGTGTGTGTGTGTGTATTTATATAATACGAGGTAATATTTTTAACGTAAGACAAACGATTCTTCTGTTCGCTTTTATACAATTTAATATACTCGTAAAATAAATTGTTTATTGTGGAACAATATTGTTCACTAAATTTCCAATGATATTATTGACATTATGCCCCTTTTTTTTATATACATTCATAAATCGATATTGTTAAGCGCATATAATATAAAACAAAATCGCCACACTAATAACAAAAATATTGTCATTATTACAATAGCATTGTTGTTATAGATGTATATAATACATTATATGATACGAATATACTGTGCGGTAGTTCCGTTCGAAAGTCGGCTTTTTGCGAGCACGGCGCAGCCTTGTACCTACGCATGTGTTATATTATATAGGGATATCGACGTTACACTCCCTGGGTATATTATATATTTATACATATAATGCGAATTTTAATACCAGTTTTCGTAAGGCCTGATAATAATGTAAATAAGAGACTACGGTTTTATTGTCACACCCCGGATAAAAGGATTATTTCATAACTTTATGCAAATCCAATGTTAATATTATCATTTTTTTCTTCTTTTGATTTTGTTTTATATATTTGAAATTAATATCAAAAAATTAACCCTCGCCGTATACAATGATAAAAAAACATGCAAAATTAATAACATAAAATTCAGAAATTTTTAATAACAATCCGTGTTTTATGAAATATTATTGTGTATCTAAAAATACAATACATATAATATTATTATACTACATCGGAGCACAGAAAAAAACGAAAGAACGGTCCTTGAAAGTATACATAACGCACGATGTACAATAAATTTAAATAATCGTAGCACGAAACATTGCCAGATAAATGCGTTGTCCAAATTATTAATTAAATACCTGTATATTGTTACACAAACATTATATTAGGTAATTTTGGTAAAACACTATACAAAATTATGGGAGTTAAATAACAAAATTTGAAAAAGTGGGCTAACCGATCTCAAGTATAGACATAATACAACTAATTCAATCCAATTTACCAAATTATAATCGTGTCCACCGATAGATTGAAAAAAGATTGGTACATTTATTTTGGTTGAAATAACTGACCGTTTGCACACTTTTGTATAATTATAATTTCTGAACAAGGATGCCTATCCGCTGTCCTTAATAATAATAATAATAATAATAATAATAATAATAATAATATAAATCGCCTAAACTTTAATTAAACGAGTGAACATAATAATTCCCGTATATTAACTAGAACGACGAAAATGTTGCATAACATCAAAATGTAATTAAAACGTCTCAGGTTTGGTAGAATTTCACGGTGAGGTCTCAAAAGCCATAGTTAAAGAAATAATAGTTTTATTTTGAACAGAGGTTTTCAATAGTTTATTAAGGTGTAATAATTTTGACATGCGCATACAGATTAAATATGTATAATTCATTATAGTAGGTTAGGTGATAGGTTTTTAATAGTTTTGAAATTTAATATTCATTGATGTGACTTTAATTAACACACTGTGACATAAAGTATCGTGAGCACGATTATTTTATGAGTATACGGAATTTTAATTTCTTTAATTTTCTTCAAATTTTATATTTTTATTAAATAATAAACTATATAAACTTGTATGTTACCGAGTAAACAATATATTGTCATTATTATTTTAATTATCGCACAGAATCGGCACTATAAAACTACCGTACTAAATTGGATAATAAACTTATACTATATAATATTATATAATCATATCGTTTAATACATAACAACAATAAATTAATATACGGCGCGTACTCTATATTACGGTTGTTATTGTAATTTATTATTTATTATTATATTATATGAATCGAAATCTCATAATTCAATCAGCTATATTATTACCCCGCCACTGACCTAAATCTACTTACCGACTCAGCTAAACTATTATATTGTTTATAATATAATAATATATTCTGTACAGGATATACATTATAGTTGAATAGATTTTCTGTTCTCTCTCTCTCTCTCTCTCTCTCTCTCTCTTTCTCTCTTATGTGTTTTCTTCATTTATATTTTACGTGAAACTAAACCACAACGTGCTGCTGACAACGACGAATTCGTAAAGTAGGTCGACATCTTAAATATTATTTCCTGTCTCAACCACGCATATTATTATATAGTAATTTGATTATAATAACAAAAGTGACATTTTTTTCTCCTCTCCCCGTGTTCGTTTTGCCACTTGAATATTCGAGTGTTGACGTTATACCACCGCCACTGAAAGTTTTTGGCATGTTATTAAACACTTATCAGTTATCATTATCACTATATATTTTATGCGCGTTACAATAATATACGATGGCGACGAAGCAAATATTATTGCTTTAATTTAAATTAAATATTTAGTTGTTGAAGTACGTTTTTTAATATATATATTTTAAAACTTTAAGACCGGTCTACAGATATTATGGACTATCGAATTATGAAAAAAAAAAATGTTTTTATAATTATTTTAAGAAACATTTTATGATTTTAAGATGGCTAAGTTTATTATATTTTTAATTATAGGTACTCTTAAAAAGTGTAGAATGCTTTAGTTTAAATAACTTGTGCATACGTTAATAAATACTGACAATATCATACTTATTATATTAATATATTATTATTTGCTCCACTATACTATACTTGATCTTAGTATTTTTTTTTACCAAATCTAACATATTTAAGTAAAAACTTTCCCGGGTTAGAATTAAGTCCATTAACTGTATCGAATACGATAAATATTTCACAGATTTCAACCAATCATTTAAAGCTATAATAGATACGACACTAAAACTCACCAACGCTCTTGTAATGGTGACGAGCCTAGAAAACTACGACTGCGAATACAACGCTATCCCACGTTCGGACTTTTTTCACACTAACCTTTTAATCAATCGAGCCCCAACCAGGCATGGTTCACGTCATTTCTTCTTCCGACTCACCCTCACTCTCAGATACAACGGCAATAAGCACGACACATTCTCAGTACACAAATCTTTAGTATTTGCAAAATTCGTGTTCACGTAAATCATCGTCACATTTCTCAAAAACCATAGAGAATTTTTGAAATTGCAAAATTATTAAAAACGAAAAATCCCCCGTCCCAAACTGATATAATTACTACGTCTATGCAGTGGAAAATTACGGAATATTTCTTGGAAATGATACATCGTATTTTTTAGTTACTCCCTTTTTTCCGGGTCCGCAGGACACGCACACCGTACTCATAAAAAAAGATACAAATATGCTTGTCGGGTTGACCCTACTACAGGTTGAATATAGTTTTGGCACGTTGTAAGCTCATTTACAAAACAAAAGCGTAATTACAAAATATGATTATTGCGGGTATGGCGACCGAGTTCACAGAATTCCATTACGCTACAAGTGTACAGTGTATAATATTGAACACCTCCTCGCCGCATTGTAACACACGCATCGTTCACGTGACATCCGTAAATACATTATATATACTCGTATACATATAGGAATAACAGTAGTGGCTCTTTTATTTGTAGTGGACATTTGCCGAGTGCAATTTCATAAAACAATATGACATTCCTCGTAAACCGGAAGTGACCCGTCTCATTTGTCAATAACTATAACGAACTTCCGTAACACACTTAACCTGTGATCCCTATGTTTGCTTTTTTTTTCACTTATTTCTCTATTGAAAGTTATGAAAATTACTGTTTTTTTCAGCCAATTGTATTTATTGATTTCGAAAAGGACGTCGGCTATTCTAGCCGACCATCGTCGTAATTCATATATTGTAGTCTACAAACAACCGCGACCGATGAATCGTCAAAGTACGATAACTATAACCCGATTTAAAATTATTAACTCACATTTAATTAAAAATAATTGTGTTAAATAAATAATCAAATAATCAAGAGTATGCACTATACATTTTGTATACCCATATATATATATAAATATATAAAAAAATATATATATATTCTACATTAAAAATACTGTACGTTTGAATTTAATTAAAATATATTCACTGCAGTATATGATGCGAACAATCAAGAGTTATTTACTAATTCAATAAAATAAATTATCATCGTAAACTCGGCCATGGTGATATAGCAAATCAAATTGTATAAAAGTTCTAAATTAGATATACAAAATATAAGTAGGTATATTACTGATGGGGGTACTCAGATACGCGATAATATATAGTGCGGTCATCGTAGTTTTATATATTTATGTATAATGTATGTGGCAGTTGTTTAATTTATTCGGTTTTCAATCGTCACGTGAACAAAACGCACCCACGTACTGCCGTTCTAGGAATTCACTTCATCAGTACAAGTTAAAAGTAAAAATAAATTGGAAAAAGTGTCTGTCGAAATGCGCTACACTATTGACAGATCCATTTCGTTTATATTGTCGCGCGGTGTTCGCCGTAAAACGAAATATTCGCAGAATACAATATATTATATACTATATATAACAATATTATATATAGTATACGTAACAATAACCGTATAATACGTTTCAATAAAAACGAAATATCATATATAACCGTACTCACGTTTTCTAAATGACGATCCGTTCGAATTATGTTATATTAATTTTATCGCGGTTAACAGACATAATAAATTGTTTTAGCTCTAATATAAATTAATTATACGTGATCAGTATATAGACCATAATGACAATTGTGATCATAAGCGTAATTTTGTTAAATTTTTCTGGAGCTAAACTAAAAAACCGTTAGCTACAAGCATATGCTTTTAGTCAATGGTTTTTAAGGTTTTATTATTTTTATGCTTTATATGAAGCAAGAAAACATATATCTACTAAATCGACCACTATACTCGTAAATTATACATTATTATTTCTTCAAGGGGACTTTTTTTATCATTTTACCAAAATCTACAAAAATATATAGAAATTCATATTATACTTAAATTAATTTAAATTATGAGCAAAACCCAAAGAATTTGACTTTCATTCACTGACCAGCTACTGACCAATAGACTGTGGACGTTAGTCATACGTATCGTGTTGAAAAAATGTACCTACCCCTAATGAAGAAAAGCTTAAAGTGAGGTGCTGTAGCAGAATTTATTATTATATTACACGATCTAATATCATCAATAAAATTTCGTCTACGATCGTGATTATTAGCATAATGATAGTCATCAGCAATCGGTAGAGTTTTTCCAAAAATTAATTTCAATTGTGTACTTTTAAGACGTGTTTGTATCCAATACATAATCACAATATTATGTACGGCTATAATAAAAAGTCATAACCGTTACGCGCGTTGTTCGTGGATGTATGATTGTACAATATTTTATTATTCATCACAAGCTATAACAATGAAATCATTACATATCGTTTGGTACCATTATCGTTATGGTGCAACTTTTCTGAAGTTTGCAACCGTATAACAATGTACAATAATTAGTTTTCGATAATTGCTTATTTCACTTGATCTGTAACAGCTATTAACCCTATAATAATGGACTCGTACATTAACGGCTGGTGCCCTGACCACTGGCCCACTGCGGTCTAATATTATATTAATAAAGGTACCTAATACGGGCATACTAAAATCAGGAAATGATTAGTGACGATGCCATTAATCATTACTATCGGTTTCAACCGCTATAATAAGAGTATAATGTTATATGTAATAATATATGTATGCACCTATAGTTTGTGTTCTGGATACATATATTAAGTACAATTTATCAGCTATAATATCAAATTATCTAATTTAATGATGCAGACAGACACGATAATTTAGCACTATTATAATGTAATATGAAAATGTCATAACAATTAATTGTAATTGAATTGTAGCCAACATGTTTTCATACATGTATAAAAATATTTCTTTTGCAGATGAACAATATTTTTAAATTTAGATTGTTCTTTTGGAGGAAAAAACAATATTTCCGATGATAGTAGAAGATAAATTTTATTTATTTTAAAACATAGTATATCTACAGTTGTACACTGGTATATTTGGATATCAAAAGTATTTTTTTTCTTTTTGATAGTAATACAATATTTTCTCGCTTATTCGACTATCTGTCAATATTAGTCAATTGTATTGGCATGTTCATATTGAAAAATCTAATTTCCTTTGAGAAAAGAATAATAATAATAAAAAAAAAAACAAAAAAAAGTTATATCTATATATCAGACACTTGTCGATGATATTTTTACAAATAAACACGATAGATCAATTGTAACTTTAACAAAACAAAAAACTATACACGTATTATGACTTTTCACTTTTATACGATTTTTATCAAAATGGCGCAATGCAATGTTATATTATTTTATCGGTACGACGTGCAATGTGCGAATAATAGTATAATATGCAAACATTGCAAATTTGAAATATTTCTTATTCCATAGTTCCATACCTATATATTGTTACCAATCGAGTTTAAAATACGTATATTTGAGGTGCCCTCATCTATAATTTACATCTTTTACACGGTATTAATATTATATTAGATTATGATTTGAAAATATTATATCCATCCAACGACAGCTATAGGGCGACTTACATTTATTATTTTGATATATAGGTAGAATATCGCGTTTTAGTATTCATCCGACAAATTCGAATGACAAATGGTACCGCTTTTCAGCATTGCATGCGAACAAACTGTAGGTTACCTGTCCATAGCTGTTGTCTTGAATCAAAAATGTGTGGAACGATGCGCGATGTGCGTCCTGCAGATTGAAATAAATATATTACTGTCCTATTATCGCATGTAATGGTATTTTTCAATGACACAATAGAATGTAACGTTTTCTACCAATTCGTGATAGTACGGTTTTCCGAGCCGTTCAAAAGTCAGATATAATGATCCTACGATGAAACTAAAAAAAATGGGAAACACTAAATAAGTCAGAAATTTTGTTTTATTTAATTTAATATAAATAACCTATAAAAAAAGCGTGCTTCATCAACAGTGTTTATATTAAATCTTTATTCAGAGTTGGATTAAAAATATATAGTGGAGCATAGGTAAAAATTAAACGTCGTTTTTAAGGTGATAAACTGTTATGAATCGAACGTTATAAGAGAAAAAATATATACTATTTAGACGTATAATAAACAGGCGTGACACGCTAAAAAGTTTGTGTGAATTCATTAACGGTTATCTCTTCATCCTGAATTAAACAAGAATACTAAAACATTTAAGGTGTTGAAACAAAGCAATAACTTTTGTGTTTTTAGTACCTACATATAGCATATTTTTTATGAAAATAGTTTTGATATTTAATTTTACCGATATTAGTGTTATTTGTGGAAACTATATAATAATATTTGTAAATTTAATACATGTATTCATACATCATTATACGCGAAAATAACGATATTAAGCATATCATCACACAACTTATTTTATTGATTTAATTTTAAGATACCTAACATTTAAAATGATTTATATTAATTTTATTTATAAATACATTAAACAAAAAATAAACAAATCACAATTTTATTTAATATAGGTATTCCTTCGAAAAACTTTTCTATAACAACTGTTTTTAATAAACATGTGTAATTTGAAAAAAATAAAATTACATAGTATGAGTTATGACAATGTCTACTTCAATAAAAAACATTTTAAAAATCGAATTAATAAAATTAATTTACTGCTGTCGCATTTTAACGCAACTTCAATGACAAAAGGTAACAAAAAGGTGTTTAAAATAATATAATTAATAATCCCAATGCTAGTTTTGTGAACAACTGTAGTTCTTTATGTTAATTGCATTAAAAATTATTAAACTAATAGTACACAATATATATACATATTCATAAAGTGTATAAATATTAAGTTTTATTAATTAAATTATGAATTTATTGTAGGTAGACATGTATATTTTAATTTTTATAAATATGAACTTAATAATTATTTATATATCAAATATTTCATTTTTAATCCAGATATTAATTAAATTTCAATTTAACCTTATATATTGTTAAACTATGTTAAAAAAAAGTTATAAGTACTTAGAAATTATGCAAATATTTACATATTTAATTGGATTTTAAATCACATTTATTTAATATTTATATATTATTAATTATATATTATAGTTCAGTAAAGGCATACATTTTCAATATTTTCAAGTGTACATTATTTGTGTATCTGTATCATAAATGAAAAACCTAAGGATTTTATAATTCTTTTATATATTATATAAAACACTATAAATAAGTCGGCAAACTAAACTAAACAAACACATGTAATCCATCTAGAAAATACGTTTTAATGTTGAATCTGAGAATAAAATAAAATTTTAAACAAAATTCATAGTATCAAAAAGTTTTTTTTCATTTTAAGAGCATTATGACACGAATAAAATATTATTGTATTTTTCATTTGAACACGTGAAATTTATCGTACGATTATATTATATAAGGCATTAATTTGATTTATTCTGTGTTTTTATTCCAATATTAGAATAAAATATTTAACGGAAGGGGCTAAAAAAGTATTAAGAGAAAATGTATAATTTTATTCAAACTAAATTTTATAATAGGTAATAATAGTATACGTATGAGTATGTAAGTGCGTATAAAAAAATAATAGTTTCTTGTAGTAGGAATAGTTGCAGGAAACAATGTTGATTGTAATTTATAAGATCTATAACACGACGTAAAGAATATGTTTTAAAATTGAATTAAATATGTGGAAAAAATCAATCAAATCTTAGTGTGACCATAATATCGGTAAAATAAAAGTATAAACTTTAAATTAAGCCTAGCTGCTAGAAAAAAATTGATTTAATAGCAATTCGAAACTGATGATTAACTATTATTTACCTCCATTCAATTTTTCATAATAATATTAATATGATGTTTCGTTAAAAATTGTTTATTATCACTCAAACAGCTAAGGTTATTGTCAAATTTCAAACTGCTCGCAAGGATAATACTTTGTACACGCATAGAATAGTAAAACAACCATATTAAACCTACTTGGATATACATATTATATCACGGTTGTATCACGTTAATTTTCAAACGATACATAGACTTACATTGGCAAATATATTTGATGAGCATTATTGACAAAAAAAATGGACATAAAACTATGTTATGGACTTATGGTATCGACGTTTTCATCGATTTATACAAACCAAGTAAATAAGTTTCTTTTTAACACGTATAAATTCGACGATAAATTCAGTTATCATAGGCATACATAAATACATAATACATAAATTACGATATCCTATATCCATGTTATTGTTATATTATGATATCAAAAGTTGCAGTATTCGAACGAAATCTGTAAAACCTATACACACTACGTATACACGAGTTTACGAGATTTACAATATCGCATCTTATACGCGGTCGTATTGTTACTGTTATTTTTTATGACTATTATTATTATTAAAATCTGCTCCCGACAGCAGAACGATGTCGGATTCCATATTTTTATTATTATCCATATCGTGCGTGACCTATTCGAAACCACACACGCGTGACAAATCCAGCATCCAATACGACTGACGGTGCTGCGATATCAATATTATAATGCACACTACGTACATATTATTATGTATATACACAAGAAGACGAGAATCGTGGAAGACACACAATTTCCATAACAATGAACTATTCTTGCGGATATTAAAACCTCGCGGGTTATTCGTTCCGTGTATTATGATATTATTATACCCAGGCGCTATATACGTTACCAGTGTTATATATGCCTATAATACAGATGTGTGCAGTGTGCGCGCTTACATTTGTGTGTGTATGTGTGTACATTGGCCGGTATTCGTATATCTCGGCATGAAAAGTATATAAGGGAAATATTATCATTTTGGATATCTTAATATATACATATTATATTGAAATCCGACGATTCGGAAACCGGACGTGAATACTAATATACAACGGCGGCTGTGCACAATATAATAATATAATGAACGCGAGCAGAAAACCACGCGAATTTATGCCGTGCGTTTGGAGTGGTTGTTTTAATGTCGGAGTTTTGAAAATTATGAATTCTACATGGTTGCCAAATACCAGCTCGAGGAGTAAAGACTCCACGTTCAACATGCTGGTTATAAGGTGTAGAAAAGAATATTAAACATAATGCTGTACTAAATTAATAATCTCTCGTATTATATATGTATATTTTTTTTGTTTGGTTTTATTCAAAAGAAAACGAGCTCAGTTAAAAAACAATGTACACTCGTCATTCGTCCATACCACCTTTGAAACAAATTTATGCAACGTTTTCACGTTTTACTCGTACATAATATTTTGTTAAATGAGTATTATATTCGTTACAGAAAACCGCAGTGCACAGTACTAATAATCGTATAATATAGTTATCATTATTATGACAAGGAACTTGGTAGATTTTAATTTTTAATTACACAAAACTTTAAATATTTATGTAGTGTGTAATGAATGCTATAAAATCATATAGAGGTTCCGAGATACAATATCAATACATTTCTATAAAGTTTTAGTCTATAAATCGATTTGTCGAAAGTCTATTTACAACACAATACTCAGCGACCTAACGTGCAACAATAATATATAATATATATGTACATTGTACGCATTATGAGGTCTTTGTAGTTATTGCCTGCTTGGTCATAAATTTATTTTAATACATTGATTGCGTTTTTGCTAAATTTTTATTTATATGCTTAGAACACGAACGTTCCTTAGATCTGATTGCGATTTAAAACAGTACACTGTAACCTCTTTTTAATTGTCTCAAAAAGCATAATATTTTTTAAAGAAATGCATAAATATTCTAGTGAACCCTCAAAATTTCTAAAATTTTATGGCAAAATTAATGAGAAATATTGTTAAAATTGCAAAATATTTTTCTACGTCACAGTATTTTTTTTTTTTTTTAATAAATATGCTTATAACAAATACGATCATAGATAAAAAAAAATTTATATATAACTAAACCATGCATATTAAAAAAATGTTAATTACATGCTTTCTTTTTGTATTGCACGATTTAAAATTTCAATGTTTAATTTATTTAAACGTAATTTATTTTCATTTGTACGTGCTAAAATATAAAAAACCGCTTCAATGGAAAAAAAATGAACCATTATATATATATAACTCAGCATAAAAATTTAGTTAACACAACATTAATTACGGGTAAGTTATACTAACCTATTCTGTTTTATAAAAATTCCAAATTATATTTACATAATATTCAAATATTTTTATTTATAGTCATCAAAAACATATACAATTAACGAAATGAGTATTGCACAAGAACTCAATTAGAATATATACAGTGAATTATTTTGTGTACTGTAGTCGAGCGTTTTCAGCCGAGTCCCCAGATCAATTTCATAAAGTTTTGAAGTTTAGAGCAAATTATTAGATTAACCTGTATACTATACAGAAATTTGCAATTAGCAATTTGATGGGGACTTAGATCATTATGCTTTGGTTAAACCACATTATACAACAATAGACTCAAATGCCTTTTCCTAACAATTTCCCATGTACAAATTGTCTGTTATCAAAAGGGTTGCACAACTAAACGGTATCCTTATAATCTTCTCTCCAAACCGCTTAATTTAATCTAGGACATAATTCGTTTTACTTTTACTGTTGTTAAATGCACCGGTACACATTTTATGTCTGTCAAACACGACAGTGTTTTTGAAACGACTGAGTTTAAGTATAAGTGCATATTTAATTTTCCCTAATGTTATATTGTAACGACAAAAATACAACGATAATTGCCCGCTCAAAACAAATGTTGTTTTAAACACTATAAATAATATATTTTAGTCATCTATACTTGCAAGTCTACTTTTTAGTACTACAGTAACTACAATTTTTAGACTTCATATAGTTAGTAAATAGTAATTGATGATCTCCCATTTTTCGGAAAACAATTTTTGAAGTGAAAAAACATTTCAAAAAATTTCAAGATATAATTATTGTGTATATTGTGCCTGTATATCTACAGATCTCAGGTGTATACTCTAGATGAATTCAAAACGGAACACTCGTTGCTTATAGGACGTGCCAATATTTTTGGAATTTACCGACACAGCATGCGACAGTTTTTAATAAAATCTTGATCATTAGTTTTCTTTTTATATAAGTCAAAACATTACTCGTAGGCTTTTTTCGCACGTGATAATAAAATATACCACCATGACGTTGAAATTCAATATTAGAATATACAACGCAACGATGTTTAACCGTCAAAATGTATAAGCACAATATATATTCGATTTTGCGAAAATACAATAAAAAAGTTTGTATATATGTATATGTATATATATATATATAATAACGTCTATCTGCAGATGCTGCTTTTGGCATATAACACAACGCAGCGACAGGTCGCATTTCTAAAAGTGTATTCTCGTAACACGATTTAAAAATCCACTACCACTATTTCTTTTGTGCTGGGCTATAGTAATGAACAAATTTTCAATTTTACTACATTTTTCATGCAGCACTCGCAACTACGATACTGTTTTCACAAATTCCGTCGGATCGTCTCCTTTAAATATATATATATATATGTATATTTGATTAAACCAAAAAGTACGATACGTTGACATTTTCCTGGACATTCTTCATTATTTACATTTTAGGGTGGTTTTTACAGGTGAAGCTTTTTCACTATTTGTTTTGCATGTTATTTCTCAAACGCGTATATATATGTATCTTTTTTTCTTTGTTTTTTATCTTCACTGACATTCCCCGCTGCCGTAGCCATCACCCCCGATCAATATAATAATAGACTTTGTGATGAAACTCCAAGAACCGAGGTAAGCAACATTCGAACTGTTTCCATTTTTTAAAAATATTAAAACGATTCGTGACTATTCAAAAACATTAAAGTACGTTATTTTCGATTATAATACTATACTATATTATTTAGTTACACATCTTACAATAAATAATTATATACGGCGATATTATTATATATTTATATCTACGGTCCTCGTCAGCCTATAAACGATAAAGTTGATCTTTATAATTAGATAGTGATAAGCAGTTTTTTCTCTAGTTTTTTTAATTAACTATTTAATATAGGAATAACTTAGATTTTTTTCAATTAATTTTAAGAATAATATGTTAAATTAAGTTTATCATATCCATGTGCATATAATATATATATAACTGTTTAACTTTATCTAATTATAACTAATTTATTTCAGTCACTATGTAGGTATAATTCAATATTCTTTTCGGTAGTTATTTTAATACTTGCATATACTAATTCAATATACAATAAATTTATAATATTTTTATAAGTCGTTGTCAAATGGGTAAAATATTTACGCAGTAAGTAATGCGTATGCGTAAATCCAGTAACAAATCACTAATATTGTTTATTATAATAATATAATTCATTAAATACGTTAGATTAGTATCATTTTCATAAAAACGTTTTTATTTTTTTTTTACCTATTACAAAAATAATGTAATAAATCATAATATATATTGTATACTTGTCAAAACTAATATATTATATGTGTAGCCGCCGCGTGCCGTTGACGTAAACCATAGGTAAAACACACGGTGGGGAAGAACTAATAATATTAAAATCGACATATATATAATATATATATACCTATATTTAACCAATGACAGCTGAACTTTGTCCCATGAAGTCAACGGTTGACGAAAAAATTAGACTTCTGTGGTACGCAACTACAAATTATCAAATCGATAATAATATACAAATTAATTTATTAAATTCAATATTACCGGACGGTTGTTATTATTATTATTATCATGTAATAAAATAACAATTGTTTTTTACCGATGTGTTAATGACTTAAAAATATATCAATAAAATAGTATACCTATTGTATAATATATTTGTAATTATTTAATATAAGCATGATGTACGATAACATTATAATATTATAATGTATGTATTCCGGTGCATTCAAAACAGCGTATAATATTAAACTTTTTATTCAAGTTACCATCGCCTCAAAATCATGTAATAATAATCATGTTTACAATTTATATGGGTTCCTGTATAATTTTTATTTTTTCCTTTTAAATTTAATATTGAGATAAAACGAAAAATGAGCAACGATTAGTATTTTTAAACACCGTCTATTCAAATCAGCATCCATAAAATAAATATATTTTCCTTTTGTTAGTACGATCTCAATCTAACTACCTCATAATACAGTCTATAACAACCTTTACAACCGTTTACTGTAAAATAATTATATAATCACTACACGCATATATATATTATAATAATTGTTTAAAGTGATTTTTTCAAAAGTAAATACTCGTTTTATCGAAAAGCAATATTTTTTTTATCGTTACGAGTTTTTTAGTTTTTAGTTCTCGAATTACATAATTTATTTATTTTAATATTGTACTCAATATTTCATAAAAACGGGATTTCAAACAATTAGTTAATAAGTTATAAATATTTTAAGTTAAGAATATCACAGAGTTAAATAATTTACTACAAACTCAATTAATAATAAATTGTTATGTGTTTTCTGTGTCTCCGGTCGGAACGTAAATGAAATATTCACAAACTTTAATTTGAATATCATCTTGTGCAAAAAACGCCAAATTCTTGTATTCCTAGTACATTCATTATGAATAGAAGTCTTTTAATTCAGCAAATTTATTCCGTAGTCAAATTATATTTACTGTTGGTTTGCGCATATTATATTATTGTTTCTACTATACAATGCAAATGTTTAAGAATAAATTGTCAAGAAAAATATAAATAATATTACAAATTCTTGAAACTATATTTCGTTCATTTCAAAGATATGAAAAGCTATGTTTCCTAATACACGATTTTATAGTACTAATTTATACCTTCATTTTATTATGCTTTCCACTAATATATTCATTTTTATTTACGGATTTTTAATAAATAAAATCGATCGTTGTATATATTCCAACAAATAAAAACGTATCTGAGTCGTCTAATAAAAACTTTATTTTTATTTTTAAATAAACGCTGTAATGTGGTTTTTATAGTGACGAGCCGCTGTACATATGACCAAGTTTTGTATAATAAAACCTTAAATTACGAGCACAAACTTTAACATAAAAATAAAACATAATATAATTTACTATATTTTTATATTATGTATAATATGCGAGTATATAATAGTCGATCATTGGAAGTGATGAGAAGGAGATTTTTCACATAAACTTTTTTACCAATATTTATAATAAATATGATATGCTATCCAACTACTAGAATACACCAATAGCCAATTACGAATATTTATAGCCTTATCATATTATATATTATGTATATTATTTTTTTTAAATTTAATACAACAATTCGAAATAAGTAAATTTGATAAATTAATAGATTATTATGAGAAAATAACCATTTGGTAATAAAAATATTATCTTAAACTTATTATATATTTAAATTAATAAATATAAAAAAATAATAAACAAAATATGTATTTATTTATCGTTGTTTATAAACTATTAAGTGCCAATTAAAGTTCATATTATAAACGCCACTGAAGTCGATACAAATATATCATGGAAAAATAAGGTCTAATCAATGTTAATCAACTCTATACGTGAATCTTTAAATCATTATCAACATATTTTTATTAAATTATAATTGGGTACTGTATGTTTGCAATATACAGCTAATACAGTATTAAAATATTATTATGTCCGTTGAGCAGTGAAGTCCGCAATTATTGCATCGAGCACCACTCGTGCGTGTCAGTCTATAATACATAATATAAAGTGTTAATTTTTGTGTGGAATGAAAAAACGCGATGTGCTCGACGCGTGGATGTTCGCCAAATATCTATACACTATAATATATATACCCTAGAGCTGAACTGAACACCCGATTGCTGGCCGTATTCGTCGCTCGTGTTTGATTATATTCAATAATTTTCACGCCTCGTGATGTCTGTCTGTCTGTTTGTTTTTTATCTCCCGACAATCCCCGAAGGGCAAAACGCACACTTTCCACGCTGAAGCAATCGGAAACGAGTCCGATATAATTTAATAAACACCAAACACGAAATAGCGTAAGCCGTTGGTTCCCCAGGTTTCGCGTATTTTTAGTTTTTTAGTTTATCGCTCGAAACGATACCCCCTTCCCCAACCAGACCACACGCTGGTATAAGCCAGCACATATTTGAGTTAAAAAATATTGCGAAATAATTCAACGAACACGCAACACAAGAATACCGTATGGTGTATTATTTATTTTTGATATGTGCACGTGTGTTTAAAAACTCGACTGTATTTTTTTCCGCAGAATGCCTAAGCTTTTTTCAGCTCTTCGTCGTTATGTGCCCTTCCAATACCCACGTAAATCATCAGATAATCTAATTCTGTGCCACGTATAATAATAAATATTTTAAAAAACAACAAACACCCTCTCCCTCCCCGTTACAACCAAGTCTTACACGATCACTGAACAACACTGTGCCCGATGTATGTCGTGATGTGCAAGTATATCATCATCGTATATTTTATGCGGTTAATATTTTAACGACCGCGAGCAAGTGTTACGACGTGGCAGAGAAAAGATACCTATGTGATATACCTATTATTTATGTGCCAAGGAATGATTTACAATACCTATAATACGTTCTTACTCAGCGAGCATGCACGTACTGTACAATGTAATTCTCCAAGCGTGCTGGCCATTTTCGATTTTATCCTTTTATAATGAATTTATTCAAGTTTAGATTTTTGAAATATTTAATTATGTACTATATACCTACTTATTTGCCATATTTTCAAATATTTAGTTTTTTATATACCATTATATTCTGTGGCTATTCCAAATTCTTATCCAAAACCACCTTTTTTTACTGTTGGTTATTTTTAATCAGATAACTTCTATATTTAATAGCTATATTCCATCCATGTGAAAATTTTGATTACACAAGATTGTAATCTGTAATAGATTTTTGTGTCAAGTAATAAATTTGATATTGTGACTCATCAATGTATATATATTATAGTTTTAATGATAATGCTTCGCGATAATATCATACGGGTAAATTTATATACTTTTTTTTATTTTATTTTATATATAATAATATATCTTCTCACCCTTTAAAGAAATTTCTGGTTGTGCTACAGTGATTAATGCACTTTGTATTTTAAATATAAAACCGTTTTGTATATGTGTGCTTTGCACGTTTCAAAAATGAATAAAAATATTTCATATAAGAGAAATAAAACTTTCGTTCGTTTTCAAAAATATGCGGATGGAAAAACTGGAAAAATTAGATTAGTATATGTATGTAAGTAAAATAAAATTTCAAAAATCACCACGTTCATTTGTTTATTATTGCTTATTATTTACATGTATTTTACCAACTTTCATGGTATTACACAAATTATACATGAGTTCCGCCTTTAGCGATCGTTTTGTAACAGAAGCTTCCTTTATCAATTTAATTACCTAGTCATTGTAACTGGAGCACAAAGGGTTTTTAGACCGTGTATAATAATAGAGAAACAGAGGGGTTTTGACATAATGCAAAATTAATAGGTCCCATTCGTAAAATATATACAGCCCTATACACCCAAACAGCTATCGCAACTAGAATTGACAATGATTCAAAAACAATGAGAAAACAATATAATAGAAAGCGAACCAAGACAATAACACCTTAAAAACTGTCTTTAAAACCGAATTTTAAAGACAAATATTTTTCTTGAACTAAATTCTTATATATTTATTAAATATTTTCGTACATTCATTTAACAAATATAATATATTGGGTAAATACAATCATTCTATACATAAATTCCTTAAAGTATATTTAATTTTTATTATAAGACAAAGAAATTATTACATAATAAGCATTATAATATGATAAATAAATATTTGACATGTAGTACCCATATAAATATTATTCTTCAATCAAATAAAACCGATAAAAAATTATTTGTAACTCGTTTAAAAAAGTTTAGTACCCATCGAGCGAGGTGTTTAATTTAATAATTAACTTAAATAGTTATCATTTAAATTTATTTATTTCATGTTTCAGAACTGTAGCCTACAATGGCAATTTATTAAAATCTCACTGAACACCGAAAGGAAACAATATCGGTGGTTGTTTTCAACATTGGCAACAAAAATAATTTAAATTGTCCGTTAAAAGGTAAGAATACTGAAATAATTATTAGATAATTATTAGATAATATTTGTAAATATTACACGATACATTTTAGATCATCACGTAAATAATATGGAGAGTCCATTAATTTTTTTTCTAAAATGACGTTATTATGATTATAATCGTTAATAGCATTTTGTAACTTCATATTTTCTTAGAATTGTTCATAATTTATTTAAAAAAAATTAAAAACGATGGACCATTCATAAAAAACTAATTATTTTAAAATTGGAAAAGTTAAAAGTTAAAATATTTTTAGTATTACAACGAAAATTGATAACTACTTATCATGTAGTTGTTAAATAATAATTAGACCTAACTTAACTTGTGAATAAAATGCATTATTTTGTACTAAAATTACATTTGAAATGATAATCAATAGGGTCTTTAAGTCAAGTGTGTATTGAAGCGTATACGGTAGTATACGGCGTATACTCATAACAATATTTATAAAGAAATGCGTATACGCGAAAAAACATTCATTTCATAGGTATACGGTTAGTAAATGTTGAGTATACGGTGAATGGTTACAAATGGAAAAGGGTATATTATTTTATTAATTATTTTTGATAATTAAAAATTGGTTTTTTAAATTCTATTTTATAAAATTAAAAAATAATATACGATTGAATATTACTTACCAGGTCGTATACAGTATACTCGTATAATCTAAGACTGTGGTATAATCGAATATAATATCATTTTTACGGCTATTATTTATAGTACTATTTATATTCTACAACAATAGGTATATTTTATAGTTTTATTTATATAATTTTTCGAATGGAGCGAGAAAAATTGTTGGTCTAGATGTTGACTAAGTGTCGAGCGATGTAAGAAAACATTTTTTGAGATACCTACATTTTAAAAAATATGGCTTATACTCAAGACATTATTTACCAATACATCCGTGCTTAAAGTTCATTAGCCAGATGTTTTATGATAATTATTATATTACATAAGTACAAACAACATACCAGTAGTTACAAACTTCTTATTAAGTGCAGTTTTAGTAAATTAACTAAATGTGATATTATATCATATAAACCAAAAGAAAATTCAACATAAGAACGCATAAAATATAAAATAAGTATAGGCAGTACAGTATTAAATTATATTATTCCCTTAAAAACAAAAGATAAAATACATATATTATATAACTGAGTTTTGAATACCTACATTAATGTTTATATTCTATCGCATTAAAACCATGTTACGAGTCGAGTCAATTTTCTTAGACACCACATAAAATATTATAAACTATATACGCACTATAAAACCTCGTCTTATTGTACAAAAAAAACCCTTTGAAATTATATTAAGGATCAACCAATTATAAATAATGAAGAGCCACAGGATACTAGATAACAAGATGGTTCATGATTTGTATGGTGCGGGAAATCAATTGTTAAAAACGTCTTCATGTAGGTACCTACGAGTATAAATACAAAAAAAAAGTACGAAATCCACCACAGATTAAGCGCCTTCGAGAAAGGTCTTTAAGGGGACTAAAAATAGCACTGTAACAGTAAATATATAAGGAAGGAAACTGCGACTCATTATATTTTCCTAACTGCATTTTTTTTCATAACTACAAGAACGCGTACATTTCCTTGTACAATACCATATTTTATTAACTAGCTTCCTAAAATACTTTTGTGAAATTTCACCTTTTGTTGAACACGTTTTAATTCGACGGAATCGTAGATAATGATTTTCATACAAAAAAAATACCAAATATACTCGTAACACCGCTTCACGTAAGTGATATTTTTTTGTGATATAATTTATTTATTTAACATAATGTTTTTCTAATATATTTACCATAAAAAAAAAAGAAAAATATAGGTACAATTTTCACAATATTTTATTCTTTCGTTGGTAATATACAATTTAATATTATTAAAATACATAATACCAATTACTAAAAATTCATTATTAGTAAAAAAAAATTAAAATATTTTAAATAAAGAATAATTAAGTTCTAAAAAAAATTCATATAATAAACTTAAGATTAATTTTCTCATAGTCAAATCTCAAAATAAAATTGACTTTTTCTATTAACGTAGTTAAGATCAACTTTTGGTTCTTTATTCAAAGTTAAAAACGAAACATTTTAAGTGTTGCTAACAAATTGATTTATTTGAGTATATATTTTCATATTTATGAAAATTTTAATGTATTTTGAAATGTATTTCATGTATTTAATGCAACAAGTTAAATATAACATAAATTATTTAAATATTAAGTTGAACGTTTATTAAAAGATATTTATTGTGTGTAAATAGCATAAAACAAATAGGAAATTCAATCTTTTCTAAATCACTTAATAACAAACTAACTATAGACACTAAATTATTAAATTTATAATTTAATATTATATTAAGTATTACATAATATTATAGTAATTTTTTTTAAATTTATTATTATAAAATATGTGGTGTGCATATTTTTAATGAACAACAATATTTTAATAGATATTTTAAATACTAATAAAATAACACGATATAATGTAGATTTATAATTTGTATTTATTTGTGTTACAATCAATCGTATATTATATACATAAATTATCAACAAAAAAATAATATTTAAGAAAAAAACAATTATTACTTATTACATTACGAATTAAGTATATAGAAACGTAAAATTTATAATATTGTTTTTATTCAATAATATCAATATTATTATTTCCATTTTTTATTCACTACTATAGTGTTTCAAAGTAGTCCGGGAAATAAATTAAGAAACGCACATTTCCGTAGTAGTACTATGTGTATAGCAAATTATTAATTGACGTTCAAAATTTATGCATAGTAATACAGTGATGAAAAACGTATCGAATGTTCAAAAATAATAAACTTTTTTAGTTTCTTTTCTGCAGTTTATTCAAAATTGAAGAAAATAAATTGATTTGTATCCACTCTTACGTAACTTCAAATTATAATATTGTAATTTAAAAAATAACCCTTGGTTTTAAATTCGTTTACAAAGTTTCTAGACAGACCAACATATATCAGATCTGTTTTTGAACACGCCCTAATTGAATAACCTAATCTTTTTTAAAATGTAATTATTATTTATTCATTTCTATTCTTTTAAGTATTTTGGTAATATTTCTAATCATAGCATAACACAGTGCTATGGGAATTGCTTCTTATTGCTTTGTCACTAGATGACTGAAACTATATATTAGATTAAATTTGTTATACACCGTCTTGTGTTGACAGACAGTGAAAACTATGACAGACATTAACTTTGAAGTTAAGTTTTTACAAAGAATATATGTCTTAAAACTGTCAATCAAACAGTTAAATATTAAGAAATGCTCTGGCAAATAGCTTATATGTGGTATAACGTATGTATGTGACCTAATTTTATTCGAGTTTGTTTGATGTATGACATAACATAAAAACAACTGCTAATGAAATAATTAAACATACTTAATTTAACTATTAATCAATTATTTTTAACCTCGACGTCTAGTGTAATTGTTTCTTCCTTACTTGTTTTGCTTATTACATGTATTATTGGCTATTTCTCTGTACAACAGTATTTAAAATTATTACAATTTGATACAAAATAATTTTTAGTTATTTATATATATATATATATATATGCTGAAAATAAATTGTTTTACACAAATTGAATGTTTTTTAGTAGCTAAAAATATTAGAATTCGTTTTGCTGATATTTGTTGTAACTAAATAATTTATATTTCTGTCTTATACCTATTTGTATAAAAAGTCATAATATTTATTTATTAAATAAAAATAATTATACTTAATGTTAATGAACAACAAGATATGAATATTCAAAATCACAAGAACTTTGTAGCATTTCGATACGTAGAATTTAAAATTTTTTCAGTAAAAAATAAATGACTATATTTTTAATATTCAATTTACAAACTTTGTGTAAACAAAATAAATTGGTGAATTATTCATCTATTAAAATATAAATAACTTGTTATTTATTTATCGACACTTAAATATAATTTCAAGATAATTAAATTAGTAAGTATTTAATTTATATGTAAACATGAACAATTCAAAATTTTATTTTAAATATATAGTAATAGTTAGCAAAATTACTTTTCATTCATATTTGTACTTCGATTTTCAGCTATGAAATACACCATGCGTAAAGTGCTTTACTATAAGTACGTATACCTACTATAGCTTGATTAACCAGACTATGTTGGTTTATCCAATTATATAGTCATTCGAATGATTTAACTCTATAATTTGATCTTCATACTTAAGTAGTGAACGAATATATTAAATTTAGTTATACAATATATACAATATACCTACATTATATGTAAATATATTTTGAATTATAATATACTTGTGATAATGTGTCATTTAATCATGAAAATTGTTTTTAAATATTTATATTGTAAGCCACTTAGATCATGAAGAATATTGTTATACTCGAATATTGAATTAAAGAGTTTATTTTCTTAGTGTCCCTATAATATTATTTAAGTGTAAAAATAATAAAATTTCCTTTTCTATCGAATTACCAATGTTCTGTAGTAAATATTTACAACACACTAACACAGTGCATGCACTAACGTATGTATATTATACAAAACAACTAAGTAATATAAGTTTTATCGTTATAAATTTATATTTATTGAAATCTCACACATAATATGTATGTATATTATAAGGCCACCCCCCAAATTCATTATAAATCGAACAAAACAGTACCTATCTGAAATAAATGTTTACATCACAATTCATTTAAATGATTAAATATCACTTGTTTATTATAAAATAACCGTTAAAGTCATATCGCAACGAATAAAAAAGTTTAAAAATAAGTATATTGAATTGTATTACTATTATTATTTATTAACAGTTTGAATTGTCGACGTTTCGAATAATTTGTATTCATTTTTCTATTATTTTAAAGAACAAAAATTACACCGTCGCGCGTTGAACGAAGAATAAAAGACGAGCAATAATATATAACAATATATCGTGTATCATTTGTTATACTTACCATATTATGATGACGTTTGCGGAGGACGGATGACGTATTTTTTTTTTACACTCTCCGAGATAAAGATATGTGCATTTATGATTTATATTTTTAAGCGTTATTACACTATATATAGGTGAGAAAAAAATTATAACAGTACACTTTGTCAAGCTGCATTATGGTATTCTTTTTTTACCCAATTTATACTAATAATAACTGAAAAAACCTATCATATATTACATATAATATGTATGTGTGTGTGTGTAATACAGTTTCGCACGATGTCAACATGAAAAACCGATGATTCAAGAATAATACTAATTTTCGATTTTTCTTAGTCTTTGTTTTTATTACAAAAAAATAAAACTAAGAGTCACGCCTAAAGTACTACGAATAAAATGGAGATTTAGAAGGAAAAAAGGAAAATAATAATTTGATTGACTTCAAACAATGTCTTCTTTTGAAAATGTAATCAATTGTAGTGAACCAATAACACTCGTTTTAACTTACAAGTAATATTTGTAAGCCCTCTTTGATTCTTTAAAAACATCTTACACACGATGTCGTCGCGTGACTTCTAACAGTGGAAAACTGACTAATGCTGTAAAATATTATTAAATATACTAAATTAACGTCTGTGTCATTAGCCTTGCCAGCAGCATCATGGTGAAAAATGCGTACTTATACTTAGCCAAGCAAATCGTATAATTGAAACGTGTGATAGTTTTTCACTTTTTATTTATTCCCTAATAATAAGATATTATATAATTTATAAGATATTTGCTTTATTAAAATACATGATAAGTATCATTAAATAAGCACTAAAGTAGCAGTGGTGTAGTGGTAGAGGTAACTAAGGAGGCTGCAGTATTTTTGGAAAAAAATGTTAATACTTTCAGTGTTCTATGAGCGTATTACGTAAAATATAAATATTTATTAAAAATGTTATTTAAATGAAAATTATTCCAAAAAGCTTAGTTAAGACCTCTCCGAAATAAAATTCAAGTGATTAGGACTATAAAATTTTATCTTTATAATTTATCATATACTTGTATTATACATTTATAATTTAATTAGATTGTATAGTTTCCATATTATTATCGTCTTGAATAACACAGGTTTTAGATATAGGACGGATCGAAAGAAGTTATTGAAAATTTAAAATTGATGGTATAGTCTAAAGATATAACTTTTCAAATTTGTTTTCTCTAAATATTTTTAATAACTAAAAGAAAACTAAGTTTGATTTTCACTAACTCTCGACTACTATTATATTATTATAATTTTTATCTGTATATCCATAGTATTTTTAAAATATTGTAACATAATTATTATTTTTCTTAGATAAAAAATTTTAACCAATGTGCGATGAATTAGTAAATAATATAAATAATGTTTGATCCTGTAGGATATAAATATAAACGCTCGTAGAATATAAAAGTTTTTAAGTAAAAATTATTGTAGCTTTTGCAGGTTAAATATTTTAAGCTTTAGGCATGAAAACTTTTTTTAAGTATAAAGGTGATTAACATTCAAATAAAAAAAAAAAGATAAAATAAGTTTTCTTTGTGAAACTAAAATTATTATGTTCGAGAGATTTTAAGAACATAATAATAATAAACTATATAGATTTAAAGATAAAGTATACTCATTTCTACTCTTTAATACGATTACCATTTAACGAATTGGAGAAATCACATTTACTTATATTACAGTAATATTAATTTATTTATCTTGAAAGTTTAATAATATTTACAGTATTTTTCTTAATGTTTATGATATATATATATATATATATATATTGATTAATATTAATATTATAGATTCAAAACAACAGACATACTTAAAATTGAATAGATATAGTACCTACTATATCAATATTTTCGAATACCACCTTCAAATCCATAAGGTATTTCGACCTTCTGATTCAATGTTTTTTAACGAGCGTTTACGAAACAATCATTTTAATTATTTAGGAATCAGTTCATTTTTTTTAAATTAATTAAAATTTGTAACTAGCAGGGAAAGATTGTGTTATTTAAGATATTAAGTAGCAACACATAATAAACATTTTGGAAAAGCTTTTGCTAATTATTTTTGTTTAAACTATTTAAATGCTAACTGTTAGCGATAAAAATATTATAAGTAATGTATTAAAATTAAATAAAAAAATTTATTTATAATAGGTGAACTTTCTCAGTACAATGAAACTCATCATAAAGTTCGCATGTTTGACGTATATATGTCGATAAAATAATTATCTATACTTTTTCTTTCTTAATATACTGACTGTACTACTACTTTACTATTTTTTTATAATTGTATTAATATAACACTTATTCATATAAGTATCATGTTTTATAAGAAATTAAAATTAATATAAACCCTCTATTCTACTACAATTCAGTCTTACAAGAGTAATATATTTTGTATTTATATATATTTTTAGGTATTTTAGGTATTTATATAAAATTTATAAACGAAAAAAATATGAGTCATAATAATTTTATATTATAATTTAGTCGTTTAAATTATTAATAACTATGAGTTTTATTATGATTTGTAAAATTTTTGTTGTATCATTTTTTTTTTTACTTTAATATTTCTGACAATTAGATAAATTTTTATTTACTTGTAAAGTTGTTTCTATAAGTTTATGTAATGTACAATTGTGTACATGTATTTAGTGTTATTCAATTAACAGATAAAAATAATTAATATTAGACATTTGGTATTCAATTTTTAATCTAACAAATTATATTATAAAATTCAAATTGAAGTTGTATTAGTATTATAAGCAACTAATAGTTATAAATACTTATATTCATCTGTTTGTTCTAATTTTATTTTTCAGAATCGTTAAAAAAAAAAAACAACAACATAATTTAATTGAGAAATTAAGATATTTAAACCATGTTTAGGAATATTGAATATCCGTATCTATCATATAATTACAACTGAGTGGCTAGAATTGTATTCTACAAGTCGTGACGATAGTTATATAAAATATTATCGAAAAACGATCGACCTAAGGCGACGGTTGCGTGTATTTAATTTTAAGCTAAATTTATGAATTAAAAAAAATATATACGAAATTACCTAATATATTAAGTTGGTTGATGTAGTATAAAACATACAGTCTATATGAAACACTTAAATAAATTGGCGTAGTGGCATATGTATCCACTCGATGGTTGTTATTATTAACCATAATTATTATACCCGACCTATAATTTCACATATTCGCCTAACTTAATATTATAATGTCGACACACAAATCTTTACTATTCAAAAGTGTTAAAAACTATTTAAATACACCGCGACTCGCCATTAAATAGTAAAATCTCATTTGATATACTGTATATACCTTAATAGAACATTTTGTATGTATGTATATTTTTAATTTCATATTTTAATATAAAATTTTATATGTACGCATTATAAAAAAGTTGAGTAATTAAAATGATAATATTCCTCATTATTGTCACTGTACATGTATGTCGTACCAGAGAATATTTTGATTTAGAGATAAGCCTGCATGTCGGGTTTATTGTAAAGTAGGCCAACACAGCAAGCCATTTACCTAAATTAAAAAAGCAAACCATAATCCCTCACAAAAAAAATGTTAATAATGATCAAAGTGCAAATTCCAAGTCTTACATAATGCAATTACGGATTTTTTCCCTAACTTTTAAGACTTTACTAGTACAGGTATAACAAATTAGAATATTATTATTTATTACGGTCTTATAATATAATAATATGTATGTGTGCCTCCTAATGCTAAGTACTTGTACTAAGTCTTAATTACTATTTACTAAGTAGTAAGTAGGTATATCGTATGCGTGCATGGCATAATTCAATAAATCATTATTTTACGGGTTTCTTTGATAATAGATTAAATACAAATAAAACTGTGGAATAAAACAAACGCGTAAGTACTCAAAATAATATTACATAATGTATTATTATATATTGTAATTCTAACAAACTAATAAAAATAATATGCGCCACATGAGGCAGTCATATTTTTCGGCATTAGCCCGACTCTGATAATCACGACAGCGCGGTGGCAAAAATAAACCACCCACGATAGGTGATACAATTCATCACCTCGGAAACACATTATATATTTATGAAGACACATTTATGTATGTGTGAGAGTGTGTGTGTGTGTGTGTTATTGTGTAGCGAAAAATTATTATTATTCTTTTTCGCGGGATAATACATGCCTGCTGTGACCTAGCCGTGTGCTATTATTATTATTCTACGTACCTATATATAATATATATAAGTACATCTACGTGTGTGTAAAAAGAGAAAAAGACGATGAAAAGACGTGAAAAATTGTCATCAAAATGCGCGCTGGAGCGGAGAACGGCACATGAAATCCCCAGGTGATCCCAGAGTATATTAATGTCGCGTATGACCGGAATGTAGGAGGTACCTAGAGGTAAGTAAGTATACGCACGTGTGTGTGTGTGTGTGTGTGTGTGTGTGTGTAACTCTCCAGGAGCAGCTAAACGTGACCCTCGCGACTCGTATTTAGCTACACCTCGGAATATTCACGGCGGCGCTTATGTCGTACCAAATGTAACATTTTACACAAACACGCATACATATAAATATATATATATTATATATAACTACCCATAACACGCGCCTACCCGCAGCCAACTATCACACTATTATACACACGTACGTAGTCCCCACCCGATCATCTAGGTGCGTACATTGGTATAAATACTATAACTATATAATATATATATATATATATATATATATATATATATATATATATAGCACACACCATATTATACCGTTTACCGAGTAACGAATATCATATTATACATATGTGTGTACGTACCATCACCATCCACCACAGCTTCAAAAGTCACTATATATATTAAGCCACACGCCAGTCACGTACTGTAGGACCGTAAGCTCGCAACACGCGGTGTAATACAACCACGGTCCGGCATGATCCGTGCGCGAGTGTGTGTTTGGTAGGTCAAAATCCCGGCCGTCATCCATCAAAACCCGCGCCGACCCGTTTATTAGGATGACTAATTAAAACAAAAACAGGAGCGCACTCTTCTTTTGCGGGTATACTGTCCTGTTGGTGAATTCATTCCACTCCTTTCATCCTCCTGTTTCTGTTTCCAACGGACTACGGGCAAATGCTCCTGATTTTTCTCTGAATCCCTGAAATTGTGGCCAACAACATTGTATTGTTGTGACCAAGACCCGGTTGAGACACACGTTTATATCTAATCGCTTTCGTAACTATATGTGAAAAACTGAAATCTAGAAATATAAAAGAGGAGAAAGGTATTTTAAAATTATTGTTTCACATATTTAAATTAGGTACTAAAGATACGCCGTGTGTATAATATTTTGTTTAATAATATTCAACAAGCGCGGCAAAATGCTTTACAAAAGGTTTTAGTATAGAATCAAATCTAGGTTTCTAACATATAAAGTAATTTTTATAATATAACTTACCTATCTATTGTATCTTATTGAACATAACTAATTTATAATTATTAGAGTTATTTTATATTTTTCTGGAAGATATGCATTACCTATTTTTATTAAAATATATGTGTGTGCATAAGATATTCTCGATTTTTAAATAATATTGAAAAAAATAAAATAGAAAATATTCAGCTCATTGACCGCAAATCAAGAAATTGGTCAAGAACAACAGCCGACGTTTTCGAGTACCATTTTGGTAATGCTATGAGTAAACCATTTCAAACTAAACATTTTCCCTCGAAGTGTTCGTTAATCTAATTATAACGAATGCCAAATATATATATGACCTTTAGTACTCTAACCAAAAGACAATGAACATTTTCAAACGGTACCTTTGAACTGAGTTGGTAATTTAAAGTTGTATACAACTTTTCTACAGATCACTAAATTTATACTCTAAGTGAATTTGCACCCGGAACATTTTCTGTTTTCATGTCTTAACTAAACTAAACTGTATGTCTTTACCATTTGAAAAGTCTTAAAAAAAAAAAATAAATAATAATACAATAATTGAACACTATCTAAACTATAAAATCTATTAAGAGTTGTTGATTTAATTCAAGCTATATCTATAAATCAATCTCTCCATAATCTTATAATCTCCAATCGTTCGGTTGAACATTTAAAAACGTATACAGTAGTCGAGTCATTTAAAAAAGTACATTAATAATTTATTGTCATGTGTTTTATATTATCAATTTTATCGTACCAATCATGCCGCGCATATGCAAAACATCAGATTAACGGTTCGGATCGAATAATAGTGACGTGGATAATCAAATTCCAAAGCGAAATTTTAAATCTTCTCGATGGACGTGCCACATGTTCGCATGTATAAATTATATTATTTTTTCCCCGTCAAGGTACACATATAACAAAATATGGTAAAATATATTTTTGTTTTATACGCCGAACGCCGATTCGTAGAACCCGTATAGACTAAAACGTAACCAAACCAATAACGGACCAAGTATATTTCAAAATATCGTAACTATAATACGATTCGAAATCGCATCAATAGCAACGTCTGTGGGTGTGTCCGTCTTGAAATAAGATTTTCGATATATATACACATATGTATAGTCATATAGAGACTGATGATATGCAACATTTTTTAAAAACCGTTATTGTTGTATTTTCTTAATGTGATTGTGATCTCGTATAATAATCATAGAATAGAAAATCGGATTGTATAATATTGTATTGTAAACGTCCCACGGTGGTTAATAAAAGCTAAACGAATTAGAGTCGACCATCCTTAAAAGTTAAAATGAATAATTGGATGCAGGATGCTCGAGTAAAAACACATATATAATTTGATGTACCGGCAGCAAATCTCCTGTTTTATTATATTGTACTACACATTCGTGACGATATTTAGCGTATGCCTTATATGTATACTACATTAATTCAACAGATCTCGTGCATTCGGGTTGATTTTAATTTTCGTTTTTAATGTCGGGAAAATCAATGAAAAACAAGCCCGCGTGTTGTGTCTTTTGAGGTAGATGTTCTCAGGTTGCGCTGTGGCATATTGTTCTCGGCAGCAGTGGTTAAACATACGAGTAAAGGTTGACGTCGGTGGAGAAGATTTGGTAAAACAGTCATAGAGTAGAAAAGGGGGTGGGAAGACGCATATATGAGGAGCAAAGTTTTTATCGTAACAAAGTTTTATTAGACAACTCAGCAGAGTACGGTAGAGAGGTTAAAGAATGAAGACGGGTGTAAGAATGATGAAACAGGAGCCTGAAAAAGAGAAGAGAGAATGAGAGAGAGAGAGCTTGCAGTCAACAAACAAAAGGGAGGAAACCAAAGGATAGTATAGCGATCGGTGGGGGGTGATGGTTGTTAGTGGAAGGGAGGTATCTAAAAAGCCCCGAGATTGACTGACTACTGTTTAGGTCATGTGTTAAGCGAGTATCGAGCGAAATAACGCCCGCACATAGCATTAATTATTACCCACCAGCTAGCAAATCCCACCGATACATTATTATACTGTGGTTGTATATTAAGTGTGTAGGAGGTATACACGCACGTCTACCTTGATACTTTGATACAGGGTGGAATGTTTCAGACGAAACGATGAATCTCGGTTCGTTTGTCGTATAATCGTTTGAACTTTCCGTTGTTATTGGTAAACGCAGTTCACTAAAGAACAATCTTACAACAGAGGTATAACATCATAATATAGCCTATAGGTATACAAATATTAATTGTACGTACGCGGAAAACCGCGTAAATTAAATTGTATTATAACTTAATTTCAAATAAATAGTTAATCATTAATAACTATTTTACCCAGTCCAATAATCTAAAAGAAGTCTGACTGAAAGATGTTCTGCAAAAACTTGAACAATATTTTGGATTTTATAAGTAAGTATATTATATTATCATATATATTTACACACAAAGTACAATGTTTCCAGTGTGTGATAAGAGGATTTCACACAGACATACATGAATAAATGATTTGCGTGAAAACAAACCATTCGAGCTTCAGCCATAGCCGAAGAACACAAATATAATATACACAAAAGACAATATTATCTGTGTCGTAGCGTTTTTATTTATTTTTTCACATTTATGTAAAAATATTTGTTTAGGAATAAGTTTGAACAACATAAACATAATAACAGTAATATATTTTTCACATTAACTGTAGGTATCGAATAAATAATATGTCATAAAATGTTTCCTTACTTATATCAGTTATCGTATGATACATTTCGTTTTTCTTGACCACAATTGTAGCTACTTTAATTAAGTGGTTGTTTTTTTGCATAATCTTGTACTTGTGCAACAACCAACAATGTTACTGACATTCGACTATATCTTGTCAGTTACCTAGGTACTATTAATTGGGACATAAAATAAAAAATATCATTAAAATTAATTATATATATATATATATATATAAATACAGTCTTTAAAAATAATGTAGCGGTTGTTCTCCATATTGTTAGATATAATGCATACTATACAACACGTTTTTACGATACAAGTTACATACTTCCGTCTACGTGTGTGTAATGACTTTTAAGATATAAAAAACTTTTAGAACCATATATATGCACACGACATACACATATAAAGCGGCATAGGTACCTATTATAATATAATAGTGACTAAAAATCTCGATTTCGGAGAATATTGTAAATAACGTTTTTCAAATATCATTTTAACGACTTAGGTTACATCGGATCAATAATATAATACATATCTACCTTCACCTCCTCTTTTAATTCTCCTAATTCTTCTCGTGGGACGTATTCTATAATCGTTTGGTACGCTATTCGAAAAATAATATCTGTGCGCTGACTGGTAACATCATATGCAACGATGGTGCATTCATATTTTTTTGCTGTGAAAATACTTTCAAAACTAAATTCGAAGAATTATCTACTCGTATTTTACTAGCGACTGTAAATCATTATTTTTTTTAATAAAACAAGAACATTGCAAAACATACCTTAAAAAAATCCGTTAATAAAATCCTAATTATTATTCAAAGTTGCTTCTTACCTCTAAAACATTTTAACTAAGTTACTTAAAACTCAAGTACAATTTTAACTATACAATAAACAACAACTTTTTTTTTTTAATACAAATATTGATTATGACTTTATTATTAAAAAGTACACACCATTAAAATCAAATAACATTTGCTTTATAAAGATGATGACCTTACATGAGATAATATTAATTATTACTATATTCAAACACAATGTTTGCAAAACGTTTCAACATTTAAATTACTTTACGATTTTAAATTATTGATCACAACACCACAACTTTAACGCGTTTCAAACAATAATTCTACACTCAATATAGTTTATATTTTGAAAAATATGTCCTAATTTAGTTAACTCAGTTTTGATAAATATATTATATTATCCAAAGTTTATAATCATAATTTTATTAGTAATATTATATTTTAGTGAGTATGCACGAGTTTTAAATAATATAGTTTATGTTATTTAATATCTAACTCCCTTATTAACACACAAATATAATTATAGCTACATTATAAATTAAAAACTCAAGTATGCTTTGTTTTACTTTCAATTATTTCTTATTTTTATCGTTATTTTTTTCTTTATTTTCTTTAATAATTTCGTATTGATCGTAGCACCATTGTATAGAAGTGAAATTATTAATAAAATTTAATTAAACCAACTAGGTATAGTTATTATTTCAAGGATTTCCGAAAATTACAATGTAAAATTATTAAACAACACTCGAAAAAGGTTTTGATAAAATGTAACCATTGTGCAACGTTGTTCCGGCGGTCTTTTGGCAAACTTATAAATCGTTTTAATGTTAAGTCTGACCTAAAACACTGTAAAAGTACCTACAGTCGTAACAGTCCCCGTTTAATGCATAACCTTTTCCGTTCTGTCACCTAGGATAATTGAGATATGTAGTACACTAGTACCCACTTCTTTTATTGAAGTCAATGTTTCTCGCGGGAAAAAACTATAGAATAACGCATGAGTCATGAGCATTATTGCGAATACATACACATGGTTTTGTCCACACGCAGCAACAATAAAACGTACTCGAATTGTTGTTTGACTCAAAACATACGATTTGTTACTAAAAACGTTACAATTTAATCGTTAAAAATTTCTATTCTTGAGTGTAATTTAATCGGTAGTGCATGTATACATTGGTTTGCGTGCAATCGTCAGTAAGTATAAGATTAAGAAGATCGTTATGAAATTATAATTAAAATTCAAAGGGCTTATTATTCAACAGATAATAATATAAACAACCGAATTAATAAAATTAAAAATATTCAACTCAAATAATTATAAATTAATCCTCTACCGTGTTATACTTAGATTATGTTTTTAACTTCTTATAACCTTAGTCGGTAATATTTCCATTTCCAGATTTATGAAGTTCAGAATATGACAAAACAATTATTTTCGCGTTAGTGTATTTGAAATCAAAAAAGTTTAAAGTAGAGGGAAAAAATAATATATTTAAACTCAATTATGCATAAAACATACATCATAATGAGATTTTTTTTAATAATTAATGAATTTGACATAAATCTAAAACGTAATTTAAACAAAGTATAATAATTAGTTTCTAGTTTTTGCTAGTAGCTAATTAATAAAAAAAAAATAATAATAATAATTAGTTTGGTTTTAAATATTAATAGGCCACTTGTAGCAGTATCATATTATACAATTATGCATGCAATAGCGATATCCGCCTATTATCCAGTGGCATTGAGTCTATTATATTATACAAATAAACAATCATATATTTTACTATACCTGCTACTTTTGCCGTACATACGCATTGATAAATATTTAATAAGCTTTGAGATTGTGAATGTGTGCTATCAACATAATTTTATTTCCACACTGATGAACTATAAATCTCCTAACACATGGATCCATGGTATATAAGTTACCGAAAAAACACAATACAAGTAAAATTACACTCGAAAATGAATTCAAAATGTTCAATTACCGTTTCAGTTTATTTCGTTATATGGTTTCGTATAATATTATGTGTTGACATTGCAACTATAATTATTTTTTGCATTTTACAGACATTTTTTATTTATTTCCATGCTGGGTAAAAGTGTTTTGGTTCCCAAAATCTAATTTAATCCCTATTATTTGCTTTATGAAAACTTTTAATACAAATATCAAAATGCAATAGAATAATAATATATCATAAAATAATTGAACAATTAATTTAAAATAGAATTCACAAACTTAAAAAAAATATAATTCACTACTACACTTCAATTAGATGCTTGTACAAATATTCAATATATAAATTCGTATGGATGTGGATTATTATATAATTTATAATTATGACACAAATTGAAAATATATTATTTATTTAATTTTGGCCAATTAAATTTAAAAAAATAATAAAACAAATAACAAAAAAAATCTGAAATCTTATTGAGTTCATTGTCATTTTAACCTTGGGAACTAAAATAGATCTTTATATTATTATGAAATGTTCCATAATGTTAAGTCATACAGTTTTTGAGTACCTACCAACAAACATTTATGTTTTGAATGAATTTTTCAAAATAAAATACACTTTGCTTTCGAAAATATGTTTTTTTCTACCGTTGCTATACATATTAACATAGTAGTATATAATATATATTTCATCGAAAACACTTACTTATTTTAAAAGAAAAGAAAAAAGAAAAAACGAGTACCATTGAGAAATGAATGTCGTCCAACTAGAGAGAGGAATCAGATACAAAAACGATGCTAAGACAAGTGCCACTCACTTACTGTTTGCAAAAACAGGAAAAACTGCAAAACAAAAATTATTCACAAAATGTTAACAAGTTAAAATATTCTATGTACATCTTATTAAAATATTTAAAAAACTAAAAAATAGAGATAAATTTTATTTTTAATTAAACTTAATAATACGGTCATAACTCTTGAAAAAAATGCAACTTGGCTTCTATAAGAACAAAATGTAGATGTTTAACAAATTAATAGCAGTATTATTAAACATATATTAATTATATAACGATTTTAAATATTATTTATCATTATTTATTAGTTTAATGTTATATTATTTATTCGATTTATATACTTCTAGTAATATAAGCTTAACCTATTATAATACTAGTATGATATTTAATCAATTTAAAATTAAAATTTTAAAAAAACAGCAAAATGTATAAAATAATATTTTTATATCTTTTGAAAATAAAAAATATTAATAAAGTCGACAGAGTACTAATTTGTATTACCAATCGTTAATTAATCTATATAAAATACTCGTACTTTAATTCAACATATATTTTTACCTAAAAAATGTAAGTACCAAAAGATTAATATTATTACTACATTAAGTATGACCTCATTTCCAGTAGAATTTTGTTTCTATATTATGGTCAATAAAAATACATTTAATCATCATTTTTTATTTAAACGGAAAAAAGGTTTTTAATTATAATAACTTTTCCATTTTAATACAATTATGATATATAGGTATATTTTTATATATATGTACAGAAGAACTGAAAAAAGTTTTGATAAAAAGAGAGACAGAGTTGACATTATTAAAACAATAAAACTTTTAAAATGTACACACAGCCACATTAAATATTCATTTTATGCATACAGCTTTTGACCATAAACAATTTATTTTAATAAGTTAAGTTTAAGGATGTGTTTTGACATTTACATTATCAGAAACAAAGTAACGAGTACCTAGTAATACTAGTCATCATAAATATTATTAAATGTCAAAATACAAAATGAGTTACATAGCTGGTAAGAGGCATAATTTAAAATACTCACCAACGTTCGTACATTGTACTGTCATTTTTAACAAATATTAAATGTGCATAAAGAAAATAATATACACTTCAATGATACTGAAATTATTATAACAAAGACTATAACTATCACTGTTCTCATTTTATTTATTTCGAATGTTATCCTTATTTAAAACCACTTTACACTAATACTTTCTTTCTATCCATTTTGAGATTTTATCACAATTTATAAATGTTTTCTTTTCCCATTTAAACCGATTATCTTCTACTTAGGAGTAAATGATTTTAATAAGTGAGTTAAAATGAGTTCAGCTTTAAAAATCCTCTCAAGCGGTGATTAAGACACTGTTACTTTTCGTGTAATGAATAAAACACGATATAACGTAAAAAAATATTTATCCAATAGTAAAATTTGCCAATAAACATTTTACAAAAAAATTAGAACTCTGATTCATATTTTAATTTTCTAGGTATAATGTACATGTTATACGGTTTTCAAAACATGTACAAAAGATGTTATCATAAATTTGTGATTATACATTAATTATGCATATATAGTTTTTCTTGTTTTTTGCTATCAATTATTAGTTTTTTTAAATTAAATATATATACATATATATAGCATACATTGCATACTTAACCATACATTTTATTGTTCTTAATATTTTTAGGTAAAAAACAACATATTTTCATATCATATTACTACATCATTTTAAATATTTTAAAATAATTTGTATTTAGTAACGTAGTATACAATTTAGTTCCGTTATATATTTTTAAATGTCTACCTTCGCGATTATTTAAAAGTATATTTTGATATTAAAATACATGTTTGACCGTTTTAGAGGTGAATAATATTTAACAAAATTGTCAATGGTCAATAATTTGTCACTAAACATCGTATATGATTGATATGTAAAAAAGTCACTCAAATGTCGAAGACATGACAAATGTGATGTTATTGTATACTTTACGATGCCAATTATTATTATTACCATTATTATTATTGTTAGTATTCTTTGTGACCTAATATTGAAGATAGCGATACAGTAATTCCTCTTCTTATTATTTTTTTTTTTTTTATTAAGCTATTATAATATAATTAGTTAAAATAATACATATGATTATATTTGTGTTTTCCTTTTTATATACATATATATATATAATACAATGAAGCTTCCATTTAACGAAATTGAGAACTACAACTAAATTAGAAATGCAATTATTTAATTCTATTTAACGAATTCCTCTATAATAAGAGTTTATTTTGTTTCCCGTTGAGACTTTGTGATATGGAAGTTTCATTGTACAAATACATTTAATTATATGTTTTTATTTATTTACTCGAATGAGAGCATCTTTTCAAAGGGACCTTTAGGTAAATTAATAGAAAAAAGTTTTGAATTCGGCAAAGAATAAAAGTATAATTTTTACAAATTCAATAGAAGCATAAAAAAATGCTTATTCCTCTAAACACAGTTAAATACGCCCTTAATTTGTATAGGCCGAAATATTATATTTTTTTAAATAATTTAATTTTTTATAAGTATATAAGTATTTTAAATGTTAAACGGTTATAGGTTATATCACTACTTTATGAAAATTATATATCTATTAAGTTCGCTATGCAAGCCAATATATATGTATATGTATATTGTCTGAGCACCGCCGAATACTAAAACATAAATCACGACCGTGTATTTGATTCGCTTATTTACCATTGAACAAACCGCAATCAATATAATATAGTTTAAATAAATTATAATTACCATAAAAGATCTCGGCTGTCTATAAATATTGTATTATATTATATTTTTAACCTACAGATTTATACGCGCGTAATAGATTTATATTATTTTATAATGATGTGTCGTTTTATATCGTTAGTGACAAGCGACTAATGAGAATAATATTATTATTTGTTTGTGTAACGACAACACTCGTTTATTCGAAACGCTCATATTATAACTGCACGAGAACTCTCACGCGTGATGAGGTCGAATAAGACGAGTGTAATAGCAGTAAATATACGATTCTAATAATATTTGTATCGTTACGGTTGAAAACGCGGTAAACCTATGGTATAATATAATGATAAATAATAAGATACGCGGAATACGTGGTTCGTGGCCATGTGTGGCTATGCGCAAGTACGTGAAAAAGTCGTCTGAAAAAATAAAAAATAAAAATACCTATAGTAAATTATCTAATGTGCTTTTAAGATTTGATAAAAAAAATTTACGAATCCGAAAAAAGTTTATTCGCTGTGCAGACACGTACACGCGAACGTTCGCTATCGCGTAGGTTAGGCTTTACGAATTCGCTCATTGCGCGGACAATAATGCGCCTATATATTTTATATATATATATATATGTGTGTGTGTGTGTGTGTGTGTGTGTGTGTGTGTCGCACGTGTTCGGCGCGTCAGGAGACGATAATAATGGCAGAAACGTTATCGCCCTGTATACGACACAAATTAAACGTATCTTTTCCCTCTTTTTTTCTTCTCGTCAGACGAGCTCGTGGGTAGACGCGACTTCGTGTTTTTCGCCGCGCGCCGCGTCCACTAAAAGTTTGAAGCCGCTAACTCGATCCGCAGTGGGGATCAAACGTACACACACGTACGCGCAACGACGACAACGACGACGACGACGATCAAAGATAACACTTACTACGATATACACTAATGCCGGGCTCGTTGCAGCTACGTCGTCTGTCGTGTACCTTTTATCGTATTCTGAATAGCCATTTCAACTACTATGACATCAGTCACTAACCTTGCACTGCTGCGAAAATTGTCATGGTTGCGAAGCGCTGATCTCGGCTTTTGGACACGACGCGACTGACGTCGTAGCCACTGTGGCCCGTGACTGTAATCGATCTCCGAACGCCGTAGGTATGGTGCGACCACAGAATAGATTTTGTGGTAACAACTAGATAGACGACTTCCTCTATAGCCGCAATTAAATGTTTTAGAGCGAGGAAAATGGTCGACATCAAAGAGGTCTGTGTTTACAAATGTCGTCGCAATGATTACAGCCGAATAATAGCAATAGCAATATCTACATCAAACATAATGCGTACTTTGGTGATTGCCTTATCACACCACAGTGGAAAACATTGGTTTCGCAGGTTTCTTTGATTAAAGTAGGCGGTCGCATTTTACCGATTTTTAGATTATGACTAAGTCGGCTATGCGTTGGAATATAATACCTGTGGCTGTCGCCATATTCGTGTGTGGCTGTGTTTGGTGTGTAACGGTTACCAAACTTTCTACACGTGTCCGGTGGATATCCAAAAACAAGTATGGTACGGGTGATCCAAATTTTCGGATGCGTTTATCTTATTTTCTCTTTGACTAAATATTGTTCAACACAAACTGTATTTGTTGATTACCCAAATCGCGAATGACTTGGTAATCTAGCTATAGTATATCAAAATATGCACAGATGAAAAAATGTACACCTGCTCATTATATAGTCAGTTGGCTAATCAAAATACTAATCATTAGAAATTTCAAAATACTTTTCAAAAATAAATTATTTCATTTCGTTCAAAGTACTTATATAGTTCCAAAAATATCATGAACACTGTTTTCCCGAAATCTATGTTCATAGAGTACTACGTTTTCGGTGCGTTCAAATATTCGTTCCAAAGACTTTTTAATAAATATTTCATCCAAGTATATAGAGTAGTATTCATCTATCACAATAATATATGAAATAGTATTTTATGAACTAGGTATTTAATAACGAAAATATGACCCTCAATCTGAGTGTAGTGTGTTAGAGACGATATGTGGTACCTAAATGGAAACATGAATAGGCTATCGTATACAGGAAATGTATCGTTAACGCGTTCGGAATTAACACCGTTGCCACCATTATAATATCGGGCGACATAATATTATCTATTAGGCAGTGATTGTGCGCGTGAGTCGCAGTGTCTTCTGTCACATATTTTGTTCTTTCGTCTACAATTTTACAATTCTCGGGTCGTCCACCGTTACTAGTGATTTTACACCAGCTATTTGTGCCGTGTCGTCGGATAAATTTAAGTATATACCATTTTAATATTATCGCATAATATAGTGTCATGATATCTCCATCGTCGTCGTTGTCGGATCACCGTTGCCTTGGTAGTAGCCGCCGGAAGTGACGCCCGGAAACTCGTTCGAACATGGATGATAATAATATTGTCGTTGTTCCGGCTGTCGCCCGCCGCCGCCACCGTCGCCGTGTCATCAACTACGCAGGTGAGAATCGCAAACGCGTAAGCCGATTTCGGTAGAAAATTCGTTGTCGAAAAATTGTTTTTTTTTTTATTTCTGAGGGGGAAGATCGATAAAAAGTTTAAAAACGCATCAACGTCTCGCGCTTGAAAAAATAATCCTAAAAATGGTGTGATAGATGTATAATAATATTATTATTATATAAAATTGGCAGACAGGCGTATACCGCGACGATTTGTCAACGGCATATCTATCAAACGACAATCGGAAATATTATAGCTCTGGCACGATTTTTTTGGATATTTTAAGTTTTTCAAAACGCATTACGCATTTTTTAACGAACGAAAGATTGATTTTCAGATAGATTTATTATTGGTACGTTTAAGTTTACATTTTATATTACATAATTTGAAGAGCTTCAGTTAAAATATGGAAACAAATTTTATTTTATCTTTTGTAATAAATATCATATTTTTACTATTTTTAGATATTTATTTCTTTAATAGTAGCTGAAATGTTCGATTATATTTTATGTACAAATATTGTGATGATCGTACTATTTTTAATTTTGTTTATAAATCGAGCGTAGATTTGTATAAATAGTTTATTTTTTTATTTCCACAAAATTTGAATCTAATAAAAGTATAAAATAATATTTTTGTTAACTAAAAACCTATCGTTTTTCTGTAAATTATAATAGTAAAAATATAAGTGTTTAATATTTGACTTTTTTTTAAATATGTCATCAGTAAAAACAAAATTGTTTTAGTGCATTCGATTTGTGCTTAAAATTACAAAAGAATCCATAAAAAAGTAATTAAAAAAATTAGTGTTTCTCCGTAGAAAGAAGTTTACCTATAATGTTTCATACGCTTTTTTATACAAACCACGGTATCTAGTCGTGACCTTTGCACTTTGCTTTTTACAATAAAATATGCCTTCGTCAATAATAAATTATTCATAAAGCGTCACAGAGACGACTTTAAAACCGTGTTTATCGATTTACACGATTTTTGGTTAAGTTGTCAGACCCTCTGGATAACACGGGACACGTTAAATTATGTTTATCTGTTTGTTTTTTGTTTGTATCAGTGCGACACAAATATTTAAAATCAACGCAAATTTACGGAGTATATATCCCCACGCAATACCCACAGACAGTTCGCATAATTTTATTTGTTTTTTCTTTTTCTTTGAGTTTGTCGACTCAAGATTGCGATCGAAATACACGGTATCGAATTCTGTTAAGAATGTAATGTATAAACCCATTTCGCTGTTGCGTTTATTTCATCCATATCGTGGTACCTATGTACCTATCGATTATTCATTTGTATAGAAACATAAAAATACGCAGTTTTTTTTCGACATTACCAACTTATAAAAAAAAAAAATAATAATATTGCACATCGTATACGCAGTCAGAAAATTAAAATAAAAACCGACGGATTTGAGATTAAGTATATTTATTCAACTCAGTAAGCCCCTATAAATCTTAATCTTAAAATTTTAGTTTTTTAATTTTTATATTTTTTTATGTTTCGAATTATTCAAACGTCAATGTAGATAGTTTGAAGACTCAAGACATTTTTAGCGCCCTTAACGTTCAAAACTACCCCCCTTAAATATAATTACTATGATTTTGTAGCGGAAAATATAGATAAGAAATAATAAACGATATGAAAACGATAAAGTTGTGATGAATATATAATGTAAGAAGATTAGACAGAATTATAAATTATAAATTATAAAGTACATAATATAAGATACGTATTATGCAGGTAAACTATCTATTTTGGATAATTTATGACAGAAAAACAACTTTCAGGAATTTTAGAACTTGGTAGGGATAGTAGGATTTTCAACTATATATGCAAGATGAAAACTTTCTAATTTACTATATTCTATTAATTGATGTTGGCAGAATTTGAGAAGGAAGAATATCCGATATAATTAAACATAAAGAAGCGAACCTTCATATAGTGTTTGGGTGCACTTTAAATAATAAATTCCCAGAAAAAAAGTGTCAAGTTTAAAGGCCGATAAGACGAACACTTGGCTAGATAATAATAACTATACATTTTATGAAAATATAAATGACAAAACAGAAAGAAGATCCGTTTTACAAGTTAGTGTTTGCTATCTTTTTGGACTTTTAAAAAGAGAAGCGATTCCTTAGTTTGAACTTTAAGCTATGTTTTTAGATTAAGGGAAAACGTACAACTGCAGTTTTTCTCCGCTATAGTTTTCATCTCTATGTATAAAATGTGAAATGTAATTTTAAATTTATTAGATTTTTTTTTCTTAAAAATAGTGTGGTAGAAACTACGATAAAAATAATTCCTTACTTTTTATTTGTGAAAAAATGTATATTACGTTTAGAAATCTTCTCCAGTTTAACAATTGAAAGAATTTCATAGATATTTTCATTTCTTAACTTCATATTCCAATAAAATAATATTTTATATCTGCCAGAAAATATGAAAATTCTTGGTTATTTTTCAAATAATTTGGTTACATATATTTCTTCCTATACATTCATTTAAAAACTAAACACAAATTTGAGAACATTAATTTAACAAAAAAATAATACTTAATATAATATCAATATGCTTACCAATGTATATAGGTACATTTAAATTTAAAATATGTGTTCGTTTAATACACGTCATGTAGAACGAAATAATATTCGATAGCTTTATAAATTACTTGATCAAAAATTTGTTAAGAAGAAAATAAGGAGTACATACTCAATAATTAGTTTTTTTATATGATCTTCTCATACAACGTTAGGTAAGGTTACGTTTATTTTACTTCATAACAAACAGATAACTAACAAACTATTTTATGCAAAAGCACTAATTCATAAAACTAGCAAATATATGCAATAAACGCCAACTTATTTAGTAGATAAGTTATAATAATCGACCTGTACTGATATAACGTTTTATTAAATTATTAAACCAATATAAATTATTAAAATTATCTATTACAACACTGATATCTAATAATATGTGCTAGGAACTAGGTAGGTATATCAGTACTATCTACTTATATATTAATTTATTAAGAAGACGTATAAGTAGTTGATTACTAGTTGTAACCCCGTACGTGTTATTGTCTCTGACTTATTAACACGTAGTATAGTAAATTTTACATTCCATTCAACTATATTTTTGTTTTTGATTTTAGAACGAACTAATTGAGATCTAATGTCACATGTACGTTTATATTAACTTTAAAGTTATGAACTTTTAAAAAATATAAATATATAATACCAACTATTATATTTAATACTTATATGTCATTTTTTTATTAGATTTAATATTAAAATTTCAATAAACTACCTACATTCTGTAAACCACTTCTTGAATACGCCCCTAAAACCTATATTTTAGATATTATAATGTATAAACATCATATAATTTTAAATCGTTTTAAAATGTAAATATTATAATCATGTTAATATGCTATGTTTGGAAATATTTATTTTAATATTATCACTATACCTAAATATAAGGTCTAAGATATGTATCTAGAAAAGAACAGTAGGGACTATCACTGTATACAAAGTAGGAACATAATGAAATATTCATTTGACTATAAAAATGAACGCAAACACTATAATTATATAATAAATAATATTATAGATACGAATTTTGCTTTAAAAATATATAAAAAAATTGTTGAGGAATAAACGAAATGTAAAATTCTATTGCAACTTACCATGTCAAAATATATTAAAAATATATTTTCGTTTATTTCAAATGAAATATGATACCATCGTGTAATAAAAAAATATAGTTTCCTTTTAAAAAATAAAAACCATTATATCGTCTTATATTCGTTATAATAATTATATTTAACACATTTTTTGCAATTAACCAATTAGTTTAGTAAGTAAGTAAAAGTTTTATAAAAGCTCATTAGGTAGGTACTAGGTATAGTATACAAACACAAAAATAATTATAAAATATATATATTACATATTTTACAAGAAAATATTTTATTTTTATTATTGGTTATTAATAATTTCAACGGTCGAACAATCAACACTTCATATACTATATAATGTATTTTTTACAAATATTTTTAAGATTTAACATAATATGAAACAAGAAATTTAACAATTTAACAAATTTATAGTATAGTTGCATATTTACAATAAAATATTAGTTTTTTATTTCTGGACTGAAAAAAAGATCAACAAAGGTTACTAGCTTTTGATTTTAAATCATAGTACATAATATAAAGTTAACAACCATAATAATATGATAATCATAAATTCATATTGAAGATAAATAATAAAAACATATTTATAATACATCCAGTAATATTATCATACAGCTATGTTTGCTAAATTTTATCATTTAGTTAGTTTTTCTTTTGAAGATTATATATATGATCAATTATCATATTTTTAATGTTTTCGGTAACTAATCCTAATGCTTCGTCCATTTCAGTGGGGTGTTATATTTTTTGAGGTCATTGATGTATTGATAACACTCTGTCATTATATGTCTAACGGTTAATATAACCTCACATGTTATGCAGTGGTGAGGGTCCTCTTCTTTATTCATTATATTAGGTTTTGTATGACATGAGTTATGACAATTTATTGATATTTATAGTTTATCCAGTAAAATAATATTAGTCTAAATTTTGAGAAAATATTTTATTCATAATGTCATTACAAGTCTATAGAGTTTTAGATAAAAAATTGTATTAACGTTTAATTTTTTTAACGTAATCACACGACAGAATAATTTACGGGTTTGGTATTGTTGAATATTCAAAAATAAATTACATTAAATATTGATTATGGCATTGATAGATTTTAAAATATTAAGCAAAGAAATATAGATCTTATTTTATAAATAAAAATGTGTTTTATTCTATCAAATTTAAACAATGTTTTTTTTGGTGGGGGGGAGAGTTGATATCACCTTAACATTGCTCTATTTGCCCACGAGGTAAAATCTCAAATACTTCACTGTCCCATGCTTGATTTAATGCACAAAATTCACCATGGATTCTGTTTGCGACATTTAATTAACATTCGTATGCAAACACTATTCGCGTGTGATTTGAATTACTATATGTGATAAATTTACAAAGCCTTGTCCTGCTCCCTCCAAACATGACGTATTATAGTAAGATCAATTATTTACAAAATTAAGAACAACATACCATAATTATGTATAACTTTATATAGACACCTATTTCGTCGTTTGATAGTTCGGTCATCGATGCAGCATCATTCATAACCATAATATATTAATATTTTATAGTAAGTATACGATAAAATAGTATAATAAGCACTATTTTACGACTCCGACACAATTACAATTGTCTACGATTTCAGCGTTAGAATTCGACTACGTTTCAATACTCAATTATTTTGGTAGATTAAGTCTCAACTCGGAATGACTACATAGAACCAAATAAAAACTGTAATAATATCTGATGTTGGATCTGTCTTGTGTTGTATTGTTTTAAGATGTTTGCGATGGCTATATTACACGCGGTCCGGACAACAAACTCCCAATTGTCCAAACTACAATTGTTAAGTCGAATTGAAGGAAAACACATTTCACTCTTGTTTTTGTTATACCCATAAATAGGTGCACACACAAATATATATATATATTTTTTCGTATTCCACTTTCTAATCTAATATAAAAGCTAACATAGACTATGGAAAAAATAGTTTTCACCGAACGTTTGAATGGATAATCGTAGTTTTCAAAAACAAACGTAGTCCCTCCGTTAAGAAAATAACTGAATCCGTTTGTTCATGACAGGTTTTAACTATTATTTTTACCTGTTTATTATATTGTTATTCACACGAAACAGAAACTGATTTAGAGGAGGGTTTGGGGTGGTCAACTGAGCCACAGTCTTATTCTCAATATCGCGTGGCTCCTATTCTAACAACTAACTGCATAAGACTATTTTAGCAAATAATATCTGTACAATAATCAATTTTATAAAGGCCTATCTCAAATGTTTATAACATACATTAAAGTTGTGTTGTTATTAAAAAATATAGTACATGAAAGATGCTTAAAAAACATAGAACACGGATACCATTGTATTTTATGTTTTTTTAATATATTTTAAACATAGATAATATCAATATTACATTTTCAGTAAATGGCTTATAATAAAAAAGCTATTTTTTAAATGTCTGTAAATTTAATTTATCTAAATAAAATTTAGGTTATGCGTTGATAACGATTACCAATAAGATTGACAGAAATATTTTCAATAAACAACAAAAAAATAACACATTTATGATACTTAATACTGTAGTCAATTAATAATTATAGTTATAAAACATAATAGCAACTTTAAAATAATAGTATTTTTTTTTTATAAAACTCATAGATAGGTACTTTGTGAGTATATCGTGCTGCAGCTTAAATAAACCCTCTATTCAAGCCATTGTAAACTTACCAATAGTTACCGTCATAACTGCCACACCTGGTTGTTGTATACAAAATAAACTGTGAAAAATGACTTGTCACTTAACACTAAAATGCACCAATTATAACAGGATGTCGACTGACAGTTTAGGATAAATTGACCGTACCAAATGAAAAAAGCGGACGTTCAACGTGCTTCGACTAAGCCACTATTTTGGATGAGCCGGGTACGTCCCAGATAGAGAGAGGGCGACAGCGCGATCCTCCCGGACCCCGGTGCACTTGTGACATTTCATACTTTAGTTAAAATATATTCATAGTTCTTAAAAGTCTTCACTTTTATTTTTTAAGTTGTATCTATTAATAAAATTCAAAATCATACTAATAACATACATTTTTTTGATCATGAATGTTGTTTTTAGTAAAAATAATCTTTTTCCACCCTTTTCCTTCCATCAACCAGAAGACCCGCAAAAACGCCACTAGCTGCTTAAATTTAATTTAATCTTGCAAAGCTTCAGGGTTGAGATTTATGTATATAATACAAGATTTAACAACGATCGTCATTTGTTATCAGTCATCACATTCAAAAAAGACGACTCTGATATCTATCTCTGTTCTCAGTTATAAGTCGTGATCCGAACTTTAAACGCTCGATCACGAGCTACGCGTCATTACTTTTACGTGTTAGTATTAAGTATATATGTTATTATTTTGAAATATATTTCACTAAAAATATTAGTAAATATACCTGTTTACTTATATATACACGTATTTTTTGCTTGTTATCTACTTTACCGTCTATTTTAATCATCATTTATACGTACATTACTCTACTCATTTCTATAATATGTCTGTCACAAAGTCGCTGTCAAATTAAATATTAATTTTGTTGTATAATACAAGTCCCTTAGTCCCTATACGTATGTCATATTATTCTTCCCAATTATTTTGTCATGCATTTATATGCTCATACTTATTTATTTTATCCTCGTTTATTATTCCGCTTTTTATATCATTATATATTATACAAGCATCGAGTGGTTTGAATTACATTATTCCCAACATACGTTTTTCGAAATAAAAACGTTTTTACTATCTAGAAAGCACCTAATTATTTACCTTGGATTAAAAAATATGAAACTGCTCATACATTAACCAATAATTATTTTAAATTGAATAACTTATTAAAATTTATTTTATATATAAAATAAACAAATTTCACAAGATCCTTTGAACTTATATGATTATACTTAATTTGAATTATTCAATCATAGTAAATTTCTCATTAAATGTATTTAATATGTATTGTAATATTGAATATTTACTTATATAATCAAAAATATTTTACCAGATCAATATTAAATATAGTTGCACATAGTAAATACCTAACAGTGATATAATATTGTTTACCAGAAAATTTATAATTTACTATTTGAAGAAAAAATACCTCTGTTTAAAATTCTTAGTAACAATTTATACCTGGTACATTCGAATTAAGTCCAACATATTTAAAACCTAGGTTGAGTTCCAAATTTAAAATTGTGTGTCTGAATTTAATGCTGATTTTTATAACGACATGTGAAAGGTAAGTTTAAGATTTATCATATTACATTATTAACGAAATAACAAACAACTATTGTTTGTAATAGACTAAGCAAGAGCAAACTCTGAAGACAAATTATATTGATGCTCTATTAATTGACGGTTTAAATTTAACAGAAAAAAGTTGTCACCTAGTCAAATATTCTTCAATATCGAAATTTCTCATAAGGTTACTAATGACGTTCATAATATTATTTTGAATTCTCAACATTCTAAGACGAACAATAATGCATTTTTTTCTATAATTCAACTGTTACAATCGATTTTATTTGCTAAGATTCTATTCATTTAGTTTTAAAACCCTATTTGTATGAAACCCTCACCTATAACTAACTACAACCAAAGTATCAATAATTAATACCAATGGCAAACATAAATTACAATTTAAGTTAATAACAATACAAACGTACCATTACTATTTTAAAATAAATCATGTTTAAGCTCAGATACTTTCAACCTATCACATAGTTAATGATTAGGTATAATATTGTATATCACCAATATTTAAAAGGCAATTTATTTTTAAAATAAGAGATCCAGTACTCAAGTGTATAAGTACCTGTATATGCCGATCAAATTATAATTATATAAAAATTAAGTCAAAATCTAAATGAAAACTAAAGATTATTTTTAATAAGTTATTCCCTAGATTAAATTTTACAGATTTACATAACATCCATGGCTGTTTCTTTAAACATGAGGTAGAAAATGAAAAATAAACACAGTTAAAAATATACACCACGCAATCCGTAAAATCATTTAAACGAACTCGTTAAAAACTTAACCATCAGACAATATAGTTCATTTCCAGCCGTATTTTAAACTACCACATAATATAATAAATTACGTTTAGAGTTGTTTAATATTACAAAATATGTAGTTTTATTAAAAATAAAATGTACTTGAAAATAACAAGAAGAAAAGAAAAATGTACATATACGCAGGTACTGGCCAGGTTACCAATACTTTCTAGTTATTTGATGCCGTAAAATTTATATCCAGTCAAAAGCTTTGACCGCACGGATAAGGTCAATTTTTTATATTACTACAGACATTATAACCCAAAAACTATAAATTATGTTTGGGGCATCTACGTATTTTTTATCCTTTAATGTGAATAAAGTATAATCTTTTCATTTTGATTGTATTTTTAGGTGATCGTTTTTTTATATGGTTTGTAACCATAAAAAACCAACTAAATTGTTGAAATAAGTTTTTGCTTTCATTAAAAAGTCAATACAAAGTTATTAAAAATATCAAATTGTTCATATATTAGGTATTTTTGAATAAATATATATTATTTGATTCACATGTAGATTTATACTATCTGAATTACCCGGCGTTGCCCGGAAAAACTCCTTTTAGGTGTAAAACACTGTGGAATCAATCTTTTTTTTAAGTATAAATTATATCATTTTTTAATTTGTAGCCACATGTGTATTTTTGTTTTTTTTTATATTTACAATATTATTTTAGAATATTATGTGTAACATTGTTGTGTGCAAAATAGTCTTTTTGTGCAAAGCCGTTTTGCATTTTTTATATTACCTCCTTGTATATAATATTTTTGGTTCTTCCTTCGGGAAGCAGTATTACCAGACTATCAGAAGAGGTTACACGTGAACAGGCAACGTATAATTGGCCATGGGAGAAACAGTCATTCCTTAAATCCACTCCTGGCACTTTCAAAGACTGTCCTTGCGCTTTGTTAATTGTCATGGCAAAATATACCTTAACGGGAAACTGTAGCCGTTTGAATTGAAAGTGGTAGTCACACGGAATATGCGACACATGTCCAACCTGCTGGTAGTACAGCGAGCAAATGAAGTGACTATTTGTTCGCATGCACATAAGAATGTATGTTGTATAGACACCGTGGCAAGGCAATAATAGAAAGATAACTCATAAATAGAATTTGTGTGTGTATTGGTTTATGTTATATAATAGGAGTATAATATTATATTGGTATAATATTAAGTATATGTTGGTGTACGCGCGATGCATGAGATTATGTTTATCGACAAACTTCTCGGAAAAATTCTTATCGTTGATCTTCGGACAAAAGGACAGGTTGCAGGTAGCTGGAAGTCCACTGGGCGCGGTGCGCCCGTATCGTGCAGCACAATACGTATTGGCGGTGAATAATAATTATAATTGTTAATTACTCCACTAAAACGTAACATTTTTGAAAATCCTTTCTAATTGCACGGTGAAAATACGAGAAGAACCTCTATTCCAAATTTCAAGTTCGTACGTTGCGTAGTTTTTGAGTTACAGCGATCAGTGACTAAGTGCTATTTGGATTTTACATGTATAGATTTAAATAATAATAATAATAATTGTTGATATATATTATTATGAACAATTTTTATAAAAAAGGTATATTAGATAGGAACTAATTGATAGAATAATATGTTACATGCGTCCACGCCAATATTCATGTTGACAAAATTATAAAATACCTATATATTTTACACGGAGATAAAAATGTGCAAGCCGATTTACATTGACTTCCAGTGTAATTTGATATTGGATATTATTCGTGTGACCTAAATGTATGCGATTTGGACGGTCGGGTATTTTGTTACACGTTTTAAATTTTGAAGTCATAAATTGTTCGTATATATGAAATTAGTTGGTAGAACAATATTTCAGTAATTGTTATTTGTTAATGCTTCTGGGACATAATCATATAGAATATAAACCACCAAATATTTTTTGCATTATTATTTCTTAATCATATTTATACTTCTTTACCATCGTTGTAAAAATATTTTAAAAACGCATATTAAATTATTTAATAAAAAACAACAATTCACTGTTGAAAAACGTAGCACAACAAAAATTCTTTTCACTTCTGAATGATAAATACAATATAATACGTCTAAAATTTTACCGAACTAATCGATAATCGAAAATAACATTTTACTTTCCGATGTCCTTAATAACGACAAATACTAAATAAATGCGTATTTCGGTTATTATAAAATATGTAGTTACTTATACAGGTTAATATAGGCATATTAAATAAATATTACTCTTATTTTTTAAGAAAACCCTATTTAATTTTTTAATATTATACACAATTCATATCTCTATAATTCTACCATTTCATTATAGATTAGATATAAGCAATATTAACAATACTATAATGTCGTTTTATTTATTACTAAACACACACATTAAAATATAATTTTCATTGTACTACAGTAGACATTTTCAAGGAAAATAAATCGAGACAATTCTTGATTCAAATCACTAATGAAAAATATGCTAATTAACCGGAGACGCAATATGTACGAATACGGGTCGAGAATTATTTTTAAATAAAAAAAGATATATATCAGGTATATTATTTATCCATGAATAGGTCTGCAATAATTAATTTTAATTGCCCCGTCATTTTTTTTATCACCCAGTTGTCAAGGCTGCATGTTACCTTTTTGTACAGTGATTTATTATCGTTGACTATATAATATTATTAATAACCCAAAAAATATATAACAGACGAATAATTACATTTATCATCTAACGGTTTACAGTAGTTCAATGCGTTTAGTTATTAACATTATGGACTGTGTATAGATTTTCACCGTGTACTAAATTTCAGCTTATAAAACAGTTCTTAATATTTACGTCAAATTTGAGTAAGATATGTGTAATTAGAATTAATTAATTAAATTTAATTTTAAATTGTGTTTACATTTTATAATTCCGTAATATATTTTGAAATTTTAAAAACATATCAGCAGCCTTAGATTTTAGTTTTGAGAGAAGAAAAATTCATCATCTTAATATTTTAGAAACGAAATTAATTTACTGTAAAATTAATGTCTATAGGAAATAAAAAAAAAAATCATTAATACTACATAAATAAAAACAACGTCAAATATTTGCAATGACATTACGGAACGCCGTAGTTTTCACATTAATGGCCCTTACTTTACATTTATATTTTTTTTCTTGCTGCTAAGTTATTCGACAACTCGTATTTTGACAATTTTTAACGAAAACACTACTAGACAGTGCTCACTCGAAATCACATTGAATAATATAAGTGCCTACCATACTTTATTATTATATATATATATATATTTTTAATTTTTTTTTTGTTATTATTTGCTAGGAAAACCTTTAAAGTTAGTTTTCGTTCCATTAATAATATTTATTGTTATTATTATTATTATTATTTTTTAATGTGGGTACATATTATTACGCGTTACGCAGTTTTCGATGAAATGGTTTTTTTCCCCGAACTCTGGAAAAATACATATACATAATTTTCCATTTATTTTTGTTTTTTGTCATTCGTGATCATACTCATTTGTAAAAATAAATGTCACCTGAATTAAACATTAGTGTCGTAATACTATTTAAATCATTTTTACGGATATCATATAGTTTGTTTTTCATTTTTAACAAACGATTTGCATTTAATTATTCAATGGCTGAAACCTAATTTGTAAAAGGTTTTATTTAACTAAAAAAATGTATGCATGTATTTAGCTTTACACATAAACAAAAACACGTGATATACAATACGAAAATATTACATAATAGCAATGCGTTACCTATAATATATTAATACTCGTATGTATGTTTTTATTTATAAATTACGCTATAATAATATATAATGGTATATAAACATATAACATACTTACATATAAATAGCATGATGAATCACTAACTTTTAAATTCTCATGGAAATACCCAGAAATAATGATAAGCCTCTCATTATGGTTAAAACATTTTCATATACACTAACAATAACAAAAAATATTCTTGAATAATATACTCGCAATTGATTACTGAAGTCCCTCTCGCTTTGACTACTAACGACTACGACTATGCTACGTTCCTTGCATAATATATGGTTACAAGACGCTTAAAATTCTGCTTTTTTTTTCATTTACATATTTAAGTCCTTTATTTCGCTTTCCTTAAAAATACCACACAACCGCCACCAACTGTGTCACCGCCCTTCTCCGTAAACTCTAACCAATTATACAAATTCTTCGATCGTCTTTAAATGTATAATTCAATTACAAATCATACTAGTAGTTTTTAAATATTTTAGTGCTCAAATTGAAATGAAATTTTATTTCATAATATTATATAATATCAAACTTTTAAACAAAACTTTTGTTTAATATTGGCGAAACGTCGCTTTACCGAGTATAATATAATATATTTTAAGACGTTTAATATTATTATACTTCTTGGTTCTTAGCCAACTTTTTGATCTTTGTATCGAGGAAAAATTATATTCACATGTTAATAAATTCACTTTGATAATTAATGCTACTCGCATGTAACCTGTACCTACTGTTTTTTAAGCAATTGAAAATTGATCGGTTGCATAGTATTTAAATATTCCAGTATTCTCAACAGTACTGAACAGAACAACGTTGTATTACTTATCTAGATATGATAATAATAGTATAAAATATTAATAATATTATACAATCAGAATGCGAGATAAAAAAAAAAAATTTGAACCGAAGTTTTGCCATTTGGTGACTACATAATTACGCCATTCTAAGACTCTGAGAAGGATGGTAAGTCACAGACTCCAATCTTTTTCAATGAAAAGAAAAATGTATTTACCTATTCAATACTCATTGAACTGATATTAAGTAGTTTGAAGGGGATTATTACGCTGCTTTTCTTTCGGTAAATTATCAATGGACCCCGTAACCGGAACGTCACCGCCGCCTCCGATAATAATATTACTTCCACCTAAAACGACAACGTTATAATATCAATTAATAATATATTATGATTATACACTATGCTCAGTCTTCGTTCGACTTGGATGTGTGATTTCGGTAAATGGTCAGCTATAAACTCGATCGATTCTCTTCCGAATACATACAGTCCCGGAAAAATAATAAACATACCTTGTCTGCGTCTGTTCTGCAATAATATTACATTTCCCGCGCTGATTTCGTTTCAGGGGACTGAAACACTATTATTCCATTATTGTTATTGTTGATGCTGTTGCTGCATACACACGGCCCACCCCAGCCTAGACCGATGAGATAATATATTTTTACTGCCAGTACCATTTTGCGTTATTATTGCGGCGGACGTTTTTTTCGGTGTCGTGCACTGCATAAGAAATGAAACGCCTCCCTTAACGATTTTCGTTGTGTTATCGCCGCCGATTCGTGTAGACATATCGAGCTCTACGTCGCAGTCGCCCGTGTCGTATACGTGAACAAAGTATAATAATATAAGTTTATTAGGTATTTAGAATTTTGGGAAAGTACTGTGGGCCTTTGAATCTTTTACATTTGTATTCCATATCCTCTAAAATATTTTCTTCATGATATACAACAAAACATTTAAAAAAAAATCACATCTACACATTGATATTTAAAAATAAAACAACATAACTTATGTTACATTAGTAATTTTTATCTATTACGTTTGTAATCGTAATATTAAATTTAAATATTTTAATAGTTTTTTAAAACCCATCAGTAAAAAAAAAATAAAGAATGTGTGGTTATCCAGGAAAAAAAATGAGGGCTCGGGTATTTGCCATTAATGGCCGCTGTCAGACAGACAATAACCATGGTGTAGTGAATAGACACTCTTTCTCTCTCCCACAAGTTTTAGTTCACTAACGGTGTTTTGTATTTCCAATTAAAAATATATATTTTGATTAATAATACTTTTTAAATTTACAACGTATTGTAATTGTTGAATGCCATAATATAATTAATAACTAATAAATAATATAATATAATATCTATGACAAACATGAAAAATATTTAGTTTCAACATTATATCGATCATTATAAGTTATAAAAATTCGGCTGCAAAAGCATTAGTTGTAATAACTTAGATAGGTAGTACATTAAAATTATCTGCAATAATTACAATAGATAACAGTTTAATCATTATTGCATTATATTTTGTTAATTAGATTGTTCTAAACATTATAATATATTATACACATCAAATATTTTTAAATTGGGATATTTAACAATTTTACATAGGTACTATGCCCTTTAAATAATTAGAGTAATTTATATTGTTGAAAACGTATCTTTATTGAACTGGATTAAACTGAAGCAGACAATAACTCTGTAAATAAGACGGCAAAAAATAGTTCAAATATTTATTTAGAATTGCATTGTTGACTTTCACGTCTTTTGATAAATAGGTTTGACAAATAAGTTTAAAGTAGTGACTGGAACATTATACATTTTCTAATACCCCTAAACGATATTCATTTTTATAGAAATATAACTTTAAATCAATAATTTTACATTTAATATTTTCTTTAATTGAAATCAACAGTGGTGTATTTTTATTTGAAAAATCACATTCATATATAGTGGCTGAAACAAAATAAATGGACAAAACGTTATTTAATACTGTAAAAATAGCAATAGGTGCTCCCAATATTGCAGCCATAATAGTATTTAATAATGCATAACATATATGTATTTATTACATGAATACGGTTTACAAAAGAAGATTGTTAAGTTTCCTACTAAACTTTGTACGTGACCTGACCGATTCGTTAGAACACTTATTGCATCGCATATTCACATGACGGACGAAGTCCATTCATAACTGATACAAAAAATATATAGCTGTATAGCATATATATTATAAACCATGTGTTAGTGTGAAAACATCATAAATTAGTTTTTCTCTACGTGTGGCCATCATTCTTTCAACCTCAAAAGTTAGTATAATATCTATTATAATAAATACTCGTATTATTATTATTATTTTTTTAATAACCCTAAAATGGCTTCGTTTAGGTAACTTTTAATATTTAATACTGATATTTACATTATATTATACTATGAAAACAAAAAACATGCACAAGTTTAACAACTAAAATTAAGTCTATTACCTAAGCATTACATTTTTTTAAAACATCTCTCCATTTAATTCATTTTGTTTACAGGGAATTAAAATCAAATTATAACGAACATTAAACATAATTACGTGGTACCTAATATACTACCTACTATTTTATGTTGGAAAAAAAGATGTATATATAATTTAAAAGGTAACCATTACATTTTTTTCAAGAAAAGTTAATGTAAATATAAATTAATATAAACTAAAATTGCAATTTTTAATGAAACTACTTATGTATTAAAATGTTTAATGTTGTTTCAAAAAATGTGGATGCGTTTTCACATATTCTGGGATTATAAATTTAGTTATAAAACATCGGTAACAAAATTTTACTATGAGGACAATTTTTATAAAGTTTTTCTCCCTCTCGACGAGAAATCATCAAAATGAATATTTTTGAATTGATTCAAATCACAAAACACGGAGAAATAAAATATGTATTTTCTTTTCTTATATTATCTTTCGAGCGCTAGGGAATTTGTAGTAATATGTTCTTACCTCTATAATATTCATACACAGAAACTAACTTTCCTAAAAGTTGAACAAATAGGTATATGGGTCATAAATATCGACACGCGAGCTTGAAACACTATTCTAAAATAAACTACTGATTACAATCAATATTTCTACTTAAGATTTTCGTAAACATTATTTAATAATAATGAGCTATCTATAAATTACTTTTCGAGGTATATCTCCGGTAAATTTTAAAATAATATTCAGCGTATTATTATTTTCAATAAAAAAAATCATTTAGCTAAAAATAATAATTAATGCTATTAAATCGTCTGGTGGACTGTAAAGACTCTAGCAATCCTTCGAAAACCCCAAAATTGTATACTTTCGTTTAAACTAAATTGCTTTTTTTAATAATTCAATTATACAACTACTTTTCTAATATCTTTTTCTAGTTTTTTTCTAGTTTTTTTCTAATAATTTTTAAATTACAGTTAATAACATTTTAAAAGTCAAATAAAAGCAGAACATAATCAATTTCGATTAAAAAATATTTATTTTTTTAATGTAGCATCTTAAACATGACGTTATATTTAATTGTTGAACGTCAGTTTAAATCCATTCCATTAAAATTTAAATGAAACTGAAATTATATTTTAAATAAATCAAAAAATAATTATTGTTCTACATAATTTTATAAGTATAAATACTTGCCTTATATTTTTATATTTACAATATGTATCAAGACAATGCAGTATACCATACATCCCGCTTTCGAACTTTGTGTCCCGTTGTCCCCGAAGAACCTATAAATTTCATATTTTAAGAAAAATCAACCTGCTGTAGGTATTTATTGATCACAATCACAATCACAATCATAAATTTATAATGTATACTGTATACTGTAAAACACTAAAACCTATAGTCCATAGATAAAAATTATACAAAAATAAGTACTTAATTGTAGCTGCAGCTAGTTATCGCTGTCACTGCGTCAACGCAATATGTTTTACTATATTTTTAGTGTTGTCATTTTACGCAAAATTATATGGTTTTCCTATTAAAATATACAGGTATCCCGCTTTAAATAAAAAAAAATTATGGTCACATTAAATATACCGTTACACGTATTGTGATAGGTACTTCAATTATTTGTAACTTCTGCCAACATTTTTTTAACAGTTAAATAAAAGTATAATACCATAATTTAAAAAAATATATTTCCAGTACCTATAACATTTTAAATATTTTAGTATATACTTCATATAAAATTTACTTTTGAAAAAATTAAGATAAATAATAGTAATATCACAGTAAGTATATAGTTACCAAAACTTGATTCGTTGGGATTTATACACACACGTTTATAAATATATTATTATAGATAATTAGTTTTCATTAGTTTACTCGCAGAATGTTACTAAGAAGATATAAATAATGTACTTTCAGACATTATAGGATTACCAAGCCATTATTTGGTGTCGAATTTCATTATAGAATATAATGATATTCATAATTTTGTTTTTTAGTATTATTAGTTTTTTTTATTATAATACATATTATAAATTTATTATTTATAACCTCATAGTCAGAAATAAATTTAAAAAACTATGTATATATAAAAAAAAAAACAAATAAATTAAACAGTCATGATATTATAGGGTATGCCCTACCCTTTTTCCTGTTTTTTTTATATAGTTAGTTTTTAGCATCAGAGGATAAAAGAACATACGATAGCTTACATTGTATACAAACACTCTATTAACAGACGCAAAATTTTAAATGAAAAAAAAACTTGAAAAAATAAAATAATAAATAGTAAAAAAGGAAAAAATCTAAGGAATCAATTTTATCTAGTCTTTTAATTTAGTTGTGCCAAAATATTTTCTTTTTTTTTTTTAAGTAAATTATAAATTAAATATACTAATCACAATTTATTAGTATCATATTTGTAATCAAAACATTTTTATTTAAATTCTTTATGATTTGAGAAAAATATTTTACATGAATACTATTAAATATATTAAGTATCTGTAATAGTTCATTTGATTGTTTATTTAGCTTTTAAAAGTAAAGTAATTTAAATCAATTATATCAACTGAATATTTTTTAATATTATTATAATATAAACACATTATGTAATCAAAAAATCCATAAAATATATTTTTTTTATCCCTTATAGTTTAGGCAAATATTTATTCATTAGAACAAAAAAAATACTTTTTTATTATTATATAAGAATTATTACTACCTAACGGCATGGCGTTACAGATTCTAAAAACTTTCCTTCTTCACGTCCTCAACAGTTACACACAATAATGTAGGTAATTTAGATTTAATAAAATTAAAATAAGACCATCAAATATAAATATTCAACTCAATAATTAACAATGACAATTTATTTATTTATACATTTTTTCAATATTTATTTAATAACTATTTTTTATTAATAATTAGATACAAATATTTAATTCAATTTTTGATTCCTAATGGTTTGAGTATCTATTAAGTAATCTATTCCTAGCAAGTTAGGTTAGCCGCTGTTTATACAGAATTTATCTAAAAACACTGTTTGGAAAAAAAAAATCTCAAAATGTTTTATTTGGCAACTTTATAGATTGTAAATCGAACACATACCGTACTTTAAAAAGGTATTTTTTCTTTTCTTTTTTTTAGTTTCGTAACAGTATTACCTACTGTGAGCAGTAAATCAGAACCATTTTTGAGTTAACCACGGAAACTATTTAAAATCAGTTTCAAACGCAATGACTTATCAAATATAAAACTACTTGCCCCAAAATAAATTCGTCAAATGTTTTAGTATGTTTTCCTTTTAGAGGATGGACTTTGAATTAATAAAAAAGCAAAATATATTTTTACTAATATTTAATTAATAGTTTCTGACAACTTGTAAGTTATTTTTTTTTTAATAATAATAATACTCAAATTATTTGGGTTGTTCATTAATTAGCTCCCCATTAAAATAATATGGTGGCGATTAAGATCCATAAAAAATATAAAACCTAATAATATTATTATTCTCGTTCGTGATTTTTTATTAAAAAATTTAATCGTATTATAAAATAATTTAATAATAACTGTGTTACAGTACCTACCTATGATATTATGATGTGTACTTACTCTTCTAGAACTTAACTTTTTAGTAATTTTAATATGTAATAATTGTTCTAATTAAGTTTTAAAAAAATATAATATACCATAGTAAAATAAAGTATACAATATTCAGGTCATCTGTCAAATAAAAATGAAGTAGAAAAGTTAATTTAATGTGCATATTAATCCATACCTAAAATTTTAAATCTAAAGACTGTATAATATTTTCCTCTAACACGCTACATTAACAAAAACATTACAATACTTGTAACGACACTAATTTACTGTGCACATTTTTACATATTTTAAAGTTCGAACATGGTTAACTCGTTGGTTCTCTATAAGGGTAGTTCTTCATATCCAATAATATTCTATATTTATTAGCTATCAAAAACAAATCATTAAGTAAGAGAAGTGTGAATATAATTTATTCAAATGTTTTATTAGAAAATATTTGAAACGTATAATAATTTCATCAACATAATATTCACTATTATATTATTTTCAGTAAACACGTGAAAAATATAAGTCAATTATTATACAATTTTACTTATTTTATCCGTTCAAAAAAAATAAAATTTAGTATTCCATTAAACAAGAGGGACATTTTTATTGAGTGTACCTAATCAAATTTTAAAATGAATTTATTTAGTGACACTTTTTTTTTAATGTATTTTACATTTGTATACACGTTAACGTTATGAATAATTAAAATGAGAAATTAGGTATTCTTTGAATACACAATTGATTATATAACTGTAAATGCAAAAATCTTAATTTTTCCAATAATATTTAATCACATTATATGCATGTACTACGTATGCGTATTGTTATTAACCCACTGACACGTGGTTCTGGGAATTCGCACATTGAAAACAACTAGAAATTTATAATTTAAAAAACATCCGTTGGATGAATATCATTGGGTGTATCGATTTTGAACATAAATTATTATACATTGACAGCTATATTTTATGTCCCTACAAATAAATATCTAATAAATCCGGTTAAAAAAATATACATGTATAATATAATACAGGTACCTATATATACGGCTAAACGGATATACATTACTTTTATGGTCAAATTACAAACCCGTCATTTTTCCATTTGATAATAAAAATGTTTTCAGTCCTTCAATTCCAACAACAATAAAATTTACTCGATCAAACAACTTGATTGATAAAAAAAAAAGAAAAAAACACATCAAATATACTTACGCATATTTACTACGTGAATAAAAGGAATTATTTATTAAATTTTATTTTTTTATTTTTAGATCAAATATGGCATAAAAATTTACATTAAATCATATCTTATTTTTTGATATAAATATATATGTAGATTATGTAGGTACTAAAGAGAACAGTACATATTATAACCTTTGAACAAATATGTGATATATTTTTTTAACTCAACATATTTCGTCCGTCTCACGCCCATACGCGTAATCATTGTACTTATAATAATGGTCTAGACAGCTTTATAAACTTTTCGAATTATAAATTCTACGTTTTAATAATACATATAATGTATACATAGGTACCTAAATATAAACAAAACGAGACTCAATTCGCGGTTTTCATACTGTTAAAATTTTAATCATACACGGAAATCGCTCATTAATTATAAAAGCCTTCAAAATATATTTTACACTGTAAACTTGCACCTTTCGCTGTTCATTTTTAAGTTTTATCTGATACCTTAATGGTGTATGATTTGATAATCAACAGTGTAATATTTTTTATTTTCGTTTATATATATATATATATAAGTATATATTATTTGATCGGAATTTGATTTTTTTTTAAATAATTCTTAACCAAGATGTAATGGTCGATTTTATAAGATAATCTTTCGTTATCAATACTCAAAACAGTCAGCAAACAACATATTTTACTCATCTATTATAATATAGTCCATTTTATTAAAATTAAAGATAAAAATAAGTTGATAAATGTTAAATAGCACTAAAATATGCATTCAGAAATTCTCTTAAAAGCAAACATTTGCTATCTCGCAATGTATTAACTTTTTTGAAATATTTGTTTTAAATAATTTTAAGTCATAAGTAGTTAATAAAACAACATAAAAAAAAAAAAATTATTATCATATTTTACATTGTTATAATAAATTTAAAAAAAATAAAATTTTGGACATGTATGTGTAGTTACTAGTTAGAGTCAGTTAGTTATACGACTTATAAATATAAAGCTTAAATGAGTGGAGTAGGGAATCAGTATTTTTAAGAAATTTAAAAATACTTGTGCCACAAATCTTAAAATATTTCCTAAAACGTTAAAATTTTTCTTGAATGCTTATTACCTTTAAAAGAATCTATTTGTTTTTAAATGTTATACCCTATAAACAATTTCTATTAAGTTCTTATAATACAATTAATATTCATACTTAGCTCACATAAACAAGATAGTATAGAAAAACTTATTATTCAATTATAAATGTAAATTTCATTGAAGTAAGAAATTATATCTAAACAAATGTAATTGAATGATATATTGTAGGTATATGTATATCTACAATTTTTAATTATTAGGAGGTATCTTATTATTACAATTAAATATTCAAAAATATGAATTCTTCAAAATTTACTATAATATTATTTATTCTAGTGGCGTTTCAAAATAAAAATGGTTATTGTTCCCCTTTGGGCCACCTCGACGGCCATCCATTGAAAATTTACTACCTGCGTGCAATACAAAAGGGTTTCTCAATACAGCTTGGTATAAAATATGAAATAAAATAGGGTTCTTTTCTTGTTTTACTTTACGATCACGCTAAAGATAACCATTTCGTTCTAACAAAGTTTTAACATGTATACAGCGCGGTACATAAAACATAATATGTGTAATATATTTTGATATTGTGACAGAGTTCTTTCATTGCCAAACTACACTAAAAATGAACTGCGGACTAAATTAATAAACCTAAAGAGGTAAAAAGTAATTTCTGAGAATTACTATATTGGAATTTTTTATTTTACATTTCATCACTATTAAATCCAAACTTTGAATTACATCACTCCAACATAGCAATTTATCGTTTGAAAATAAATGTAACCCCGGAGCACGAGACCAGAATTCATTTGTTAAAATTTCGTTAGTTATTGGAACGAGACAACAACCAAAACATTATTTCAGTATCCTAAAAAAATCACAAATACACACACAAAATAAAAAAACTTTAGTATTTAAATAAATTACACACATTGTATTACAAAATGTAGATATTTTCGGTGTCCTGACTATAAGTAGGCATAGTTACTATGGTTACCATTTAAAATAAGGTAAACATTATTATTATTAATACTTATTTTCAATCATAGCCAATTCCATCAAGTTGTTATAAAGTAGAGTTATGATTTTTTGGGGTGTGGTAATCAATCCTAATCGGCCGATAAAAAAGTTGCCACTTTTGTTTTCCCGTATTAGTCCACTATAACTGCAACAATGAGCTGTCTCCACCACTTTATTATTGTAACTTAAATATTTTTTTAACGGTCATAGTAGTATAGCAGATGAAGTTCACTTCAACTTCACTATAAACAATATAATATTCGAAGTCTAACTGTGAAATTTGTTGTACAATATAAAGCGCAATATCTTTAAAATTATTATTTTACCTTACTTTAACTTGTTTTACAAAAATATAAATTGAAAATTAGAATGGAAAAATTGATTAAAGATTTAAACCCTATTTCACAGTTTAATATTTTAAACGTTTATTTTGGATAATTACAATGAAAATTTTAATACCTGCATTAAATATGTTATACATTTAAAATGTTTGAATAATTAATTTATGTTTATTATTTATATGTTCTCAAATCGTATAATATATTATCATAATAAATAGAGATATTAAGGTAGATAAATATATTGGTATAAAGAAAAATCTAAAACTTTTTTATAAAAACGTTACTTCATCTTTTTTCTTTTTATATTTTATAATACATTTAGTAAAGCACAAAAATAATTAATAATATTATGATGACAAAATAATTAATTGACAATGATGAAAGAATGGAATAAAATTCCACATTATGGCGATGTTAATTGATATTCATTGAAACAATATAATATAATTTATAATAAATTTAGGTTATAATTCATAATCTAAAGTTAGTTTTATATTAAACGTACATTTAACGTTTTACTGTGATCTCATAAATATTATACGTATATAGTTTTTTTTTTTTAATTTTTGATTATTTTTTATCTACGTGTCGCTTTTACTAATTATATATATTAATCAAAATCAATATTACTGTCATAATTTGATTTAACAAAAACTTCTATTGCAAAATATGCTACGTGATTTTGTGTTAAATTTTACCTAATAATAGTCTTTGGTTTTTTTCTTATCGTTATTGATTGTATGATAACCATTGATGCACATAAACTTATGTAACACCAAATATATGTATATATTATATAACATATATTTTTTCACAATTTTTGACATAACCACTAAGTTTAAAATGAGAAAATCGATGGTTTGGCAGAGGTCGCTCTATATATGTTTACAATGCACGTACAAAACGTTTGCGGTGAGCCAGACGTGCAAAGTATGTAAATTACAAGTCAAACTCTCATCGTAAACATAAATTGAAATAAAAGTTTTATTTAGTGATTTCTAATTTCTTAAAAATAGGTATAACTTACTACACTCCAAATGTCTAATACAAAGTAAAAATTATTATCTGTCTAAATCGATAAATATAAAATATATAATGTGTATTATATTTTTATTATTATATGTATCGATTATTCAACGTTGTATATTAATCATAACATGTTAATCTATCGTATAGTACTGACAAAATTTGACAGTTGAAATATATTTCTTTCAAAGTTGTCCAATTCTTGTGATAAATTTTTTTTATAAACTTATTCGTCATTCGATACTTTAAAAACTTTTTATGCATGAAATGCAGCTTAAGTACATAAATATACTGTTATAAATATTTTAATTTATAATTAAATTGAGTAATTAAAATTAAAATTAAAACTAAAATTGTTTTATAAGATTATATAATAGTTAGTATGGATGATTATTCGAAAATGAATTACAATCGTCAATATTATATTCATATATGTAATGAAAAAAAATATATTCTTAGTATAAACGATAATTTAATATTATTCTTGTACAATACAAATTATTTTAATGATACCAAAAAGTTACATAAATACTATAAAATTGTACTTAGCTGATTAAGTAGTTTACATATTTACAAACAAGTTACTTTCTACGATTATTTTGTGAAAAAACAATTTAAAAACTTCATTTTTTTCAAACTAAGACACAACAAGAATATAATGTGTTAAGTTTAAATTTCAAACACTCTATTTACTATACAGTGCAATTCAGTGTAAACCCCAAAGGAATGGTATAATACATGAGGGTCAGAAAACTCAGTGATAAAATTTTCAGTAATAAAAATAAAAGATAATATGCAATTGGATTTGAGAACTCACAATAAGAAAAAATTAAAAATAAATCGTATCATTCGTATGAACAATTCATCCTTTTAGAAACATTATACCACATTTTCTCAAATCAAGACCATGAAATAAAACTCAATTTGTACCAACGAAATATAATGTATATATTTTTTAATCGTATAATATAACCTATAAAAGTACAATTAATCAATAGAAAATATCTCCTTCGACACCTCTAAAAGCTTCTTCGTGTATTGTGAGATATTTGAATTTTACGTTGCATAAAAGGTTCCGTTATTGTCGTTTTTCAACTCCTTCGGGATCTATTGCTAAGAGTAGGAAATCACATTATATGTTTGATAGATAGCAAACGGTACAAAATTTCTCATAAACTACAATTTTCACGATTTATTTTGAATGTAAATTACATAATATGTTTAATACTTACGAATATTAACGTGTAGAAAATAAAAATGTATGATAATATTTACAGTGACATATTTTAAAACAATATTCATCACTGTAACGTCCCACTAAATTTAAAATATAATAAATATGTACATAGCATATAGTCCAAAAAGATTTGTTTATGAATATTAAATGTAAATATTATTATAGTTATTAAACTCGAAATCGACTCAATATTTAAAAACATTTGTAGAGAACCCCACAATATGTACGCCTTTTTACAAGTCATAAACAGATGGTTATGGGGACAATAAATTACAAAAAGTTTCGATCAAAAGTATAAAGTATTTCCTTTAAGCCATTATAAATCCATATAAACTTAAATTAATTTGACAAATATACATCAAACCATCATCGAACTAAAATATAAAACTGGCACGTGTTTTTTATATGTATATTAAAAAATATTATAATTTTGTAGTAATATGACCATGCTCATATAATTTAGGTAGATATGAGTACAATTATTATCAAGCACACGATAGTATTTTATTTTTAAATCTGTTTTTTTTATAATAATTATTTAAAAATTATTTATTATACTTCATGTGTTTAGCGAATAATATATATATAATAATCAGTTTGTTTAACAATATGTTTTTTATGATATTTTCCTTCGTTGATAAAATACTATTAATTGAATAAGTAAAAAATTAGCTATTATTATTATAATTGCTTGTTAAAAAAATTTAGAACATTTTAGTTATTGTTACGAATGTTACTATCAGCATGATAAATAATTTAGTTATATAACTCTATGGTTATCGATATAGTCATGCAGTTGCATAATCTTGATAACAACTTTTAAGATACATTTTATGTGAATAAAACCTATAATATACGTTTCAAATTACGAACCAAAATGCATAACTAATAATAGTCATATCGATATGACCGTCTCTAGATGTTGTAATGAACATTTTCCTGTTTAAGACAATTAACACGTCATGACTACTTACAGTTACCATAATATTGTATACTATATGCGTTCCCAAGTCCAAGTATGAGTAAAAAAACACTTTTCACGTATCTTTTAGTCGGTTATAATACGGTAAACACACGTCGTATTATCTGTAACGTAATAATACTGTTTCGACACGTGCCAACACGGATTAAAAACTCTAAAGTAGGTCCAAAATCGTTACAGGTATTTTATACGTAGTCGTGTATCCACTCTGCTGACTTAAATTTAAATATTATTTGTTCTTATTTATAAGTTATACAAGGTGGTTCAACGACTATTCTCACACTCATTTATTTCATTGTTATAACAAATTAATTCAAACTATAAGTTTTATAATTTTTAAGTTTATTTAACATTACCTCAAAATATTATAATCTTATACTAATCGTGCTAACAATATTTTTACCTAATTTTCGTTTCAGTATTTGTATGCTAAAAATGATTGTTAAAACCAATGTCCCAGATAATGGCCATATATAAAATGTAAATTAATGGATATTAATAATTGTTTACTTATTACAGGCTACAGCTATAATAGGGACTCTAATGATTTTTGCAAATTAAAAATTCTAATTAATTATAGAACTAATCACTTAAGTTTTCCAATCATCGTATACGTTCTAAATCTATTATAATGGGCCATTAATCTAAGTACTTAAATTTTAATAACTCAGAAACTATTCATTCAAATTTCAGTCTATATAAATAAAAATTTTAAAAAAATTACCTTCTTAACAATTAACAATAAAACTAATGTCATTTAAAAAAAAAAATTGTTTTGTATCATCACAATACTCTCATTAAATGGTATAAAATGTATCTAAGTAGATACCCATTTTTAATATGGTTTTCAAATAAATTAACTTAAACATTTTAAAAATTATAATTTAAATAAATGTATTATATTTTATTTTATTTGTATTCTTATTTTTTAATAAGTACAGGCCTAGGCCCAAAACAAATGAGATATATAATATAAATAAAAAAGAAATAAGTATAAATAGTAACAGTTATAAGCAAAATAAAATATAAATTTCATACCAGTAAATTTATTTTATGTGTTTGAAAAATATAATTATAAATTAGGTATTATGACATAATGCAAGTAAAAACTGCAGATGGGATAAACAATATTGACAAGGTCTCACTAATATAATATAAATATAAAACTAGTTAATTATCTAATTTAAAATACGAAAGTACCTACGTAAATAAACACTGAATACCTAAGTTTAAATTTGTTAACCTACGTCAACGAATTGAAGGCTCGTATCCAATTCACATATCTACCTTAGAACTGTTTAATTTTTATTGAAGTAAATTTATATTTTTGTTTTTAATAGAACAATTATACGTAAAATAATTGTATTATTTTTAAAAATTCATTAGTTTGTATAAGTGTTCCACGATTTATTTAGATTTAATTTAGAGTGTCGTGGAGAAAAAAAATGTTGAAAACCAATGGCCGTTTTATATACTCTCATACGGTAGGTAAAGGGAAGGTTGGACGCATTATATCCAACTCAATATCCTCTTCCTAGACCCGCTCGTTTCGCTGCCATATTATATATTATATAAATGTATTAGTGGTAAATCTTTATTGTATCTTAAATGTATTTAAATTTTATACCTTGTTGTAAACAGTACTTCTTTGGCATGGAACATATTCCAAACAATTAAATAAATAAATTGTGTCCATAAACTCCAGTCATAATAACATCACGTTACCTGATTTCTGGTTACAGGTATGGCGACCACCGGCTAGCGATGGTTTCCACATCGGTATTGGTGTTGTGCGGCCTGCTGTCGGCCGTCTCCGTGGACCCGGCATGGTCCGCCAGCGGTCCGGTTATTCAGCAATGTCCCACGCACGGCGAAATTTCACCGTGTGTATGTACGGTGAAGAAGAACGGCGGTTTAGACATTTTGTGCGAGTTCACCGATCTGCAGCACATATCCAAGACGATGGCCGTGCTCAAGGGAAAACCCTCGCTGGTCATATTCTACCTGAAGCTCCGTCACAACACCCTGCCCAAGTTGCAAGGTTTCGTGTTCCTAGGCATGGACATCCGGCACCTGACCATACACAACAGCACGCTGGCCGTGGTCGAAGAATCGTCGCTGAGCTCTATCGGTGAGTATAAAATAATGATGTAGTTGTATATCACCGATAGGCCATCGAAAACGGCGATATGGTGGATGGTGGTTAGAATTATAATATATGATTACAAGATTTCAGCACGATCGTTTTCTGAAAAATATAATTTCACCGTAACATATATTTAATATTACAAATACAAATAAAATAATAATATATCATAATTCAGTACGGGTACTCTCCGCCTCTACATATTTCGTAACAACCTCGTGATTTCTGACATTAACAATTGTATCTTCAACCACCCCGAAAATTATCACCTAAACGGGCTAAACGTACCAATCCCTTTTTAAATCCTTCAATATTTCCTTCAATATTCAAAATATATTCTTCTTTCCCCGCTCTACGTGAGTTGTCTAGTTATCTATAAGAATATTATGGACCACAATCTTCAAATATAACCGTATAAAGTTGCACTGTGTCATTAAAACAATCCCGGTTTGGCATGCTCGAATAAACCGATCCAATCTCTATTGTATCATCTTTCCCGTCGTTTCATTGTCATATGCAGATATTCTATCAGTTTCTATACATGTCCGGTTCTATTTATTTTTATTTTTTCATATTAGGTATAAAATTCACAATTTTTAATTTTAAAGTATACACCTCAACAAAAACCAAACGCATAAATAATATAATAATATACTGTTGGCGTATACGACATAGCAATCCATGAATATACTTCCGGTTTTCTGAAAATTGTATTATATTTTTTTTAATGAATGCGTACTCTAAATTTTATGAGAAATGACTTACAACATTCACACGGTTTTTCTTTTTGTTCCTTAATTATAACTTAAAACCTAGCTTATATTATAACTTATAACCCCTTGGCACTTGAAAAGCTTACGCCGCGGGACACGTGGAGATATTATAATCAATAAATACTCAATGTTAAGCACGAGTCATCGTCAAAACTCAAACGTAAAACACACGTCATAATATAATATAATAATATAGTACGAAATTATTATTGTGAAACGAATTAATGATTAGAATGCAAATTTTAGCGTATATATAATAGACGAACCTATGGTTATATTTTTCATTGAATTTCGTATACCAACGATATTATTATTATTATATGATAAGATCTGTGTAGGTCTTGTATAGTGAGATTTTACATTCTGTCGAACTGTTTCGGAAATAGTTTTGAAAAGTTAAACATCTATCAAGTACAAAACACCGCAAGAATGTCGAAAACATCTATGAGTTTTAATACATCATCACTTCCGTTGTCAAACAATCTCACATATTCAACCTATCAAAAACTTTAAACGAATCTTTTTCTTATTATAGCCACCACCCATAAAAGTTCTTGGCAATAATAATACTTTCAAAGTATCAAATTAGAGATGATTGACAGTAACCTGACAATATCTCAAAACACATAATATATTGCGTGTGAGCACCTAACTATGAAATATTAAAATAAAGATTTAATTTTTATTATCCTATGATAGTGAAATAGTGACCCAATCAATACCTAATAAAATATATATAACAGAGCGGTACTCCACTGCATACCTTTTTTATTTTGAGTACTTTGGTACTCGTAGAAATGTTAACTAAATCAATTTTTTGTATTTTTAACATATTATTAAATATATTATATATATATAATATGTATATATGCATACATACATTATACATAAATACGTTTTTAAAATAACTTTTCTATAATTTAAATTTATCTGTAAAAAACATTATCAACAGAGCCATATATTTTTATTATTAGATTGTCACATTTGTATAAAGTTTAATATCTTATATACACTTAAAAACAACAATATTATTATCATGTTGATCATCCTTCGCGTGATTTTTGGACCTTGACATTACAGATTAAGACTGCTTCTTTAAAGTAAATATAAACAAATACTAAAAACTAATGTTAAAAAAAGCAAAATTAAAAAATATTTTAATCAACGAGGTGTTTTTTGCTATAATTATAAATATAGGGTGTCCTAAAAAGAACTTTTTTTTTAAATTGGTTGTCTTTTTTTGTTGTTTTTATGTTCACAACATTGTTCTTGTCATTTTTTTAATCTACTATCATTTCGGTTTGTTGTTGACTTGTTGTGTAATCAGTTTTTTCCAAGTGTCACTGTGGATCGAATGTCGATTGAAACATGTATGTTGGTTGTTAAGACCTTTTACCAATCTAACGAAAGTGGTGAGGAGACTGTGCAAAGACTTCATATCATACTCTGATGTTGCTCCCAATGTGTTACCAATTCGTCGGCTACTAAAAAATTCGAAAAAACTAGTTCAACTATTGATCTCAAAAACCCCGGTTAGGTAAAGGTGTCCTCGTAAAACTCAGCAGAGAGAACTGAGAGGCAGTTATTGTTAATTTTCTCGATCGGATTTCGGCCTGCCAACAAGCTGGTGGAAGACAATTAAATAATATTATTTTTCACACATTAACCGGATGTTATACTGAAGTTATATTTGTCCTATTTTTTGTAATTTTTGAAAAATAAAATTTTTGGGCTTATTTAAAAAAGCGTTCTTTTTAGGACACCTGTGTCTATTTGTAAATATACCTAATGCTCCTAAACTTGTATATTTAAAAACAGACTTAATATAATACGTAGCTACTAATTACCAAATTTCTGTAACAAATCATATTTTTTTTTTTATTAACTTAAATAAAATAAAATTTACATTTATTCATATTATAATACTATTAATTATTACTTCAATATAGCTCTTTGGTAGTTTTCAACTTGTTTTTTTAAATAACCACATTCGCAACTGTGTACAAGGTTGTATATCTGGTATCATGATAATTTCTTATATATTTTTCCTCATATTAATCTTACTTGATATAGTAGGATATATTTATATTTCTATGTTTATTTATGTCTATAAAGGAAAAGCGCTCACCCAATTAGATCTGTCTCAAAATTCATTAAGCAGTGTACCGACTCCGGCGTTGAAAAGTCTAGATCGATTGCTGATATTTAATTTAAATCATAACAAAATCAGCGCTATTCATGCAAATGCTTTCGAGGGAATGAGCACGTTGGAGATATTGACATTGTACGAAAATAGGCTTACCAACATTGAGGCTAATGCATTCGCCGGCACAGAGAAGTAATTCCATAGAAGTTTTTTATCTATAGTATTTCATTGATTTATATAATTAAAATTGATTCACAGGAAACTGAAACGATTAAACATTGGCGGTAACGAATTGAGTCGGGTACCGACCGGAGCTCTACAGACAATGGACAACTTAAAGAAATTAGAAATTCAAGAAAATAAAATAACGTCGATTAGTGAAGGCGATTTCATAGGTAATTATTATTACTGTTAAAAATTCAATATTTTTGATTCTGACATTTTTAATAACACTTGAGTACAAATTATATAATATATAATTACTTTTAATCATAATTTAATATGAAATAATTTTAGTACCCACAAATTCCTCATCAATTATTATAATTTACTGTAAACTTTTGAGCGAAATGTGGCTTTTATTGAGTTATCAAGTAGATGAAAATGTTAAATAGATTAAATATTAATAGCTAAGAAAATAATTTATTTCATAACACACATGGCACATACTAAACCACGTTTGTTAAATTAAAGCATTCGTCATATAACATCCATCTCTTTTATATAATTTATTTTTTATTAAAAATAATTTCAATGCTATTTTTCTCAAAACCCAAGAGTTCTTATATTTGTACTGATGTAAAGGACTTTATTATTTTTTTTTAAAAAAAGTATATATTTTGTTTATTAAGTATTGCGTTTTTTTATTTTGATCTACAAATCATTTTTAATTTTACTCCAAAGTATTATTAAAATGGCTCAGAGATGCTATAATTTAAAAAAAAAATATGTACACATTATAAATTAAAAAAACGACAAATAATAATTAAAATGTAATATAAAACTTCAAGTCTAAAAAAAAAAAAAAAATGTTTTTCGATAAATTATAAATAATATTAGTAGGTTATAATAATGTTCATTATTAATAATTAGGACTTGGGGTTTTAATAAATAATTATCATAAATAAATGTTACAACTGTAATGGCGGTGGCTGTTTTCACTCTTTTAAGGTTCGCCGAGTATATATTTTCAGTCAAACTTGTAATTATGGTTGTTAAATCAAAAAAAAATTGTTAAAATAAACTACTATTAGGTTAGTATGAATTAATTCTACATATTTTATTATTTAAGGTTTACAAACATTGGATATGCTAATCCTAGCACACAATTATCTTAAACACATACCTGCCAAAGTATTTCGACATTTACCTCTACTGAACTCATTAGAGTTAGACGGAAATCAAATATCGAGTATTGACGAAGAGGCTTTTTTCGGTTTGGAAGGTAAGAATATAACTTTAAATAAGACAAAAATTACAATCAATTTTGTTATACTATTATATTATTATATTATTTTACTACTATTATTATTATATCCAATTTTAAAGATTATATTATATATTATATAACATATTTTCGAGAATTATGCATTCCTCGAGTTATAAAATGATTGAATTTTCATCGTACATCTCTCAACCATATAAAAAATAAAACGCTCGAGTATAAAAAATATTTAAGTAGTTGTTATTTTAAATGAAACAAAATACAAAAATGCTTACCGTACATGCAAAAAGCTCAAACATAAAGTAATAGACAGGTATTTTCGCAAAAACATGCAACGCACCTTATCTATATGATCGGCACAATATATAGTTTCTCGATTAAGATAATAATTTAGTATTAGGTATAAAAAGTTATTAATAATATACTTGTAATTGTTAAGTGACTTAAGTTTTTTGTCATCCATCGAAATGGTTATCGTTATATAATGTGTATAAATATTAAAATAATATATTGATCTACCACACACTACTGGGAGTATTTAAATTGCACATTACACTCTAGTTACACTTTAACACGATATATATGCATATAAAATGAATTCAAATGTACCTTTTAATACATTGCAATACCGAATAAATCAGACCGGGATTAAGGTCCATTGAATTAATGTTCTTTTGTTACGACGTTTGCATAATCTTTCGGTGGAAGATTTCGAATTTATGCGAAAGGAAATCATATTATAATATTGGTGAATACTTCTACGCGTTTTATTATATAAATGAATAAAGTAAAATATAATATTTAAAACGGTGAAAATAATATAATTGTGGAACATTAAACAATAACATAAAAAAAAAAAATATCGTACCGGGAAAATAAAATATATATATAAACGAAGAATTTTTACTCGTTTGTTATTAAACTAAGCGGTCGTGAATTTTACCATGAAAAGAGTAATTCGGATCAACATCTATAGTAAGTAATTGCTTTTACAGTATGTAGAAATATTTGTTTGTGTACCTAAAAAATTCTCATAAGAACAGTTTCAAAACTTAGAGAAAGAAGATAATTCGATCAAGGATAAGAAAAACGCACAGTATAGGACAGTTTTTAAGTAGAAAATCACTGTACAATATTATATTTTATGATATTATGCATGAGTAAGATGTCAGACAAACATTATGACTCTCTTGTTTTAAGCCTCGAGCCATTTCATTTTCTTCAAACATTATGACTAATATATTATAAAATATATAAGCATACATTGAGTTCAGATGACGGTGCTGCAGAGAAAGTGGCGCGATCTGAAGTTCAAACACGATTTAAAAACTGTAATTCATCACAAAATATCACGAGGCTTTCCACCAACACACAAAAATATTCAACAGTAATTTTGCCATTGACAAATTTATCTTTTAACAATTTTATTTTATTTTGATATTGCCATCAAAAGAGTAAAAATAAAATATTTAAAGGAATAATATAGATATATTTTTTATCAATCTATTATTGATCTCGGACTCCCGTTTTAATACTTACAACCTCTATGTATATTTAATTATGCCAAGCCATGCAGTTATCCCAAGTTATTTTCTTATATAGTTTACATAAAAAAGAACTGATTTCCTTGTCACTAATTTTTGAATAACAACAAATTATCAATACGCCCAAAGGTAATAAATTATTTATGAAAACGCCAACGTTAAAAAATATCTTAAGGGTGAGCATGATTTACAAGTCAACTCACCTTTCATATACACCATTAACGCCAAGAATTTTTCGTGCAGATAGCAGTGGGTTCAAAATGTTATGTATAAATTTAGTTCGACAAGCATTCGAATTCGTAATTTATAATAAGAAACAGTAGATCAGCGTGACTAATTTTAGGAACAACTTTTTCGAACTATACTCCCCAACGTATAACGAACACTACTTTAATTATATAATTTAATTAGAAACCGGATTACGATAATATTTGAAATACATATAATATCGTCGTCATGACGACGCGTTATTATACAGTGTAATTACCAAGTATGCTCATTCCATTTTTTTTCAATAATGCATAATTATCTGATATTTAGAATTTTAAAATATATATATATTATTTATCACCATATTTTCATACTATTTCAGATTCTTTTTACTACTTAAGGAGTATTCTTTGGAGATTCAAACTTCTGTTTTTCAAATAAGAATTTTTTAGGACTATCCTTTGGTACCTATAAACATCTTAATAATTGAAAAACTACTTTTTCGTATTTTGACTTAAATAGATCAAAATCGTTATAAAAATGATCCACTAAATAATTAACAGTAAAAAAGAAAAGTTCTCATTTAAAAAAAAAACTATTTGACCACGTGTCACTCCATAAATAGTAAGATCAATTTTAAAATTGTAAATTATTGTTTTTAAAGTATATTTTAAAAAAATGTAGAAATTAGTTACTAAAGAAAATATGAGGGCGAGCATGCTTGGCGAAATAACCCTGTGTATGTATACGTAAATATTATGCATGCAGATATTATAATATCAACCGCTTTCACAATATTACAAATATAAATGTATAATTAATATAACTCATTAATCGCTGAAACGTTGCACAAGAAAGCTGATAAATCAAGATGATTTTTTTTCGCACAATATAATGGAGATCTCAACACTGTTTGAAAACGTATGGTTGGAGATACCTCTACCTACCAGATCTATAATACATAACTATACATATATGTATATATATATATTGTATATGGTGAGATAGTTGAAAGAGAAAGGCGAAAGGGGAGGAAAATAACACTCGAGCCGCAAACGGGGACTTATATATAGAAAAGAAAAAGCAGGAAAAAAACGTATAAAAAAGCTCGTTAAAAATAAATTACGAACTCCGCAAAAACGGATTTACAGCGGGCACTGTATTCTCTGTACGGACGTGTCAAAAGCATAAGGGGGGAGGGAGAGCCTGTCCGTTTTCGTTCGCTTTTCATTTGCAGCGAGCTCGAACGGGCCGCGTAGGCGAGAAACGGAGAACCAAGAATGAGAGATATGTACACGCAGAGGTACGACGAGACGAAGGGGTCGGTTGGAGAGATGAAAAGACGGTTGCAGACAGAACGAAGAGACCGAGAATTATAATATAGTTGACGACTGTAATATGCGCTCGTTTTTCGAGACACACTTTTGCCGGTATGAAAATGAAATATGATGTCGCGTTCTCAGCATTTCTCTTCCGGCGAAAAATTCAAAACAATTCGTCAACCATGATGGACACAACCCGCCGCATAAGACTCGATGACGATCGTGGCCGCGGTTGTTGTCACCGAATTTCCACGCAACGCTCTACGGTGATAGTGCCATGACTCCGTCAACGCGTACATAATTATATAATACAATACCCGTTTATCATAAAAATGTATGAATAATGCAGCAATATTTTTTTTAAATATCGAACGCTTTAGATAAAAAAAAAAAATTGTCAGTGAAAGTTGGAAATTTTCACTGTAAAATAAAACTAGGCCAATATGATATATCTTATTGGGTCAACCGATTCAATAAAGATTATTGATATTGAAAAAATTTGAAGAACGTGCTCATTTACCATACTAAAAATCTGGCTCCGATAATAACAATAACCGCACTCCGTTACCGAGATATATATACGGGTATATAACTGCTGTATGTCTGAATCGTGACGATATATTCATCGACGCTAATCGAGACCGTCAAATAACGTATATATAAATACATAAAACCCTACTATCCAAATTTCATAATCTAACACCATATAATATTATACGAGCGTATAGTATCAGCAGTATATATATATATATATATATTCGGTATACTACGCGACTTACTGGCCTACACATGTGTCGTGTGTCCGTCGATCGATAAAAGTGTAATTATATATCGCTCCAGCCTACGAACGGCGCAGGCAGGTACTTCCTATATAATATTATTATAACAGTGCGTTAGCTATGGTTACAGCGTGTGTAAGAGTCGCAATAAAACGATGTATTATGTCACTTTACGACTAGCTATTATCAGTTGGCGCACGTGTAGGCACATTAATGCGTATACCTATGTAGGTATCTACGTGTGTGTGTGCGTTTTAGTTTATGTTGACTTAACGACGGACCATAAACTTTTCCCGGAGGGATGCATTTGTCCTCAGAACCCGATTCCTATTTGAAACTCGAAAACTACTTACCCACGTCGACTTTAACACCAGATATCACCAGCAATTATCTACAAAGAGACGTTTTTCTAAGCAATCGCCATAATAATTCGTGTTGGTCATGCTTTCAAATGGCAATTCAAACTTTTTTCTAAAAATATTTCTGAAAACGATATCCTGAACGAAAAAATATCCCTCGAATGTTATACGAATTTATTTTAATAGATATTATAATAACTAAACTTTATTCTTAGAAAGGCATTGTGATTATACTGATTATAATACATATAATAATATAATATTATTATTATACAGATTCGTATAGGACAATTAGTTGTTTTTTTGTCTACTCTTATTAGAACATTATTTATTTTTTAGCGATATTGTTTTAAAAATTTAAGTCGCTAACTGTTACCTGATTAATCGTCTATTTTTAAATTATAGCTAGTTGATAACTGAATCTTAAATCAAATTATAATATAATTTTACAATTTAATAGAAGACTCTTTTGCCGTTATAAAATTGCGGCGATTGATAAATCATCGTAATCATCCTTAACGATTTTAGGAATTTTTTTTAAATAAACAAATGAGAATGAATAATTTATTAATACATAACGTGCATAATGATACGCTGCACGCCGCCGGACAGACTACCAGTACCCACCTATATAATGTTACCATATAAATTATGCGTGTATGGTTGTTTTTTTTTTTGTTTTTTTAAACTGTACTTTGCATATTCATACAATTTTATCCTCCGGCATTAAATCACAATGAACTACTGCGCATATGACATAGGTACCTATCTCTCGGCCTGGTCGCAGACGACTTACACACCACCGAGTATATAAAATATTATATTATGATATAGCGCCGAACACGCACCAACGGCGCAACGCGCGTATACCACCCGTATAATGCATAAGACCGCTCGATTTTGGGATGAATACTTAATCAAAGGCCTACGCGAGCTCTTACTGTTTTAGTCTCGTCTCGAATTAGGTAAAGCGTAAATAGTAATTTATATTTATAAAGCCCACGTGTGTAACTAAATCAAAAATCGTAAAAAGTGCGCACGATACCGGGCGCTATTCGTTTCTCTCCCGACGAGAATTCACCACCTCGGGCAATAATTCACACTTGTTGTTTGGTCCGCGGCACTGCTGGTATCACAAATTTATATTCATCGGACGCGGCAAGCTATCGAATCCCAAGATGTATTGGACAGCCTCCGAACCCTGTGGAGGGGGGGATTGAATGATTTATGGGCATTACGCTCGAATCACGTCTTGGCGGTCGTGCGCCCCGGCTGGTGCAGTAAAACGGACACTATTTTATTGGCTGAAATCGAATCTATAGTTTCAGCCGTGTATCGCTCGACAGAATGTGATCGGAGCAAGTGCTGACAATGATTTTTTGTGTTAATCGTTACGTTTGTACTATATACATTTATGCTACTTATCAGTATATCTATATCTTCCACGCCAATTTTTATAGATTTATTATCATTAATTTACAAAGTTAAAAGCTGATCTAGCTTAAGAAAATGATTGATCGAATTTCAGTTTAGATATTATACATTAAAATTATTGAAAAATGTATTTGAATAGTAATTTACAAGAAAATAAAATAATTCTAATTTGAAAAAAAAGTTGTCGTCACTGGACACTCTTTAAATAGTTAAATTGTTCTATAATTAACTATAAGTATTTGATAATATTACAATTCTTTAGTACATGTATTTACTTAAAAATTCCAAAAACCAGAATTCTATTAAACTGATTACCTATTAAAAAAAAAAATGGTGATGAGAATGCTTAGTAAATCGTTCTATACATATTTTAAATTACTCAATTTTTTATCAAAACTTACACCAGAATAAAATGAAACAAAATAACTATTATTTTTTTAAAATTACAAATTACTATATTATAATGATAATAATTTTTTTTTTAATAATATATACTATAGTATACAAGTACCAATACGCTGAAATGATTATTAAAAAAAAAAAAAACCCAAATGTTACAAATAAGAATGGTATGTTAACATTACATTATTATTTATTACATTAAATAAAAAAAAAACAATTCCACAAATCAGACTTTTAAAAACCAACAATAGAATTTAATTTACAAAGAAAAACAAAAACGAATGAAAAATTAATTTATGTCCGATCTGCGTGCAATAAATACGCATGCATACACCATGTATCAGCAGGTAGTTTTACAGGGACGTTTTATACTAGGTAAATAAACTGTACGTTTTACAAATGATGTGCAAAAATGTTGCAATAATGAATTATTGAGCATTTAACTCGATGAACGATAATTATTGCATTGTGCTTTAAATATTGATGTCGTGTGCTTATAAATTAAAAACTATTTTTTTTCATGTTTACATAAACTTTAGAAAGTCATAAGACGCACTTACGTCGTGCAAATGGGAAAAATTAACGTTTAACGACGTCCTGTAATACGCGTATGTGAAAAATAAAACTTAATTAATGTACCTACAACGATTAATAGTAAACGTGAAAATGGATAGGTATCGAAATAGTTTGTAAACACAATACAATATTGATTTAACAACTTTTAAAGAATATTATGATATACCGAACATATTTTATAAAATAACAATAATAGGAGCGAGAAAATAACAATAATTATAGTTTGTGAAACTGGTAGTAGTGTGTGTCCATCAACATACCCATTACGAACATAAAATTGTTCCGCAAAAATGATTGAAGCTTTATGTTATAATATTTTATTCTTAATATTTATCAGTCCTGTTTGATCAGTGACGTATAATGTATTATCATACATGCTGTATTTCTTTCATTAATACTCTTGGTGAGAGAAATCTATTATTGATAATGTCGACATTTTTATTAGTCTTTGCCGAAACGATAGGAATTTAATTATATTAATAATAATCAATTTTAGTTGTTTAGATATTTTAATTGTATTTAATATAAATTAAAACTAACTTATATTGAGCACGTGTTATTTTAAAATAACAAATAAACTGATTTCAATAAACTGAAATTTAGTTAAAATTTAAACATTTTTTTTTAAATTAAATTTTACACAAATTATTAAAAACGTAATATATTTTTTATTATTTTTAAAATTAAAACAAATTTTTTTATTTAATAAAAACTTTTATAACATTTTATATGAAATCATTATAATTTTAGAAAATACTTAATAATAGCTGTATTTGACGATAAAACATGTCAATATTGTCGGATGAATATAAACCTATACCTTTTTGAAGTATATACTCTCTTTAAGAATAGTTTTAAAGTTTCCCAATTTTAAATAACATTTTAATTGGTTTTTATAAACAGTAATGGAGAACATTTACCTAAGAAAACAATTTTAAGATTGAGAAAAATTATGACGATAAAGTAAATAGAAAAAACATTTATTTCTATTCCCTATACTGTGAAAAATGTTAAAATAAAAATATAATAAACGTGGCTCTTAGTGTAATTCAAACGATTAGATATATACATCTTGATTCATAAGGTATGTTCAGCTCCATTTTCTCTCTATAATAATATATTTATTCAAATTTTGATGTTTTGAATTTTTAAATATACTTAAGAAACATAATCTTAAACACTTGAATCATTTTAAACCATTTAATGAGTATCTTATACAACCTTTTAATTTTCAAATTTGAATTTTTGTTTAAATTGTTGAGTAGATGAGTTTTAAACGTTTATACATCAATAAATAAAAATTTGATAAGTAGAACCTATTACTTTGAATACTTAGGATATAATTAACCGGAGAAATAATTTTACATAAAATCTAATATTTAATTTTATAGGTACATATAATATTATGTTCGTAAACTATTTACAAACTAATTAATAACATTTATTATAAATTTAATATCTTCAAAACACCCATATCAACATAGACTATTATAACACTATCCTTAGTAATTTAAGTTTAATAGCATAAATGGCCTAATCAAATTTTTATTTAGGATTAAGATGCATTTAACTATTCAAAAATGTCTTCTCCTTAATAGAATATCATCGACCATTTTCTTTTCTTTTTTTGATGTATCAGCAATTGTACACAAAAAGCATTCATGCAAAACTTTTTTTTTTTAATTTTTAAGTAATTTGGAAGTAAAATTATCCCTCATAAAAATAATAGAGAACAATATTTTTTCTAATTCAAAATAATATTTTGTCTAAATATTTTCTCAAAATAATATATTATCTATTTAAATTTAGAAAAAAATATATTTTTAGTGAATAAAATATAAAATAAATATGTTAAAAGAATATTCTATATTATTTTTGTTATACATAATTTCACTTTAAGATTACTCGAAAATTGTAAAAACTACTTTTTCTTGAATGCGTTTTATCTATATAATGCACTTGGATTAGAGGGAAAATAAATAGTGTGCCAACATCCTCTTCATAGTTTACAATACATAAGAGTGGTTCTTATTTGAAAAAAAAATTATATCGCTACAGAACACTTTAAATTGCATAAAAAATCTAAGTATTTGAAAATATAACGCTTAAGTATGCTTAAAAATTCAAAAATCAGAATTAGAATAAATTTATTAGCAAATGGAATATCAAGGTTGGAATACTTGGTAAATTCTCTAGTATACTTATATAAGTGATACGGTTCTTTCATATTTTATATAGAATATCTTTTACTTAAGAAAGATAAATCCTAATTTACTCGTACTTTGCTATAAGAATTCATAATTATTAAAGGAATCGCCGTGTATATTAGGTATAATAATTTAACTATAGGTTTATGTAAATAACTTCTTTCACAATATGGATGTATAAAAGACTATTAAAATTATATTAAAAAAAAATAACTGTATATTCTATTAACATTGATCAATGGTAGATTAGTATATTATATAATACAGTAAATACTTTCCCAATTAACATCAGATAGTTAATTTTTATAATTGATTGTAATTTATACTTAATGTTTTTGTTATTATTGTTATTATTTGAAGCGCTTAGTTATAAAATTGATTTAAAACCCTAAAGTTAATGTAGATTACATTCTACATAAGAATGATAATAATACTTTAAAATAATACAATTTATAAAAATAAAAACAACGCGTTATTCGGTTATTATTACGCTAAATGTTTTTGTAATTTTTTATACAATCCATGCGTATAATAATAAGCTGTGCATACATTTTTAACAAACAATTATTTAAATTTGTCTCAAATGTTTACCAAATATAACACAATTTATTTAGTTTAAATTTGCAAATCGTGATTATGTATTCAAAATAACATCGAATAAGGTTAGTAAAAAAAAATAAATAATAATACTGATAATCACATTATTTCATATGAACACTGTATTTAAAAATAAATATTTTAAATCATTTTTATTAAATCGCTTTTTTTTACATTTTTATATACTGTTTGTTCCAAAATAAAATTGTACATAAAGATTAAGATATTATAATATTTCATCATAATCTGTGGAAAATTTGTCGAAAAAAAATCGACAGAATTGCTTAAATTCAATCATTCAAAAATTAATTAGAATTCACTGTAAATATTTAAATGTAAATAGATACTACTAAGTAATTAATGTTTTACGGGAAAGGTTCAATTATAGCAGTACACAAAATACATCCATTAGTCATAGCTTTTCTATTCAAATATCTTGATTTTAATTTCCGGAGTGAGCCGAGAATGATATTGGTTTTACAATAATGTATCCTTTTTCCCTGGACGACATCTTTTAGGATGATAAAAGATTTGCAAGGATATCGATGTTATGTCAATTATAAATGGTCATAGATTGCAACTTGGACAATTCTACAGAGTAAGAAAATTTAATAGTAGAAACTACACAGAATTATGTACTTGGCAGATACAGAAATATTTAAAAAATTATGCCATTTTTTTGCTAACTGTTTCTTGGACGCATAATTGTCTAAAATATTTAGATTATGTTTAAAATCATATGAGTCTAGGTTAATACAATTTTAATTGAATAGATATTTATTTTTATTTTAATTCATAAAATAAATTATCGTCATAGCTATAAAATAAATTAAACCGAAAATTGTGAGCCTTTATTGTAACGTTTAAACACTGACGGTTTTTAGTATTACTAAGTTGACCGTTCAATTTATTTCTAGCGTCCTGAAACTGAACAATGAACAAATGATATAGAAGGTTTTATGGCTCTATTCCAAACGCTATATATACCAAATTCCACTCTGTAATAGTTTTTTCAATGATATTTTGTGAAATACATGTTTTAAAATGCTTATCAAGCTAAAAAAACTGATATGTGTATAGTTTTTTTTTCAAATTTCATGTTCTTATACAAGGTAAATGTAACCAATGCTCTTCTTCTTTAAAACCTGATTCAGATAGTCAACTAAAAAATATCTACCTATATAATTACATTATTGAATAAAAAACATAAGTTAGTTTATAATGTTCATATAGTTAGTTTCTTCAACTTACGTATAATTATTTTTCAACAGTAATATTTAATAGATATTTCAAAAATATAAAATCTTAACAAAAATATTGGAATTTTATATTAAATGAACTAAAAATAGGTATAATATAAAAAAAGTAGTATTATTATTATTTTAAATAAAAAATTAAGTATGATAATTTTGTTTATTTCACTGAAATAATGTAACAAGCCAAAAAGAAACATTAGAAATGATAATAATAAACAAAATTAATATAATTGCGTATGCCATATACAGAAGCGTCGAGCACAGTATACCCAGAAGTCTAATTATATTATGTGCATTGTGCAATTTATGTGCAATTATAATCTCGGGGTTTTTTTTTTTTTAATCACTGATCCATATGAAAAATAAATACAAACTCATTTAATTATTATAAAAAAATTAATTTGATTATAATTAAAATATCTAATATGAATTTAAAATACTTCAATATTTCGTTCACTGTGTAAAAAATTATATATTTTCTTCTTTCAGAAAATCTTCAATATTTAAGATTAGGTGACAATAACTTGCATACAATACCAAGTGAATCGCTCCGTCGTTTGCATAGACTTCGACACTTAGACCTTAAAGCAAACAACATATCACATATTGCTGAAGATGCTTTCACAGGTTTTGGCGATTCAATCACATTTTTAAATTTACAAAAAAATGAGTAAGTCGTACCGAACCCATTATATTTTATTTCGCTCAATCGATCGAAAATTGAGATGCAATTATTTTTGTTTAGCATTAAAACGTTACCGATGATGGCATTCGAGAATTTAAATTCCTTGGAAATATTAAACCTGCAAAACAACAAACTGACGCGAGTGCCGGAAGAAGCGCTCGAGGCAATCGTAGACACCGCAACTGTTATTGATATTATGGGTAAGTCGACGGATATGCAACCAACCCTCATCCCCAACCCACCCCTCACCTTTCAAAAGAGTCCCACACAAATACAAAACATATAATAATAAATATGAATTGTAAATATACTGACAAATAAATGGGTTTTGTTTTCGAAAATCATTTAAAAGTTTTTTCGTCCACGCAAACGCCGCGTTTTTATACACAGACTTCAATTATTATAAAATATGAATATCGGTGGTGAACTACAACACTTTTCTCACCTTCTATCAATTGAAAACATAGCGTGAAAGAAAAAGATATTCATTTTTATTAAAGGTTAAACATAAAACTTTGTTACATAAATACACTGTTTTGTAAGAGAAATAACATTATAAAATATTGGCACATTTTCGCTACGTACATAAATATTCAATAAACAATATTTCATTTAATAAATAATTTATGATAAAAACTGAATACAATTAAAATTATGCGATTCAATTGTTTTACCATTGGTGATGCTTAATAATATTTAATACTTTTTTTTTAATCAGTTAGATGGTTCAACCTTTCAACAATTTCGTTGTTAATAAACGTCTAATAAAACCACCTTAGATCTACATTATGATAATTTTTAAACTGCTGTATATGTAAATATCATTCATCCTGTTCAAATACAATCATAATAATTTGATTGATGCATTGTAGCTGCGAGATAAAAATTTCTTAAGGAATATTTTTTTATTCTAATGAGAGAATAGACTTTTATGCAGTACCGAATACCAAACGTTTTTCTGATGTAGTTGAAAATGTTAATTGTCAGATAGGTATAATAAACAGTCAAAAAATAATAATTTTTATAAAAAAAATCACTTTATATAATATTTTAAGTAAATATATTTATATAAAGTGTATATGTATTCCATAAATAAACATATTTTTAAATATTTTTTTACAACGATAAATATTTAAAACTGTAATAAATAGTTATACATTTCATACTATTCGTATCCTGTATAATTATTAATTATGTATTAAATTGTCGTCATAAACTTGATCAATTGTCTAAAACATATTTTAACTAATATAAGCAGTGTACAATTAGGTAATTATAATATTATAATGTAAACATAAAAGTGATAGGCCGAAGGTATAAGGTAATTTTTAAAAATATCAACATCTTCATTAGTTTAACATAATTTGTTCACTTTATGATTTAGGTTCACCGCTACTAATTATATAGAAAAAATTCTACTATAAACAATTGTAAACACCTATCAATGTTATTCTGTCACGAAACAACTGTTTCATTTAACTGCCCTTAGTACCGCCACAGAATTATCCAATTTCTCAAAAAGGATCTCAATGATATGAGTAATGTTTTATATTATGTAATACGTAAGCACCTATATTATATTATTTACCCAGAAAAATATAAATTTTGAAAGATAAAAAATACCATCATTCCGAGAGATAAACCACACCTAAAATAAAAAAAATAAAAATCGAAAGAAACACCAAACATAACACAATATTAATGACCACTAAAATGGACATTATTTCGAGCAACTACCGAATTGTGACGTTCCGGACGATTGGGTTGGATAAAAACGACCCTTTTATAAATGTTTGGTATACCTGAATCCCAAAAGTTTAATGTTTTATTTATTTTTCTTTACCTCCTCAGATAACCCGCTGATTTGTGACTGTGACCTGCGCTGGTACAGGGATTGGCTGAAAGAGTTACGTCACCGGGACGACGATGACATCATTCAGAAGAAACACATACTCTGCCTGATGGAAGAAGAACACAGGTATATTGTTCGTTATTTATAAAATGTTATAAAATTATAATAATATGTATTAAGTATTTATACTCAAACAATTTCGGGGCAAGTGCGTGCGTTAAATCGGAAACATATAAGTATGATTTCGCTAAAATTTAGGGAGTGTAACGTGCAAAACTAATCAGTTACAAACTCTCTACAAAATCTAATTTATCTATTACATTTCTTTTTATAAATAATTAGCGAATACTGTGATTTATTACATTAATATAATATTATATTTATTTAGGTAATTAAGGAGGGTGCAAAATGATAGTGTTGCACCACTGCAAAAATTCTAGGGGTGCAAATGCGTCCTTTTGCACTCCCGAGATTACGTTCGTGTGGAAACCAAAAACTATATAAATAAAAAGAGTCAAAATAGATCCATTGATGTAATTATTATATATTTTCGGAACCTTATCCACATCTAGATAGAATTTAACTTAAAAACTAAGAAATATCACTAAACTAGCAGAGCTCCATTACATGTACTTCACTAATTAACTAACCTGATTAAACTGGCTCTTATTACTCAACACCCAACTTCTATTCAAAGCTAAAATGACAATGGTATTGTAAATTTGTAACCTGCTTGTTTAAAAAATAATGTAGATCATTATTAAATGTATAAATGCAATAGGTATAGTTAATATTTCATGACGAATTACTTATTTCTATTATCTCCATATTAATATTTATTTTATCGATAATTAAGCTAACAAGTTAACATTATGCAGCTTCCATAACAGATGGTCTAAATCACAGATTATGTTAAAAAAAAAATAAGTCCACAATTTCTATATCAGACGCCCATTTAATTGAAACTACGTTTTGGGAATGTCATGATAGTAGAGTTTGTATTTTTTCAAATGGAAATTACGTGTAAAAACGATTTTGAGCGAAGTCAGTGCGATAACGTATATTTTCAAGTAAAATTTTTAGTTGTACTTAGATATTTTGTCGGAAACATTGCCTTTAAAATTTAGTCACACAAGACATATTGATACTACCATAGCATTTCTATTTTATTATTGTTATCTACAATAGAAAATGTCACTGTAATTTCTAGATAACATTTATGCTATATAATATTAGTCTCAGACTATATTAGTCTTATTATGATGGGGACAGAATTTGATAAAAATAAATAATATAAACTAAAAAACTTTCTACAAATTTCAAACTATATTAAATACACTAATTAAAAAATATATACCTATTTGGCTATGTATATTAAATAATCTTTAATAGGTAAAATATGATTATTGCATGATACCCTTAAATCTTGTAAATTAAAATTAAAGTTATTTAAATAAATTATAAATATTTTTATTTATAAAATGAATAATAATTATTCTATAATCTTTTTTATTCTTTTTATTAATATTATATTCGTTAATGATTATAGGCCAATTTTATCCAACTTATTTATATAAAAACACAATGAAAAAAGACAGTATTCAAATGGAATATGACATAAGCTAATAAAGCATATTTAATTTATACCTACAAAACTAAAAAGCTAACACAATACAACATATCCAACTATTTAAAAACTATATTATTATATCTTGAATTTGTATATCTGATTCTTTTTGAATAAATACAATTTCAATTTTTTATTAAAAATAGATGAATATAAATTATGAATTATTAGTTAAACAACATTAAAACTGACAATTTTAATTTGGTTTCAATATTGTCATTAAAATTTCCTATATCAGACCTCTTAGAAAGAAGATGTATATAGTAGGCCTAAACAGAATTTTTTTCTCTGATTTAAAACCTAATAATGGATTATCTCTTTCTACATAAATTATATTTCATTAATGTATATTGAATAAAAACTGCATTTCCTGTAAATTTTGATAAATAGATTTCCAATTTGGTATTAATTACTACACTTGCATTCATTTTAACATTATTTAAAATGTGTATGATGTAAACAATATACTTATACAATATTTTAACTAGTAATAGCGTAAATGTAAAGTACATGATAATATTTTTTTCAACATTTTTCACCCACAAATGTAATAAAAATAGATGCGAAAGAGAAAATCCGAGAACAAGCATAGCATTAGCATAAAAAGTCTATAAGTTATAAAATCAGAAACAAAATCGTGTTGTTCTTTGATATAATGATTTTCCACTCTTTTGAATGGTAATTTATTCAAAAATAAGCACACAAATGCTAATTTACCTTGTTGTTAATAATATTTTTTAAATGATTATATTACACATACAGTATATATAACTCACATGATGTTGACGTAAAACAAACTTTATTAACTTTAAATCACTTTGAGCTTTTATCATATTTTATTACATAGGTACTATATAATATAGAAGTTTCTAATTATTTAACAATTTTACACCATACCAGAAAAGTGTAGGTCCGTTGCCTGTAGGTATCTATAATAAGTATATATAAACCATTATTTGAAACACTATATAAATGATCTAAAGAATTTTAATTAAATTTCCAGTTCAGTTTATATAAATCATAAAGTATAAGAACTTTGTAAATTCATTTTTCTACCTTTTCTTTTTTATTTCAAAAAAATTTAAATTCCGTGAAAGCTAGTTGACGGGTACTCGTTTTGCTTCGCTTGTCTCTTAGAGCAGTATAGTACCTACTTAAATATAACATATAGGTTGTAGTATTAAATTTGACAAGAGTGGAAAATCTTTAAATCAACTTATTAAAAATTGATTCTAATCATTGGATCTCGACCAAATCTACATCCACTGACATATTATTACCAATTCGTTGGTAGGTGTTTCTTGCACATAAATAAATTATTGAAAAATCAATATATGAACTCTCATCCAAGCACACATAAATAACACATAATATATATTGTATTCCAGGCCGTCAATTAAACATCAGTTTCGTATAGTTGCATACTTGTACCGTTCTGTTTATAATAATATATTTCAAAATATTTGTGCACATATATAATAAATATTGACGTGGATAAAACTTGAAAATACATATTTTCGATATCCTCCAAATTTTATATTTTTTATTTGATACCAAAAGTGTGGAAATGTGTGATGATTATAATGCTATAACATTTTCCAAAAAAAGGTTTGAAAATTGTATTGTTGGTTGGGGAACGTACGTTTATATACTATTGAATAATATAATTTATATGGTTCGTATCATAATACGCCATCCATGTATTACAAACATTATTATTTTATATAAGTTGTAATGTTTACTCGACTTTACGTTTTTAATATCGTATATAAATCAAGTAATAGTAGTAATGATGACGAATAATAATGTATCGTTGTTTTTGTTGTGTTTGCAGGGAGTTCAGTGTCTTGAATTTGCCAGTTGAAAGAATGAACTGCGTGGGCAAAAAATACTCGTCGTCAGCCAACGGGATCGGCGAAACAAGAGTCTTGTCCCGCATCCTGATAGTTGTCGTCTTTGCCCTACACCAATTCAAATAAGCACACACACACACACACACATACACACACACACACACACACACACACACACACGCTTACACTCTGCAAATGCACACGAGCTATCTAATATACAAGCCATAATCATATATATATGTAGATAGATATATGATATTATTTATTATAGCATACACCTACAAAACCGCCCGAACTCTCAACTCGCGTTGATATTAAATAAACATATCGCGTGTGCCAGTATGCACTGTGCAGGTACAGTGCCTATGGCTCAGACCTGAGTATATAAATATTATATATTAAAACCGGAAACTATAATATGGTAGGTGATAACCCATCACCAGTTACCATATGTGTAGAATATCTCAACTACAGAAAACCATCGGACGAAGAGCGTCAGAATTCGCGGTGTTTAGACTTGCTTTTGCCGCATAATATTATTGTTTTGTTTTGTTTTTATATTTATTTATTGTTCTTCGTCATTTAAAAAAAAAATAAAAAAAACGAAACGACGCACCCCGAAGACAACTGTCATTATCGATGCGATACGATATCCTTCATATCGATATCGAACCAACACGATAGGGCAGTCATACAATGCGATTTCAATGTGCCGACTAAGATTTCGGTCTATGCAATATTATAATATCACCTACACTCACGTGTTTGTATATTTTTTATTATTTTTTTTTTTTTGTGTATATTTTTCGTTTATCGTTTTCTCAATTTGGCCGACGAAACGTCGGACCTTTTGCCGACAACATATCAACCACATATCATCCGTATCGTATTTAAGTATATAACATATTTTATAGGTAATAATAATTTAATCGTTACAATAATATACTAATAATAATATTATATTTTGTCGTAACCGCACAGAAAATGTGTAGCGCGAACCTTAGAGACGCATGTGTTATTTAGAGTCCAGTGCAGTTTTACGTGGTGTTTTTTTTTTTCATCAGAAACATTATACGCTTTTACAATATCTATCCCCGTGCGTGTCGTAAATAATTTAATAATTTATATTTTAATGTCACTGTGTAGTGTGGAGTGGACAACGCAAGCGTGCACCGCTCGGACACCGCGGTGGTTGTTGTGTAGGTATAATAGTACATGTAGAGGTAGGTAAAACAATTAGGACACGCTCCAGGAATCCATCGATCGTTTTCGACGATGACAGTGACGTCGAATACATTATACGGCAGCGTGTAGCACTATAGTAATTATTTTTAATTTAAAATTATTGCCGTGAACAAACCCATCCAATAAACATAGAATACGAAGCCTTGAACTTAATGGTTAAGTTTTTTTTTTTTGTTCGTTCATCATTATAATATTATTGTCATTTGTCAAATTGTACGACGCTACACAATATAACACGCGTGCATGTACCACCAGTTACTTGTTGTGTGTCCACATTATTGTTTGTCCATATTATTGCTATTGCCCTGTTAGTATACGAACGTCACTATTGAGGATTTCAACAGTCCATTGGAAATATTTAAACGTCTGCGGTGATTAAAATCGTCCACAATCCATCAGTGAAAATTCGATGTTTTCGCCGAATAGGATAACAACCCAACATATCTATTACCACTAGATAATACAACAAAGTGGGTATCCCATAGAGGCATAGACCCTTCTACCCTTATAATAGACAAGAAATTTGAATTTAAATGACAACAGCATATCACGGCAAAGCCCGCCTTGACTACAGATGTGCTAATTTTAGGTTGGGTTAGGTTAGGTCAATAATTTAGTACACTTTTTCCTAGTACTAATTTTTGAATTTTGAATTTTTTTTTACTATATTTTTTTATCTTAATGTATGTATGTATTTATTATTATTATTATTGATACAAGGACGTTAATCCTTATGGTTGAGTGAATAATCCATATAATATATTTAGTATTAGTATTAAAAACAAGTATATAAACATCTTTTTTGACACATCAAAAATACATTTATAGTAACCCATGTTTAATTTATAAATTAAATTCAAAATTAATTATTCGGACATTCGAACCATTCGCCATCTATTTTTCCAGGTCCGGCGTACAATCACTTCTTGTCTATTAGCATATTGTATTAAGTGGTCTTTATGGCAGCGTTATTAGACGTATATAGGTAATCAAAATGACTGGTCGGCGAGCATTTGACGTATTAGGTACTGCACCATGCACGCGTTGCACATAAATATATCATAATTAATAATTATACATGATATACAATATTGTTCAATCTGTAGGTATACCCCTCCGCTACAATTTATGTACGTAGTATTTTCCGATTTATATTTTGATTTGATTTTCTGTTTTTCATATAGTGTCTTCATATTATAAATATCTAGTATCTACTATACTATATCTTGCACGTATAAAGATGAAGTTTAATGCGCTATACAATAATATACCTATATGAATATGAAAACTATTAACCATATACTATTTTAAATTTAGAAATTTTGTAGATGAGGTTACTATAGCTGAACAAAAAATTGATTTTAAGTCATCATATAGTTATTAGATGTACTTGTAGGAATGTTTGAAGTTTGAAGAGTGTTATTTACATATTATACGATTGATTATAATATTATTATCATTAATATTTAAGCTTAAAAACCATTCGCAATACATATCTTAATAAATTACGTAACGACGAGAGCTTATGATTCTTTGAAAAACCGGGCGGGACGTTTGTAGAATAACATTATAAAAAAATAAAATGTTTTAAAAAAACATCCATAAAACAAAAATTAAGTACCATCAATTGTGTCGTGTCAAAAGGTCGTTATCGGCATCGTCTTGCTGGGTATTGCCAAAGACATAATTAGCATACGACTTACGTAATTTTAAATACATTTATATGTGATTTATGAGTTTATACATTTTAAGACTATTAGGATATAATAACTATTATTATTATTATTATTACATAATATACATAAAAACTATATTGATCAATATAGACATTTAACAGCGATACATATCTATAAAATGCATATCCCAAAATGTAATCATTTTTTTTTATTATTATTATAACTATATCATTATATTGTATTTATATTATTATTATTATTATTATTATTATTATAATTATTATTAAAAAATTATTATTATCGTACGCATATTTTAATATTGTTGTATTTTCGTAATATTATTATAATATCAATATCGTGGATATAATATTAAAATAGTAGTGTAGAGTGTTCATTTAATATGCATTTACATCACGTATACATATCCGTAATAAGAACCATCATTATTATATAACACTATATAATATAACGGAGTAAGGCCATGTTTTTATGTGAGTTTTCTCTTTTGAAATAAATTTAAAAAAAAAAATTGTTTAGACCTTTACTACTTATATTATATAATTGTTTTTTATAGACCTTTCTTTTTGTTTATTTGAAAAAAATACAATCTGTATTTATTTAATACAATAAACAATATAAATAACAAAAATACATAAACACATGATAACAGAAGTCATCAAGTGATGAAACCTTTCAGAAAATTAGCTTATTAATAAACTAATTTAGTGGGTAAAAGCACCAACGCCTTTCGAGGTGGCGTGTTAGGTTGTCAGGAAAAGTGTTTGGTGATTGGTAATATATTAAAGGATTAGGATGCTGATGAAGTTTTAAGTGAACCCGTTAATAATGGCTTTTGGTTAGTTAATCTAAGTTTTCATTTCCTAGTCTTTGTGTAAAGATTCATTTATTACGTACCGGGGGACGAAGTCTATAGGCGCATAGTGATTGACTGAAAGGCTTGAATAGTGTGCGTTTGAGAAGGTTAAGCGTATTCTTAGATTTGCATACAGTAAACCCAAGCAAGTCTCAGTAGAGATTTGTACAGTTTAGATTTTGTGCAGATCGGTAGCCTAGATTTAAATTTAGGACGAATAAGATAACGGTGGTTGTCAAGAATTTTTCGTTTGGGCTTATGGTGAAGATCCTAAGTTAATATTTTGATCAATATAATTCCGATATATTTAACCTTATTATAAGATATCTCAGCTCCTTGAAGTAGAAATAAAAGAAGATTATTTTTCCGAAGTGTAGGTAAATGGTACATAGAAAGATTTTTCGGGATTTATTAAAATTCTCCACTTGGTGTCCAGGTGTTTATTCAAATTCAAATGAATGGATTTTGGAAATCGGTTAAATGTTAAATAGGATCCAGTATAATTGTATCGTCAGTATAGACTGCTATAGGCAATATTGACTGTTTTGGGAATATTTTATGTATATATAATACTAACTGAATAACTCGGCTTCGCTTGTGTTAAAGTGTTAAATAATCGATTCATAATAAATTGTTTTTTGTTATGATTAAACTATTTAAATCCTAACCATGTAATATATATATAACTATATAATATATATATATATATATATATATATATAATTTATGATATTTATAACTGAAATGACAAATAAAATGAAATTAGAAATAATAAGAGTGATTTACTCGGAGGAGTATTTAGAACAACTATGTGAAAAAAATAATTTAATTAATTAAATGACACGCTAAAAACCTGTAATCTTTAAATACAACCCCCCCCCCCTTCAGACAAAAAATAATGAAAAATCGGGTGACATAGTGACACTCAGAAGAATATTTTGAACCACACTGTGAAATAAAAATTGGACAAAAGTTAAATAGCATCGTTACAAAATTAGAACATAAAAAAGGCCTGTTCTTCTTTTATATATATATATAAGAATCAAAGGATCTAGGTATTAAATACATTGGATAACGAGTCACTTCTTCGAGGATTGAAGATAAGGAAGATTGAGAAGTACAATAATATTGAGTTGCCTTACCGAACTGTAAATGTTTAATTACAGAGATTATTTTTAAATATAGTAAAGTACTGGAAAGAATAATTTTATTTTGCAGTAAAGGTCGACGTGCCTAATTTTGTCAATTTCTTGGGCCACATCTAGAAAAACTCCAAGAGAATATTCCTTATTTTCAAATGAGATTTGAATTTTATTAATAAGCTTTTGTATTTAATGCATTATAATATAATTGAGTGAGTTGTCCTGAAGCCGAGTTATTTGTGGGGTTTTATATTGATAAATAATAATAACCTAATTGTTTTAAGGATATTTTTTCAGATAATTTTGTTAAAACTGATAGCAGACTTATACGTCCTTTATGGGACATTGTGCACCTATATTATTATAAATCGCTTATTTAATTAACCTGAAGATTAGATTATTAGAATTTTCAACTTTAACAATAATATTAATCGATTAATCTTTTACAAGTCATAAACGAATAAATTATAAAATCATCGTTCTGCAATAATAGCTAACCACGGCCCACGAAGCAAATTTCTGTAGCTTGGTATCCATCTTAGGTATCAACTTGATCCAATTTTCTTCCAAAAACCATCACTCTCAAAGTTAAAGAATGGTGGTTAGGTTAAGAAATACACAAAAATAACAATAATAGAAAGACTTTAAAAATTACTGGTCGCTAACAACAAGATTTGTAAAATATTCATAAGTTATTTTTAATATCTAAATAAAAAATCTTAACCTCTTCCAATCAAACACATCGTATCCGAATGCCTCATATATGAAACGGATAAACGGGAAGCAGGTGTATCAAACATTCTGTCAGAAGCCCTCCACCCAGACAATACAAGACATAATCACCTTTATAGTTAAGACCAACCTTATTATTATTTTATAATCTATAACTTATGTAATATCTAATCTTCTGTATATGTAAAACTCTTTGTTGTCAATTGCCTTAGACGCCGAGACTTAATTTAAATAATAATAAAAAAAAAAAATCTTAACATTTAAATAAATAATAGAAAGACTTAAAAATGTACTTAATTACCCTAATAAATATTTGAAGGGTAGGCTTAGTAAAAATCTATATATGATACATTATTTTAAAATGAATACTGTTCTATAAATGTTAAAACATTAGATGTTATAATTAACACAATAGCACCGTAATATTATACTAAACTATGATATTAAATTATGAAAAAAAAATGTTACCTTAACTTAATCTATAAGAACCGAACTAAGTGTTTTAATAATAACGCAAATAGTTGGTGCAGTAATTCAGTAATAGAAATATGGGATTATAATTGTTGTAAAACTGTAAAATCTTGTATTCATTAAAAATCTAATATGTACAAACAATGCAATCTAAGGCTAAAACTGTTACATATAAATAGCTAAATAAACTTACAAACATTTTAATTCTTTTTTAAATTATACAAATATTAATGTAATATATAGTATAATGTAGTGGTATCAAAATATATATTTATCTATGGACTATGACAATTGTCATAGGTGAATTTAATTGGTACCTAGGTAGGGAATCACCTTTATCATTGATTGTACAAATCTACATTAATCTAACCTAGGTGAGTGCATAAGCGCAAATAGTATTGGAAATTTGGAAGGACTGTAGATCAGGCCTATACTGGATACTTTTATAATGCTTTTAAATAAGGTATCACAAAACATCATTAATTTTTACATAGAAACATAATAATAGAACATAATTTTGTACTAAAAAATATCTATGTACATTTAGTTGTTAACTAAAAAGTCTAAAGAATTAGATACATATATATATATATATATTATATTAGACATAATATCATAATTCATAATTAACTAATTATAAATTGAATTTTTCATAGAAACATATATAAATAAATAATATATTATACATACCTGTTTTATATATTTATATAGGTATATAGGTACCAAGCTACTGGTACAAGTACATACTGGTATTACTATATTATTGTAGGTAATATATATACCAGATACCTGTGCATTAATCGTTGTCCATTATATTAATTAATGTAAATTAGAATGCTAAGTTAACACTGTTAGTTTTAAAGAATCTATATCTATACAACCAGAATTTATAATTATTAAGCCTATTAACAATAATTTATCAAATAAATATTAGGTATACCTTTTTTTAATAACAATACAAAAAGCATATTTTATGATTTAATAATACTTGGATACTTAACTTGGATAATACTCATTCAACTTTACTTTTGCACTCTGTAGTAAAAAGTTTCCAAAAACTTAATCTAAAAATACTTATAATAGATATAAAATAAAATATGGAAATTTTAAGTTATAATTGAGATAATATGTAATAAAATATAATTCTAAATCAAATTTAATATTGATGAAGTATGTATTAAGTTATTTTTATGAACACTAGGTATATACACCTCTGTTCAATATAATAGTGTAGGTATTAATGCAAGTTCCAGAATTCAAATCTATAGTAAATAAATTACTAGATTATGTAAAATTTTTTACACAGAAAGTATAATTTAAAAGGTTGTTCGGTGTAAATTGCTTACATTTTTTAATGAAACTAAAATCCCCCCCCCCCCCATTACAATAATATTTTATAAAAATTATATATGATGCTTACTGCTTAATACTATACATACTGACTTTTAAATTAGATGGACTTAGCCCCCTCCTGTTTACGCCAATTTTCCGGTGTGATGGCTGCACACCGATGTCTATTATGCATTCTAAAAACGAAAAACCAAAATTGTAAAGTCTGGAAACAGAACAAAAAAAAGTTATCTTACATATATTAAGTAACAAAAAAAAGTTTTGAAGTTTTCAAAATGCCAAGCCTGAGGCCAAAAACAAAAATGTAATTTAAATATATTTCTAGACATTTAAAAAAATGATGCATAATTTAGAGTCGACATTGTAAATTTAGATGTATACCTTTCTAAATAGAAAAAATTATGAATAATTATTACAAAAAAAATTGTTAGACTAAATATTGTCCTCAAACAAATTGCATGTATTTTCAAAAATATAAAATTTAAAATGAGATATAAAATATGCTGTGCAAAAATGTTTGAAAATACAAAATTTTTCATTTATTGTTAATTTCATAATTAAAAAATATCAAAAGTCTATAGTCACAATAATTTTTTATGAACATTTAAAGTTAGAATTTTGATAAAATTTGCTAAAATTAGTAAATTATTTTCTAGTTGGAAATTAATATTTTTTTTTGTTTTTATACATAAGATTTGAAAATTTAATACAAAGTTCTTCATTAGTTTTACAAATCCAAATTTAATTTTAATATAATATTTTCATATCCTTGTGACACACTATGTTTATTATTTAAAATCCAGATAAAGGTAAAACACGAATTTATAAATAGTATGTATTTTATTTTTAATAGATGATATAGTAAATTAAACTATAACTGAAATAAAACAAAGAAAAATAATTTAGAAACGATTTCATATTATGTTCAAATATTGATATTATAAAAATATATTTATTAAGCTTTTTTTTGAAACTTTGAAATGAAAAATCCAATTGAATCTTCTTCAGCATTCTCAGGACCAAAGCGCCTTACAAGTTCACACAAATTTTCATTTAATCCCACCTATAACAAAATTTAGCATGTAAATAAAGACAAGAATGACAAAGCAATCATTTAATTTACTTGAGTTGCAATTCCTGGACTACCAATTTCAGAATTTATTTTAATTAGTTTCATCTGTGGAAACTTTTCAAGAACCCAAGCTACATTGTGTTCATTCTCCTCTAGCGTAATTGTACATGTACTATAAACTAAAATACCACCAGGCTTAACAAGATTTACAGCCTAAAATACATTAAAAAATTAAATAAGTATTTAAATTTATCAATATTTATTTTAAATATACTGATTGTTATCCAATTACATTTATTAATAATTTTCTTTGCAAAGCAGGAAAACTTTTTATTAAATTTTCATCTACTTGAATATTAAGCAACGGCCGTTGTCCAAGGTTACTACACGGTGCATCCAATAGTACACGATCGAATGACTCATTTTTAAACGGTGGTTTATTATCATCGTTATTTATATTGTTTGTGTCTACACTAATTAAAGAATCAAAATGATGAATTTTCACATTTTGAATTCCAAAATTGTTGCACCGAAGTTCAACTTTTTTTAATTTTGTTTTTGATTTATCTATTGCATATATTGAACCCTAATAATAAAAAAATTAATAATTAATTTTTTATATTTTACTCATAACGGCACATATCTTTTTCTTAGTTAATTACTCATTATTAATACTGAAATTAATAATTCATTAGATTCAGAAAGTTAGGCCAAAAGCTTGTCTACATGATCAACTCACTTTATTATTCATTAAAGTTGCTATGTGTGTTGTTTTATTACCAGGTGCTGCACACATATCTAATACTTTAAGGTCGTTTTCATTAACATCGAGAGCATGCCCAGTTACAATTGAAGGTAAATTTTGTAGCATTCCATATTCATCAGGCAATTTGAATGAAGGGATACCTGTAACAGGATCAGTCATCTCAACTGCAATACCTCTAAAATGTAATATTAAGTATTTAATGAAATACATCAAAAACATAATACACATTTAATCTTACTTAGGATTTATATCACCATTAAATAACTGTCGACGATTCATTTTAGCAATGCCATTGCCAACAAACATCTTCATTGGATTATCATAATATTTTTGATAACCTCGTTTACACCCTTTGGCTAAGTCTGCATAAACTGATATGAATGAATCAACTTTTACTTCTAAGAAATAAAATATTACTATTAAAAACTAAATTGTATAATTAATTTAAAATGCATGTATATGTAATTAATAATATAAAAATATTATCAATAATTAAAATTATTGTAAGTTTTAGTATAACACACAATTCAATATACATAATATACTTTTTAATTTCAAGATGGTATACTACAATAAAACCATATTGGCATATTGATATATATTTATGCCTATAAGTAGCTACATACATTTTAAAGAACCATTATCAAAATTGTATTATAATTGTATATTAATAATTTTATGCAATGTTATTGAATAACATACAAATAATATAATTTATTTTACCAGGTGTCATAGCCATAATCCCAGGCGCAAATATATGAGAGCCTCGTAATGCAGATTGACCAGTAGCAATGTCAACAATCACTTCTTCATTTTTAGGACTCAAATCTAATAATGACTTGTCTATTGGTGAAATTACTATACAATCACTCAAATGTTTATGTACTCTAACTGAATGTTGGGTTTTTTTACTATTTTTAAGTAGTTTCAACTATAACATAAACAACGTTTTACAGAAAAAAACTTTAAAATATATAAATTGTTTACAATGTAAAAGTTTATTTATTTGAAATAAATTAATCATGCCATACAAATATTTGTATAGCTTGAACTATCTGACTATTAAATAAATGATAGCCATACATATCATACATAAAAAAGGATAAGAACTATAATTTTATCTTATAAATTTGTTTAATTATTAATTCAATTTTTATTTTTGCAATTAATTTATAATCATATAATTATTACAAGATAAAAACTTCACTATGAAAATTATGTTTTAAAAACTGAGAGAAAATACTATTCTATTAAGTCTAAATTAATTAAGAAATATAGGAATGGAAAGGAATTAAATAAAATATATACATTACATTTAATATTTGTTCGTTTATGAAAGTAATAACTTCTAATGGTGTAATCTTCAAGGTATTAACTCGGAAATAAGAGTTTAAAGGTGCAGAAGTCAACCATTGTGATACTTCCTAAGAACAAAAACAAAAGTATCTTATTAAAATCATATACATATAATTTAAATATAATATGTATTAAACATTTTAAACTATATAATCCTAAACAATATTTACTAGAACAAAAATAAATAATTTAAGTATAATAATCACTAATCGTGTTATTAATACATTGTTAGCCATTTAACCAACAATAACCATCTGTAATTACCAAATTTTATGCTCTTATGATATACTAAAAAAGTGCAGTGGGATAGCAGAATTAATAACGTTTCATTTGATGTAAAAAATTTTATTTTTATTTTTTTAAATATAATAGTATAACAAATAAGATATAACATGAATAAAATAAGTAAAAAAATAAATTTGAAGTGCAAACAAACTATATACCTAATATGATCACCAGCTGGTCACATGGCAGTTAAAGTGTTAAACATCTCTCCAAGAAAACCATTCTACCTTTTTACCTTTATTTTTAATAATAATAATAATTTTAATTATTGTTTTTCTCATTGTCTTATTAATCTCTTTCCATTCTTTTAAAAAATTATTCTAAAAATAATCTACCAAATTATTATTAATAAAAAATGATTCCAAATTCACAGTTTTTGTTTTAGCTCTCATCATTCAGCTCAGTATACAGTATATATAATTGTAGATAATATTTCCCTTTCATTAAAAAAAAAACTTCATGCTTTATTCATGAACATATCTTAGGCATTTGATCACACTAGACAAAAAGTACTTCTCTACAAAATTTGATTATTCCTGCTGGCCTAAACCTAATCTTCAACTTTTTTCATTTCTCCATATTTCTCAAGTAAAATGTAAAGCAAAATATTGGCTAATTATATATTATTAAAGAATAATTTATTATTATATTAAAATTCATAACTTGTACCTACTTCTACAGATAGGTTTCTAGTTCTGTAGATACTTTTCAACAAATTTATTAAATATTCATCCAAGTTATGAGGACGAACAACTTGTGCTTGTCTCATAATTTTCTCCATTTAGTTAGGTAGTACAATATTGTAAAATTATAATAGTGTGTAAAATGTTTTACGTTATCGGATGAATACTGCAAACATTTATACTTATAATTTATATAATTAATTATTTAACTTAAAACTCAATAATAAAATACAATAAACTAACTAACAACTAATAAGTAGTACACTAAATAATTTTAATATAATAACCACAGTTTAAGATATTTGGAATTGGACTTTGGATATAACCGAACTAGTCTATAGGTACAATTAACAATAAGCTGAATAAGCTACAAAATTACAATGTTATTATTGTTTGAAATTTTTTCTAACGTAACCTCAAACTTATTTCATAAAATGATAACTGATACCGGTAGGGAGTGATAACTGTAGCACAGAATTTTGTGACTGTAGTACGATAGTACTGTACCCAAGGTGGGCATATATCAACATTGATTGTAAACACCCGAACAATCAAGATGGATATAATTATTTCCACCTTGCGTACAATACTACAAAATTCAAAAATTAAGTAATAATAATTTATAAAATGTAGTATGTACTCAGACAAAAGGACATTTCTATAAAAATAAAATTATAAATATATTAATTTATTATGATATATATATATATATATATATATATAGAGAGAGAGATAGACGTGAAGACTAGGTATTGGACTACTGAAATATAAATATCGAGTAATACGAAATCCAGCAGACTGCGCATATCAACAAATAATATACCTTACGGGGGACTCGAGATAATATATAAAGAATAGATCTTGAAAACGACTGCATTTACAAAACACAAAAAGATACTGTTGTTTATATAAATATATAACATAAATACATAATATATATACCTATGAAGTTGGGTGATTAAAGCTTGGTGATAATTATTCAAACAGCTTGTGATAAAAAATATCATGTGCTCAATTGCATTTCAATGTATACAAAGCGAAAAACGTTTATAATGCAATCCAACCACAAGATAGCACAATGACCCTGCTTATAAATTATGGACCATAGTAACATGTAACCAAAGTCTGAAGTGCATTCTTTTCGTACGACCTCTGTACGAGGAAGGTGGCAAAGCCCTTAAACTAAATATTAATAAAGAGAGGAAAATTCTACACTTGATGAACAATTAAAAACAAATCTGGAGTGCACGCGGGTCTCAGTCACATAGTAATATTAAATAGTAACTAATAAACGTCCAAAGTCCCAGGTGATTATATTTCAAGCGACGTATAATAGGAGTTAATTTGTATGCTAGAGTCGTTATTAATTTTTTACACCATGTTCCATCGGAAATTCTTTATACTATCAATAAAACCACGAGAATCCGAATATTTATCACCTAAGTACACCAAAAACCACTTTTTTGAAAAAAATTCGTATGCAAGTTTTGAAGGGGAAGGATTTCATTTTGTACTCTGAAACTTTGATCCATTGTGCTAATAAGGGCAAGTCGGACGGGTTCGTCTATAATTTCATGATTCCTACAGTTTGTAATAATGAGTCATTTCTATGCATAAATGTGCGTGTAAGTTTATTTATGTTTTTTTTTTATCGTATACGACTCGGATATGATCGTATATCGTTTTGCCTTTTTCGAATACCCGAAGACTGAACATTTTATAAGGTTTTTCTTGGAAACCAGCAGTAAAATAAAATAGTCTTTATTTACATATTATAATTTTTGTATGTGTTAAACAATGTATGTATAGTATAAAACTGCTTACACATTGAAACTAAAAAATTTTTCTGACTGATTTTAAAATTTTGACGGAACACTTAAAGTGAGTCCACAGAACACCGGTTATGAACCACTGATATAAGGTGTAGTGTATACATACGGTTTAGATACCGCCATCATATAATAATGTTACGTGACGTAGTTGTGAAGTTTATGGCATTACGTAGAGTTTATCGTTCCGTTATCACATCCGCGTGATGGGTCACAATTTGTTTTTTGTACTATTGATAGTTGTATAAAATTCCTTTTTTCAAATCAAGTGTATGCCGTCACCGGTATATTACACACTGTCAATTGTAATGTGATTGCTGCTGCAGACCATCGCCTTGTACCGTGGTTGTGATATTCTATATGATACATTGGCACCAAGTCGTTAAAGTCTATGTTCTGCGTTGTTGAATGTTTTTGTCGATCCAGAGCTGCTGACAAAGGTATTCCTAGATTTATCATTCAAGTTAAAGTTCACACGTAGTGTGTATAAATAAATAAATTAATATACATTTCAAAATGTATAATGAAAAAAATGTCGTTTTAAAGATAGAATAAAATTTCGATTAGATATTATAATATATTATCATTAATTCAGAGAATCCCAACCAGGGTGCCGCGAAATTATTTGTAATATATTACAAACGAACCTCTACAAATATGTTGCTACTTACTCTGCGCATAAATGTGGTCAAATTGTCTGTACAATGCATCAAACAATCCGAGTAATAAGATACACATAATGTATTATTATTATATTTATATTATTTGATCATTTTAGCTTTAAATACAGCCAATACAGGTGTTATTAGCTATAGGTAGTTACTGTTGACAATATCAATTATTTTATAAATCATCCATTACCATGGACACTTGTTGACGGTTCTTGAGAAACATGTTAACTATAAGGGAAAAATACTCTTTAGCTCTCCTGAGAATTTTGAAAAAAGCGCTTTTTACCAATTAAAAAAATTGACAAATGTACGTAATGTACGCGTTAATAATAATAATTAATGAAACATTAATAGAACAGTTTGACATTTTCATAATAAATCCATTATTAAATTCACATATTTTGTACTAATGTGTATAAATAAAAAAACATTTAAAAATGCATTTATAATTAAAAAAATGTAGAGTACTCAACAAACAAAAACCAATAGGATTATGTTAAACATTTATAAGTTTACGAAATAAACTACATAAAATATCATTTTTTTTTAAGTTTTTTTATTATAATTAAATGTATGACAATATCTTCCAATTGTACTGTATCCCTAAAAATGTCCAGTCCAGCCCCACCGTGTGCGTGTCCATGATTGTACAAGTATATCTGCCATCGTTTATTTATATTCTACGCAAAACATATGATGATGGGATGGGCCGAATATAAAATGTTCGTGCTGACTGTGCGCATGAACAGATCTCGTGATGCACTTCAACAATTCACGTACAGAACAAATGTGTCACCGCCGATAGAAAAATCTGCAAATATACAACAAAAATAAAATCATTAAAATAAAGTAACGATTACTATAAAGTTCCTATGACACGCGGTTAACAATCGTTATCGACGTTTGGAATCTAACGACGCAATTGTGTAATATGCAGTCGTATTAATCGTTATATGATTATTATTTTATTAGTCACACATAAGTAGATTAATAGAACGGTGGCGATGTACACTTGGAGCCGTTTGGATTTCCACGTCTCTTTGATTGGCCTATGTTTGGATTACCGCGACGCTATCACGGTGGCTATCGCTATCTCAGATTGACAGACCATACAGTGGCTATTGGTACGCATGTGGACTACGACTCGAACCCAATAGTGATGACTACGTTAGTGACGACGTATTGATGGCAGAGATGGTACGGGGTGAGAAGCTTGGAATAAAAATATAAGCAGTGGTCGACTCAGCTGCTGTTTCCGGGTACGAAACAGCCGGTGCAGGCGCGTGAGATTGGCAGCGACCGGATACAGACAGCATTGCCGACAGGACTATGGTTACACAGTATCAGGACCTGTGAGGTGGCTGTATGCAGACTACCTGTACCTCTTTTACGTTTTCGAATCCCGACGGCAGAGTCCTGTCCGCAGTAATTTACACGTGCATTCACCGTCGTCACAAACTATATACATCCGTTCGCCGTACCCGTACGTTAAAGTCGAAACGCACGTATAATTAAACGTGTTCATGGCAATTTTCAGCCAAGGAGAATATATATCAATGTGACCAGTCGCCAGTAGCTGTATGATTTAAACAAAATCTAATCGGTGTTCCACAATATGTCAATGTGTGGTATTTTTTATTTTTTTAATATTATATTTTTATTATTCATTATTATTTTAATTGTTTAAAAAGATAATAACATCCCCAAAAAATAAACACAAAAATAAAAAAAGTAATAGTAGTAGCATGCTACTTTATAGATATTTTTCCTCTGCAAGGTTTGATTAAATAAATTAACTACAAAGTTAAAAATTTTTTGTGTGAATTTTGTTTTTAAAAAAAGTATCATAAAACGAAGTTATATGCAAAATTAAAAATTGTTTGCATTTACTATGAGTAAATTATTATAAAATATAACTATATCATGATAAATGAATAAAGAATCCTACGATTCTTGAGCCAAAAATTTAAAAATAAATATTTTATATATACACGCAAACTTGACATAAAACAATAAATGGAGTATACTCACATATAAATTAAAATTTAAAATGACATAATGTAGGATTCACTTTCATTTTACGCGTGGTCAGTTGTATAATATGCGCAAATCTAAGACTAGTAAGACACAATTATTAATAATAAATTAATATCGCATAGTCAGCGTTCGTCCAACCAGTGCGAAATATATTCATTTTCATTGCACCTACACTCATCCATAAAAAAGTTTTTATTATTCTTCAATTATTATTTAGGTATTAATTATTATTTTATATACCTACATGTTGTCGTTTTGAGCATATATTATTGGTACACTTAGACCAAGTGTAAATTGGTATTCATTTCAATAATAACAAAAAATTCGATTTTGAAAATTAATGCCCCCCCCTCTTGAACATTTTAACCATTATAAGTTGGGGCTCTGGATTCGTGTGTACAACACACGCAACACATCCAATTATAATGGCACTGCTATTAGTACTGATGTAATAAAATTAACTAGACATCTTTATTTTCATACTTCTCTTTACTGTGTTTTCCATTAGAACAAATAAATTCTTGAATGTCAAAAACTATTACCTTTTTATATATAATATTAAAATATTTTAAATTTCTTTTATTGAATTTAGCATGAAAAAAAAAATGAAAATGCGGAAAAATAATTAATAGCCAAGTCCTTCAGTGTACCTTATTCTCTTTGACCTCAATGCCTAAATATTCAATCTTTAAAAGTAGAATTAAAAAAAAAATAAATTAAATTGACAAAATATATTCTTGTAGTGATAGTGTATTATGTATATTATATATAGTATATACTATCTACAAATTGTGGCTTTTTAAAAGTATTAGAGCATGTCTGCCGCGCTACGTGGATTAACAGTATATCCATCCAGAGTCAGATTGGTGAATTTTTTCGGATCGGGAAATATAGATCAAACCGGCGCCGGAAATGTAACTTCCCCCTGCCCCTCCCACAAATAAAATTAAACCACTATTAACTAACCTTAATATATATTTATTTTTAGTAGTTTAATAAACAATTCAAAAAATATATTTAATAAATATTTACAATATTGTAAATAAATAGTATTAAAAATTAATTATTCAATTAAAACTAAAATTACTATGTATCTATTATCTATGATATACTTAGGCGTGCGCACGGAGATGTCAGAATTGCAGCTGTCCATCTTGCGAATTATGAGATCATCGTCTCACTTCATTACCTCCTATAGCGAATCATTAAACTATAACTATTAAACAAGCTGCAAAACTTCTCAAATTTCAAAATGTTATAATTTCAAAATTAATGATTTGCGCCAAGTTCTGACTTCACCATCTTTTTTATTATACTTAAACAACTATATAAGTTCAAAAAAAAAAAAAAAAAATCACAAAAAGGATGTCCGGTAAAGCAAAAATCTGAAATATACTACAATAATATTGTGTAAACACTATATCAATCTATTATCAATCCGGAAGTCAGAAAAAAGCTCCAGAAAAATCTCCGATATAAAAATACGACAAAAATAGCCCCGTACCAACAAAATACATAATTTTTTTCATTATATTGTACATTTTATAATTTAAAATTTTTAAACAATAAACTTTTATTTCAATAATTATGTAACATATTTTAACATATCTATAAGATAGACATATAAATATAATAAAATATTATTTTAACTGTGATATAATTATAATTAATTATTTAAAGTGATGGACTAAATGTAATCTTTTTAATGGTTACCTCATTAATAAAATAAATTTAATACCTATCTAGTATAATAAATTAGGTGCGTAATAATTTAATATAATGACATAATATTTAAAAATAAAAACGTCCACAAACGACCATGGTAATGAATGATTGATAAAATAATTGATATTGTCGACAGTAACTATCTACGACTAATAATGCCTGTATTTAAAGCTAAAATTATCAAATAATATAAATATAATAATAAACAATAATAATATACATTTTGTGTATCTCATTACTCGGCTTGTCCGGCGCATTGGACAGACAGTTTCACTATATTTATGCGTAGAGCGACACGTTAATGATAACAATAATATATTATATAATGTCTAATCGAAGTGTCTTAACATATACTATCTGCAGCTGATTTAACTCGATACTCAGCGTAGTATACCATTAGAATGTGATAATATATAGCTGAATGGATATTTTTATAGTTAAAAGTCTTTTGAAAAAGATTGTTGGGCCTTGTAGGTACTAATAATGTTATTTTTTCTTTATAAGATTGTAATCGTTTAAAAGTTTTATAAGTATCGAAAAAATAAATGGCACTATACATATTAACTTAAATTTAGTTAGTGTTGATTGAGTGACAAGTGTATTGGTATACTTAAAATCATGTATCGATTTGGTGCGTTAAATGTGTATAGCCGCCCAACAATATTCACTATTCGTCTTGGTATATGTAATTTGTATTGCCATCATATATGTATTACCGGTCGTCCGTGCGTCCACCTCGTGTGTTATCATCGAACAGGACGATTGCGACACTTCACGGAGAAAATACTACAATACTTTGATATATTATATAATAAATATGTATCGTCATTCGAAACCACAGCCACAGTCAGGATATATATATATATATATATATATATATATATATGGATCTCGTCCTCTGCAGCACTCTCAGACGTGTAGACAATAATATTGGTTGTGAGTTCCCGTGATCTCACATCACACGATATTCAATTTATTTTTATTTTTTTGCACTTGGCGTAATATCTTGGTGAGAAGTCTCCGACACCGACATTGTATTTTTGTACGATCGCGAAATACCATTGGCGATTCGGATCGGTTAGCTTATCGGTCGCCGTTACATTTATATGCGTACCCGATCCCGTCGCCGCACGCCAACTTGTCTGCCGTCTGTCATCATCCTTGTACGCGCGATACAGTATCTACATAAAGTCTCGCACCATATGACGTTTCGTGTCTATCAAGCAGTCAGTCGCATTGTTCAGTGACGATTAATTGTCGAGCTCTCGAGAATTAGTAACAATTGCCATAACTGCTCCAATATAGCATGTCGTTACAGCAGCATCGTTGTCCACTTCGGCAACCCACCGTAGCAACCGTATCGCCGTCGTCGCCGAGACGCGTGACAGTAAAAGGCGAGTGTCGTTCAGCTGGCCGTCATGCAGATGGGGTCAACCGCGACCATAGCCAAGCGTGCGAAAAACCGTGAACTCGTCACACAATGTGGTGCAGGAATGTGCATGCCACATTGATAAATATAACATCGTAGTGATTCCTCTATATCGTAAGGCCAATCATGCATCCGTAGAATCATTCTATACAATAGCTTCCCCAAAAAACCACAATTTAGGACGAAAGTCGTCGGTTCGTCAACTACTGCTTCGTCAACAGCGACATTGTAAAAGCATATTAAATTTGGATTAAACTGATAAAAATTTATAATTAATTATTTGATATATATAATATTTATGTGATTATTATTTTTTTAAGCGTCGAACAATGTTTATACACCAAAAAAATTTCAAAAATCAAAAAATTTAATACCTAAGTATTTTAAAAACATTTTTTTGAAAAAAACTCGTATGCAAGTTTTCGGAGTGACGGATTTATTTTAGGAGTCCGAAACTGTGCACGCGTTGTCAGTAGTAATTCCAAAAAAAGTTGGCAGCAAAAAAACGCAAATATTTTGACATAATTTTTTTTTTATCGGACCTCGTCACTTTTTGACGGCACGTGCTTTTCGTCACTTTTTCATTATTTCACCGTAAAATCTGAGTTTACGCAATTTGAAGTGTTCATATCCTACGGGAAGTTTCCGAAAAAGCTATAGCGCCCACAAAGCAGTCACGGCCTATGTTTATACGCCAAAAAGAATTCGAAAATCCAAAAATTTAATACCTAAGTACTTTAAAAACATTTTTTTTGAAAAAAACTCGTATGCAAGTTTTCGGGAAGAGAGAATTATTTTAGGAGTCCGAAACTGCGCACGCGTTGTCAGTAGTATTGCCGAAACAAGTTGTCAGCAAAAAAACGCGAATATTTTGACATTATTTTTTTTTTTATCGGACCTCGTCACTTTTTGACGGCACGTGGTTTTCGTCACTTTTTCATTATTTCACCGTAAAATCTGAGTTTACGCAATTTGAAGTGTTCATATCCTACGGGAAGTTTCCGAAAATGCTATAGCGCCCACAAAGCAATCACGGCCTATGTTTATACGCCAAAAAGAATTCGAAAATCCAAAAATTTAATACCTAAGTACTTTAAAAACATTTTTTTTGAAAAAAACTCGTATGCAAGTTTTCGGGGTGAGAGAATTATTTTAGGAGTCCGAAACTGCGCACGCGTTGTCAGTAGTATTGCCGAAACAAGTTGTCATCAAAAAAACGCGAATATTTTGACATTATTTTTTTTTTTATCGGACCTCGTCACTTTTTGACGGCACGTGCTTTTCGTCACTTTTTCATTATTTCACCGTAAAATCTGAGTTTACGCAATTTTAAGTGTTCATATCCTACGGGAAGTTTCCGAAAATGCTATAGCGCTCACAAAGCAGTCACGGCCTATGTTTATACGCCAAAAAGAATTCAAAAATCCAAAAATTTAATACCTAAGTACTTTAAAAACATTTTTTTTGAAAAAAACTCGTATGCAAGTTTTCGGGGTGAGAGAATTATTTAAGGAGTCCGAAACTGCGCACGCGTTGTCAGTAGTATTGCCGAAACAAGTTGTCAGCAAAAAAACGCGAATATTTTGACATTATTTTTTTTTTTATCGGACCTCGTCACTTTTTGACGGCACGTGGTTTTCGTCACTTTTTCATTATTTCACCGTAAAATCTGAGTTTACGCAATTTTAAGTGTTCATATCCTACGGGAAGTTTCCGAAAATACTATAGCGCTCACAAAGCAGTCACGGCCTATGTTTATACGCCAAAAAGAATTCGAAAATCCAAAAATTTAATACCTAAGTACTTTAAAAACATTTTTTTTGAAAAAAACTCGTATGAAAGTTTTCGGGGTGAGAGAATTATTTAAGGAGTCCGAAACTGCGCACGCGTTGTCAGTAGTATTGCCGAAACAAGTTGTCAGCAAAAAAACGCGAATATTTTGACATTATTTGTTTTTTTATCGGACCTCGTCACTTTTTGACGGCACGTGCTTTTCGTCACTTTTTCATTATTTCACCGTAAAATCTGAGTTTACGCAATTTTAAGTGTTCATATCCTACGGGAAGTTTCCGAAAAAGCTATAGCGCCCACAAAGCAGTCACGGCCTATGTTTATACGCCAAAAAGAATTCGAAAATCCAAAAATTTAATACCTAAGTACTTTAGAAACATTTTTTTTGAAAAAAACTCGTATGCAAGTTTTCGGGGTGAGAGAATTATTTTAGGAGTCCGAAACTGCGCACGCGTTGTCAGTAGTATTGCCGAAACAAGTTGTCAGCAATAAAACGCGAATATTTTGACATTATTTTTTTTTTATCGGACCTCGTCACTTTTTGACGGCACGTGGTTTTCGTCACTTTTTCATTATTTCACCGTAAAATCTGAGTTTACGCAATTTGAAGTGTTCATATCCTACGGGAAGTTTCCGAAAATGCTATAGCGCCCACAAAGCAGTCACGGCCTATGTTTATACGCCAAAAAGAATTCGAAAATCCAAAAATTTAATACCTAAGTACTTTAAAAACATTTTTTTTGAAAAAAACTCGTATGCAAGTTTTCGGGGTGAGAGAATTATTTTAGGAGTCCGAAACTGCGCACGCGTTGTCAGTAGTATTGCCGAAACAAGTTGTCAGCAAAAAAAAACGAATATTTTGACATTATTTTTTTTTTATCGGACCTCGTCACTTTTTGACGGCACGTGCTTTTCGTCACTTTTTCATTATTTCACCGTAAAATCTGAGTTTACGCAATTTTAAGTGTTCATATCCTACGGGAAGTTTCCGAAAATGCTATAGCGCCCACAAAGCAGTCACGGCCTATGTTTATACGCCAAAAAGAATTCGAAAATCAAAAAATTTAATACCTAAGTACTTTAAAAACATTTTTTTTGAAAAAAACTCGTATGCAAGTTTTCGGGGTGAGAGAATTATTTTAGGAGTCCGAAACTGCGCACGCGTTGTCAGTAGTATTGCCGAAACAAGTTGTCAGCAAAAAAACGCGAATATTTTGACATTATTTTTTTTTTATCGGACCTCGTCACTTTTTGACGGCACGTGGTTTTCGTCACTTTTTCATTATTTCACCGTAAAATCTGAGTTTACGCAATTTTAAGTGTTCATATCCTACGGGAAGTTTCCGAAAATGCTATAGCGCTCACAAAGCAGTCACGGCCTATGTTTATACGCCAAAAAGAATTCGAAAATCCAAAAATTTAATACCTAAGTACTTTAAAAACATTTTTTTTGAAAAAAATTCGTATACAAGTTTTCGGGGTGAGAGAATTATTTAAGGAGTCCGAAACTGCGCACGCGTTGTCAGTAGTATTGCCGAAACAAGTTGTCAGCAAAAAAACGCGAATATTTTGACATTATTTTTTTTTTTATCGGACCTCGTCACTTTTTGACGGCACGTGGTTTTCGTCACTTTTTCATTATTTCACCGTAAAATCTGAGTTTACGCAATTTTAAGTGTTCATATCCTACGGGAAGTTTCCGAAAATGCTATAGCGCTCACAAAGCAGTCACGGCCTATGTTTATACGCCAAAAAGAATTCGAAAATCCAAAAATTTAATACCTAAGTACTTTAAAAACATTTTTTTTGAAAAAAACTCGTATGAAAGTTTTCGGGGTGAGAGAATTATTTAAGGAGTCCGAAACTGCGCACGCGTTGTCAGTAGTATTGCCGAAACAAGTTGTCAGCAAAAAAACGCGAATATTTTGACATTATTTGTTTTTTTATCGGACCTCGTCACTTTTTGACGGCACGTGCTTTTCGTCACTTTTTCATTATTTCACCGTAAAATCTGAGTTTACGCAATTTTAAGTGTTCATATCCTACGGGAAGTTTCCGAAAAAGCTATAGCGCCCACAAAGCAGTCACGGCCTATGTTTATACGCCAAAAAGAATTCGAAAATCCAAAAATTTAATACCTAAGTACTTTAGAAACATTTTTTTTGAAAAAAACTCGTATGCAAGTTTTCGGGGTGAGAGAATTATTTTAGGAGTCCGAAACTGCGCACGCGTTGTCAGTAGTATTGCCGAAACAAGTTGTCAGCAATAAAACGCGAATATTTTGACATTATTTTTTTTTTATCGGACCTCGTCACTTTTTGACGGCACGTGGTTTTCGTCACTTTTTCATTATTTCACCGTAAAATCTGAGTTTACGCAATTTGAAGTGTTCATATCCTACGGGAAGTTTCCGAAAATGCTATAGCGCCCACAAAGCAGTCACGGCCTATGTTTATACGCCAAAAAGAATTCGAAAATCCAAAAATTTAATACCTAAGTACTTTAAAAACATTTTTTTTGAAAAAAACTCGTATGCAAGTTTTCGGGGTGAGAGAATTATTTTAGGAGTCCGAAACTGCGCACGCGTTGTCAGTAGTATTGCCGAAACAAGTTGTCAGCAAAAAAAAACGAATATTTTGACATTATTTTTTTTTTATCGGACCTCGTCACTTTTTGACGGCACGTGCTTTTCGTCACTTTTTCATTATTTCACCGTAAAATCTGAGTTTACGCAATTTTAAGTGTTCATATCCTACGGGAAGTTTCCGAAAATGCTATAGCGCCCACAAAGCAGTCACGGCCTATGTTTATACGCCAAAAAGAATTCGAAAATCAAAAAATTTAATACCTAAGTACTTTAAAAACATTTTTTTTGAAAAAAACTCGTATGCAAGTTTTCGGGGTGAGAGAATTATTTTAGGAGTCCGAAACTGCGCACGCGTTGTCAGTAGTATTGCCGAAACAAGTTGTCAGCAAAAAAACGCGTATATTTTGACATTATTTTTTTTTTTATCGGACCTCGTCACTTTTTGACGGCACGTGCTTTTCGTCACTTTTTCATTATTTCACCGTAAAATCTGAGTTTACGCAATTTTAAGTGTTCATATCCTACGGGAAGTTTCCGAAAATGCTATAGCGCCCACAAAGCAGTCACGGCCTATGTTTATACGCCAAAAAGAATTCGAAAATCCAAAAATTTAATACCTAAGTACTTTAAAAACATTTTTTTTGAAAAAAACTCGTATGCAAGTTTTCGGGGTGAGAGAATTATTTTAGGAGTCCGAAACTGCGCACGCGTTGTCAGTAGTATTGCCGAAACAAGTTGTCAGCAAAAAAACGCGAATATTTTGACATTATTTTTTTTTTATCGGACCTCGTCACTTTTTGACGGAACGTGCTTTTCGTCACTTTTTCATTATTTCACCGTAAAATCTGAGTTTACGCAATTTTAAGTGTTCATATCCTACGGGAAGTTTCCGAAAATGCTATAGCGCCCACAAAGCAGTCACGGCCTATGTTTATACGCCAAAAAGAATTCGAAAATCAAAAAATTTAATACCTAAGTACTTTAAAAACATTTTTTTTGAAAAAAACTCGTATGCAAGTTTTCGGGGTGAGAGAATTATTTTAGGAGTCCGAAACTGCGCACGCGTTGTCAGTAGTATTGCCGAAACAAGTTGTCAGCAAAAAAACGCGAATATTTTGACATTATTTTTTTTTTTATCGGACCTCGTCACTTTTTGACGGCACGTGGTTTTCGTCACTTTTTCATTATTTCACCGTAAAATCTGAGTTTACGCAATTTTAAGTGTTCATATCCTACGGGAAGTTTCCGAAAATGCTATAGCGCCCACAAAGCAGTCACGGCCTATGTTTATACGCCAAAAAGAATTCGAAAATCCAAAAATTTAATACCTAAGTACTTTAAAAACATTTTTTTTGAAAAAAACTCGTATGCAAGTTTTCGGGGTGAGAGAATTATTTAAGGAATCCGAAACTGCGCACGCGTTGTCAGTAGTATTGCCGAAACAAGTTGTCAGCAAAAAAACGCGAATATTTTGACATTATTTTTTTTTTTATCGGACCTCGTCACTTTTTGACGGCACGTGGTTTTCGTCACTTTTTCATTATTTCACCGTAAAATCTGAGTTTACGCAATTTTAAGTGTTCATATCCTACGGGAAGTTTCCGAAAATGCTATAGCGCCCACAAAGCAGTCACGGCCTATGTTTATACGCCAAAAAGAATTCGAAAATCCAAAAATTTAATACCTAAGTACTTTAAAAACATTTTTTTTGAAAAAAACTCGTATGCAAGTTTTCGGGGTGAGAGAATTATTTTAGGAGTCCGAAACTGCGCACGCGTTGTCAGTAGTATTGCCGAAACAAGTTGTCAGCAAAAAAACGCGAATATTTTGACATTATTTTTTTTTTTATCGGACCTCGTCACTTTTTGACGGCACGTGCTTTTCGTCACTTTTTCATTATTTCACCGTAAAATCTGAGTTTACGCAATTTTAAGTGTTCATATCCTACGGGAAGTTTCCGAAAATGCTATAGCGCCCACAAAGCAGTCACGGCCTATGTTTATACGCCAAAAAGAATTCGAAAATCCAAAAATTTAATACCTAAGTACTTTAAAAACATTTTTTTTGAAAAAAACTCGTATGCAAGTTTTCGGGGTGAGAGAATTATTTTAGGAGTCCGAAACTGCGCACGCGTTGTCAGTAGTATTGCCGAAACAAGTTGTCAGCAAAAAAACGCGAATATTTTGACATTATTTTTTTTTTATCGGACCTCGTCACTTTTTGACGGAACGTGCTTTTCGTCACTTTTTCATTATTTCACCGTAAAATCTGAGTTTACGCAATTTTAAGTGTTCATATCCTACGGGAAGTTTCCGAAAATGCTATAGCGCCCACAAAGCAGTCACGGCCTATGTTTATACGCCAAAAAGAATTCGAAAATCAAAAAATTTAATACCTAAGTACTTTAAAAACATTTTTTTTGAAAAAAACTCGTATGCAAGTTTTCGGGGTGAGAGAATTATTTTAGGAGTCCGAAACTGCGCACGCGTTGTCAGTAGTATTGCCGAAACAAGTTGTCAGCAAAAAAACGCGAATATTTTGACATTATTTTTTTTTTTATCGGACCTCGTCACTTTTTGACGGCACGTGGTTTTCGTCACTTTTTCATTATTTCACCGTAAAATCTGAGTTTACGCAATTTTAAGTGTTCATATCCTACGGGAAGTTTCCGAAAATGCTATAGCGCCCACAAAGCAGTCACGGCCTATGTTTATACGCCAAAAAGAATTCGAAAATCCAAAAATTTAATACCTAAGTACTTTAAAAACATTTTTTTTGAATAAAACTCGTATGCAAGTTTTCGGGGTGAGAGAATTATTTAAGGAGTCCGAAACTGCGCACGCGTTGTCAGTAGTATTGCCGAAACAAGTTGTCAGCAAAAAAACGCGAATATTTTGACATTATTTTTTTTTTTATCGGACCTCGTCACTTTTTGACGGCACGTGGTTTTCGTCACTTTTTCATTATTTCACCGTAAAATCTGAGTTTACGCAATTTTAAGTGTTCATATCCTACGGGAAGTTTCCGAAAATGCTATAGCGCCCACAAAGCAGTCACGGCCTATGTTTATACGCCAAAAAGAATTCGAAAATCCAAAAATTTAATACCTAAGTACTTTAAAAACATTTTTTTTGAAAAAAACTCGTATGCAAGTTTTCGGGGTGAGAGAATTATTTTAGGAGTCCGAAACTGCGCACGCGTTGTCAGTAGTATTGCCGAAACAAGTTGTCAGCAAAAAAACGCGAATATTTTGACATTATTTTTTTTTTTATCGGACCTCGTCACTTTTTGACGGCACGTGATTTTCGTCACTTTTTCATTATTTCACCGTAAAATCTGAGTTTACGCAATTTTAAGTGTTCATATCCTACGGGAAGTTTCCGAAAATGCTATAGCGCCCACAAAGCAGTCACGGCCTATGTTTATACGCCAAAAAGAATTCGAAAATCCAAAAATTTAATACCTAAGTACTTTAAAAACATTTTTTTTGAAAAAAACTCGTATGCAAGTTTTCGGGGTGAGAGAATTATTTAAGGAGTCCGAAAGTGCGCACGCGTTGTCAGTAGTATTGCCGAAACAAGTTGTCAGCAAAAAAACGCGAATATTTTGACATTATTTTTTTTTTTATCGGACCTCGTCACTTTTTGACGGCACGTGGTTTTCGTCACTTTTTCATTATTTCACCGTAAAATCTGAGTTTACGCAATTTTAAGTGTTCATATCCTACGGGAAGTTTCCGAAAATGCTATAGCGCCCACAAAGCAGTCACGGCCTATGTTTATACGCCAAAAAGAATTCGAAAATCCAAAAATTTAATACCTAAGTACTTTAAAAACATTTTTTTTGAAAAAAACTCGTATGCAAGTTTTCGGGGTGAGAGAATTATTTTAGGAGTCCGAAACTGCGCACGCGTTGTCAGTAGTATTGCCGAAACAAGTTGTCAGCAAAAAAACGCGAATATTTTGACATTATTTTTTTTTTTATCGGACCTCGTCACTTTTTGACGGCACGTGGTTTTCGTCACTTTTTCATTATTTCACCGTAAAATCTGAGTTTACGCAATTTTAAGTGTTCATATCCTACGGGAAGTTTCCGAAAATGCTATAGCGCCCACAAAGCAGTCACGGCCTATGTTTATACGCCAAAAAGAATTCGAAAATCCAAAAATTTAATACCTAAGTACTTTAAAAACATTTTTTTTGAAAAAAACTCGTATGCAAGTTTTCGGGGTGAGAGAATTATTTAAGGAGTCCGAAAGTGCGCACGCGTTGTCAGTAGTATTGCCGAAACAAGTTGTCAGCAAAAAAACGCGAATATTTTGACATTATTTTTTTTTTTATCGGACCTCGTCACTTTTTGACGGCACGTGGTTTTCGTCACTTTTTCATTATTTCACCGTAAAATCTGAGTTTACGCAATTTTAAGTGTTCATATCCTACGGGAAGTTTCCGAAAATGCTATAGCGCCCACAAAGCAGTCACGGCCTATGTTTATACGCCAAAAAGAATTCGAAAATCCAAAAATTTAATACCTAAGTACTTTAAAAACATTTTTTTTGAAAAAAACTCGTATGCAAGTTTTCGGGGTGAGAGAATTATTTTAGGAGTCCGAAACTGCGCACGCGTTGTCAGTAGTATTGCCGAAACAAGTTGTCAGCAAAAAAACGCGAATATTTTGACATTATTTTTTTTTTTATCGGACCTCGTCACTTTTTGACGGCACGTGCTTTTCGTCACTTTTTCATTATTTCACCGTAAAATCTGAGTTTACGCAATTTTAAGTGTTCATATCCTACGGGAAGTTTCCGAAAATGCTATAGCGCCCACAAAGCAGTCACGGCCTATGTTTATACGCCAAAAAGAATTCGAAAATCCAAAAATTTAATACCTAAGTACTTTAAAAACATTTTTTTTGAAAAAAACTCGTATGCAAGTTTTCGGGGTGAGAGAATTATTTTAGGAGTCCGAAACTGCGCACGCGTTGTCAGTAGTATTGCCGAAACAAGTTGTCAGCAAAAAAACGCGAATATTTTGACATTATTTTTTTTTTTATCGGACCTCGTCACTTTTTGACGGCACGTGGTTTTCGTCACTTTTTCATTATTTCACCGTAAAATCTGAGTTTACGCAATTTTAAGTGTTCATATCCTACGGGAAGTTTCCGAAAATGCTATAGCGCCCACAAAGCAGTCACGGCCTATGTTTATACGCCAAAAAGAATTCGAAAATCCAAAAATTTAATACCTAAGTACTTTAAAAACATTTTTTTTGAAAAAAACTCGTATGCAAGTTTTCGGGGTGAGAGAATTATTTAAGGAGTCCGAAACTGCGCACGCGTTGTCAGTAGTATTGCCGAAACAAGTTGTCAGCAAAAAAACGCGAATATTTTGACATTATTTTTTTTTTTATCGGACCTCGTCACTTTTTGACGGCACGTGGTTTTCGTCACTTTTTCATTATTTCACCGTAAAATCTGAGTTTACGCAATTTTAAGTGTTCATATCCTACGGGAAGTTTCCGAAAATGCTATAGCGCCCACAAAGCAGTCACGGCCTATGTTTATACGCCAAAAAGAATTCGAAAATCCAAAAATTTAATACCTAAGTACTTTAAAAACATTTTTTTTGAAAAAAACTCGTATGCAAGTTTTCGGGGTGAGAGAATTATTTTAGGAGTCCGAAACTGCGCACGCGTTGTCAGTAGTATTGCCGAAACAAGTTGTCAGCAAAAAAACGCGAATATTTTGACATTATTTTTTTTTTTATCGGACCTCGTCACTTTTTGACGGCACGTGGTTTTCGTCACTTTTTCATTATTTCACCGTAAAATCTGAGTTTACGCAATTTTAAGTGTTCATATCCTACGGGAAGTTTCCGAAAATGCTATAGCGCCCACAAAGCAGTCACGGCCTATGTTTATACGCCAAAAAGAATTCGAAAATCCAAAAATTTAATACCTAAGTACTTTAAAAACATTTTTTTTGAAAAAAACTCGTATGCAAGTTTTCGGGGTGAGAGAATTATTTTAGGAGTCCGAAACTGCGCACGCGTTGTCAGTAGTATTGCCGAAACAAGTTGTCAGCAAAAAAACGCGAATATTTTGACATTATTTTTTTTTTTATCGGACCTCGTCACTTTTTGACGGCACGTGGTTTTCGTCACTTTTTCATTATTTCACCGTAAAATCTGAGTTTACGCAATTTTAAGTGTTCATATCCTACGGGAAGTTTCCGAAAATGCTATAGCGCCCACAAAGCAGTCACGGCCTATGTTTATACGCCAAAAAGAATTCGAAAATCCAAAAATTTAATACCTAAGTACTTTAAAAACATTTTTTTTGAAAAAAACTCGTATGCAAGTTTTCGGGGTGAGAGAATTATTTTAGGAGTCCGAAACTGCGCACGCGTTGTCAGTAGTATTGCCGAAACAAGTTGTCAGCAAAAAAACGCGAATATTTTGACATTATTTTTTTTTTTATCGGACCTCGTCACTTTTTGACGGCACGTGGTTTTCGTCACTTTTTCATTATTTCACCGTAAAATCTGAGTTTACGCAATTTTAAGTGTTCATATCCTACGGGAAGTTTCCGAAAATGCTATAGCGCCCACAAAGCAGTCACGGCCTATGTTTATACGCCAAAAAGAATTCGAAAATCCAAAAATTTAATACCTAAGTACTTTAAAAACATTTTTTTTGAAAAAAACTCGTATGCAAGTTTTCGGGGTGAGAGAATTATTTTAGGAGTCCGAAACTGCGCACGCGTTGTCAGTAGTATTGCCGAAACAAGTTGTCAGCAAAAAAACGCGAATATTTTGACATTATTTTTTTTTTTATCGGACCTCGTCACTTTTTGACGGCACGTGCTTTTCGTCACTTTTTCATTATTTCACCGTAAAATCTGAGTTTACGCAATTTTAAGTGTTCATATCCTACGGGAAGTTTCCGAAAATGCTATAGCGCCCACAAAGCAGTCACGGCCTATGTTTATACGCCAAAAAGAATTCGAAAATCCAAAAATTTAATACCTAAGTACTTTAAAAACATTTTTTTTGAAAAAAACTCGTATGCAAGTTTTCGGGGTGAGAGAATTATTTTAGGAGTCCGAAACTGCGCACGCGTTGTCAGTAGTATTGCCGAAACAAGTTGTCAGCAAAAAAACGCGAATATTTTGACATTATTTTTTTTTTTATCGGACCTCGTCACTTTTTGACGGCACGTGCTTTTCGTCACTTTTTCATTATTTCACCGTAAAATCTGAGTTTACGCAATTTTAAGTGTTCATATCCTACGGGAAGTTTCCGAAAATGCTATAGCGCCCACAAAGCAGTCACGGCCTATGTTTATACGCCAAAAAGAATTCGAAAATCCAAAAATTTAATACCTAAGTACTTTAAAAACATTTTTTTTGAAAATAACTCGTATGCAAGTTTTCGGGGTGAGAGAATTATTTTAGGAGTCCGAAACTGCGCACGCGTTGTCAGTAGTATTGCCGAAACAAGTTGTCAGCAAAAAAACGCGAATATTTTGACATTATTTTTTTTTTTATCGGACCTCGTCACTTTTTGACGGCACGTGGTTTTCGTCACTTTTTCATTATTTCACCGTAAAATCTGAGTTTACGCAATTTTAAGTGTTCATATCCTACGGGAAGTTTCCGAAAATGCTATAGCGCCCACAAAGCAGTCACGGCCTATGTTTATACGCCAAAAAGAATTCGAAAATCCAAAAATTTAATACCTAAGTACTTTAAAAACATTTTTTTTGAAAAAAACTCGTATGCAAGTTTTCGGGGTGAGAGAATTATTTTAGGAGTCCGAAACTGCGCACGCGTTGTCAGTAGTATTGCCGAAACAAGTTGTCAGCAAAAAAACGCGAATATTTTGACATTATTTTTTTTTTTATCGGACCTCGTCACTTTTTGACGGCACGTGCTTTTCGTCACTTTTTCATTATTTCACCGTAAAATCTGAGTTTACGCAATTTTAAGTGTTCATATCCTACGGGAAGTTTCCGAAAATGCTATAGCGCCCACAAAGCAGTCACGGCCTATGTTTATACGCCAAAAAGAATTCGAAAATCCAAAAATTTAATACCTAAGTACTTTAAAAACATTTTTTTTGAAAAAAACTCGTATGCAAGTTTTCGGGGTGAGAGAATTATTTTAGGAGTCCGAAACTGCGCACGCGTTGTCAGTAGTATTGCCGAAACAAGTTGTCAGCAAAAAAACGCGAATATTTTGACATTATTTTTTTTTTTATCGGACCTCGTCACTTTTTGACGGCACGTGGTTTTCGTCACTTTTTCATTATTTCACCGTAAAATCTGAGTTTACGCAATTTTAAGTGTTCATATCCTACGGGAAGTTTCCGAAAATGCTATAGCGCCCACAAAGCAGTCACGGCCTATGTTTATACGCCAAAAAGAATTCGAAAATCCAAAAATTTAATACCTAAGTACTTTAAAAACATTTTTTTTGAAAAAAACTCGTATGCAAGTTTTCGGGGTGAGAGAATTATTTAAGGAGTCCGAAACTGCGCACGCGTTGTCAGTAGTATTGCCGAAACAAGTTGTCAGCAAAAAAACGCGAATATTTTGACATTATTTTTTTTTTTATCGGACCTCGTCACTTTTTGACGGCACGTGGTTTTCGTCACTTTTTCATTATTCCACCGTAAAATCTGAGTTTACGCAATTTTAAGTGTTCATATCCTACGGGAAGTTTCCGAAAATGCTATAGCGCCCACAAAGCAGTCACGGCCTATGTTTATACGCCAAAAAGAATTCGAAAATCCAAAAATTTAATACCTAAGTACTTTAAAAACATTTTTTTTGAAAAAAACTCGTATGCAAGTTTTCGGGGTGAGAGAATTATTTTAGGAGTCCGAAACTGCGCACGCGTTGTCAGTAGTATTGCCGAAACAAGTTGTCAGCAAAAAAACGCGAATATTTTGACATTATTTTTTTTTTTATCGGACCTCGTCACTTTTTGACGGCACGTGGTTTTCGTCACTTTTTCATTATTTCACCGTAAAATCTGAGTTTACGCAATTTTAAGTGTTCATATCCTACGGGAAGTTTCCGAAAATGCTATAGCGCCCACAAAGCAGTCACGGCCTATGTTTATACGCCAAAAAGAATTCGAAAATCCAAAAATTTAATACCTAAGTACTTTAAAAACATTTTTTTTGAAAAAAACTCGTATGCAAGTTTTCGGGGTGAGAGAATTATTTTAGGAGTCCGAAACTGCGCACGCGTTGTCAGTAGTATTGCCGAAACAAGTTGTCAGCAAAAAAACGCGAATATTTTGACATTATTTTTTTTTTTATCGGACCTCGTCACTTTTTGACGGCACGTGCTTTTCGTCACTTTTTCATTATTTCACCGTAAAATCTGAGTTTACGCAATTTTAAGTGTTCATATCCTACGGGAAGTTTCCGAAAATGCTATAGCGCCCACAAAGCAGTCACGGCCTATGTTTATACGCCAAAAAGAATTCGAAAATCCAAAAATTTAATACCTAAGTACTTTAAAAACATTTTTTTTGAAAAAAACTCGTATGCAAGTTTTCGGGGTGAGAGAATTATTTTAGGAGTCCGAAACTGCGCACGCGTTGTCAGTAGTATTGCCGAAACAAGTTGTCAGCAAAAAAACGCGAATATTTTGACATTATTTTTTTTTTTATCGGACCTCGTCACTTTTTGACGGCACGTGCTTTTCGTCACTTTTTCATTATTTCACCGTAAAATCTGAGTTTACGCAATTTTAAGTGTTCATATCCTACGGGAAGTTTCCGAAAATGCTATAGCGCCCACAAAGCAGTCACGGCCTATGTTTATACGCCAAAAAGAATTCGAAAATCCAAAAATTTAATACCTAAGTACTTTAAAAACATTTTTTTTGAAAAAAACTCGTATGCAAGTTTTCGGGGTGAGAGAATTATTTTAGGAGTCCGAAACTGCGCACGCGTTGTCAGTAGTATTGCCGAAACAAGTTGTCAGCAAAAAAACGCGAATATTTTGACATTATTTTTTTTTTTATCGGACCTCGTCACTTTTTGACGGCACGTGCTTTTCGTCACTTTTTCATTATTTCACCGTAAAATCTGAGTTTACGCAATTTTAAGTGTTCATATCCTACGGGAAGTTTCCGAAAATGCTATAGCGCCCACAAAGCAGTCACGGCCTATGTTTATACGCCAAAAAGAATTCGAAAATCCAAAAATTTAATACCTAAGTACTTTAAAAACATTTTTTTTGAAAAAAACTCGTATGCAAGTTTTCGGGGTGAGAGAATTATTTTAGGAGTCCGAAACTGCGCACGCGTTGTCAGTAGTATTGCCGAAACAAGTTGTCAGCAAAAAAACGCGAATATTTTGACATTATTTTTTTTTTTATCGGACCTCGTCACTTTTTGACGGCACGTGCTTTTCGTCACTTTTTCATTATTTCACCGTAAAATCTGAGTTTACGCAATTTTAAGTGTTCATATCCTACGGGAAGTTTCCGAAAATGCTATAGCGCCCACAAAGCAGTCACGGCCTATGTTTATACGCCAAAAAGAATTCGAAAATCCAAAAATTTAATACCTAAGTACTTTAAAAACATTTTTTTTGAAAAAAACTCGTATGCAAGTTTTCGGGGTGAGAGAATTATTTTAGGAGTCCGAAACTGCGCACGCGTTGTCAGTAGTATTGCCGAAACAAGTTGTCAGCAAAAAAACGCGAATATTTTGACATTATTTTTTTTTTTATCGGACCTCGTCACTTTTTGACGGCACGTGGTTTTCGTCACTTTTTCATTATTTCACCGTAAAATCTGAGTTTACGCAATTTTAAGTGTTCATATCCTACGGGAAGTTTCCGAAAATGCTATAGCGCCCACAAAGCAGTCACGGCCTATGTTTATACGCCAAAAAGAATTCGAAAATCCAAAAATTTAATACCTAAGTACTTTAAAAACATTTTTTTTGAAAAAAACTCGTATGCAAGTTTTCGGGGTGAGAGAATTATTTAAGGAGTCCGAAACTGCGCACGCGTTGTCAGTAGTATTGCCGAAACAAGTTGTCAGCAAAAAAACGCGAATATTTTGACATTATTTTTTTTTTTATCGGACCTCGTCACTTTTTGACGGCACGTGGTTTTCGTCACTTTTTCATTATTTCACCGTAAAATCTGAGTTTACGCAATTTTAAGTGTTCATATCCTACGGGAAGTTTCCGAAAATGCTATAGCGCCCACAAAGCAGTCACGGCCTATGTTTATACGCCAAAAAGAATTCGAAAATCCAAAAATTTAATACCTAAGTACTTTAAAAACATTTTTTTTGAAAAAAACTCGTATGCAAGTTTTCGGGGTGAGAGAATTATTTTAGGAGTCCGAAACTGCGCACGCGTTGTCAGTAGTATTGCCGAAACAAGTTGTCAGCAAAAAAACGCGAATATTTTGACATTATTTTTTTTTTTATCGGACCTCGTCACTTTTTGACGGCACGTGGTTTTCGTCACTTTTTCATTATTTCACCGTAAAATCTGAGTTTACGCAATTTTAAGTGTTCATATCCTACGGGAAGTTTCCGAAAATGCTATAGCGCCCACAAAGCAGTCACGGCCTATGTTTATACGCCAAAAAGAATTCGAAAATCCAAAAATTTAATACCTAAGTACTTTAAAAACATTTTTTTTGAAAAAAACTCGTATGCAAGTTTTCGGGGTGAGAGAATTATTTTAGGAGTCCGAAACTGCGCACGCGTTGTCAGTAGTATTGCCGAAACAAGTTGTCAGCAAAAAAACGCGAATATTTTGACATTATTTTTTTTTTTATCGGACCTCGTCACTTTTTGACGGCACGTGCTTTTCGTCACTTTTTCATTATTTCACCGTAAAATCTGAGTTTACGCAATTTTAAGTGTTCATATCCTACGGGAAGTTTCCGAAAATGCTATAGCGCCCACAAAGCAGTCACGGCCTATGTTTATACGCCAAAAAGAATTCGAAAATCCAAAAATTTAATACCTAAGTACTTTAAAAACATTTTTTTTGAAAAAAACTCGTATGCAAGTTTTCGGGGTGAGAGAATTATTTTAGGAGTCCGAAACTGCGCACGCGTTGTCAGTAGTATTGCCGAAACAAGTTGTCAGCAAAAAAACGCGAATATTTTGACATTATTTTTTTTTTTATCGGACCTCGTCACTTTTTGACGGCACGTGCTTTTCGTCACTTTTTCATTATTTCACCGTAAAATCTGAGTTTACGCAATTTTAAGTGTTCATATCCTACGGGAAGTTTCCGAAAATGCTATAGCGCCCACAAAGCAGTCACGGCCTATGTTTATACGCCAAAAAGAATTCGAAAATCCAAAAATTTAATACCTAAGTACTTTAAAAACATTTTTTTTGAAAAAAACTCGTATGCAAGTTTTCGGGGTGAGAGAATTATTTTAGGAGTCCGAAACTGCGCACGCGTTGTCAGTAGTATTGCCGAAACAAGTTGTCAGCAAAAAAACGCGAATATTTTGACATTATTTTTTTTTTTATCGGACCTCGTCACTTTTTGACGGCACGTGCTTTTCGTCACTTTTTCATTATTTCACCGTAAAATCTGAGTTTACGCAATTTTAAGTGTTCATATCCTACGGGAAGTTTCCGAAAATGCTATAGCGCCCACAAAGCAGTCACGGCCTATGTTTATACGCCAAAAAGAATTCGAAAATCCAAAAATTTAATACCTAAGTACTTTAAAAACATTTTTTTTGAAAAAAACTCGTATGCAAGTTTTCGGGGTGAGAGAATTATTTTAGGAGTCCGAAACTGCGCACGCGTTGTCAGTAGTATTGCCGAAACAAGTTGTCAGCAAAAAAACGCGAATATTTTGACATTATTTTTTTTTTTATCGGACCTCGTCACTTTTTGACGGCACGTGCTTTTCGTCACTTTTTCATTATTTCACCGTAAAATCTGAGTTTACGCAATTTTAAGTGTTCATATCCTACGGGAAGTTTCCGAAAATGCTATAGCGCCCACAAAGCAGTCACGGCCTATGTTTATACGCCAAAAAGAATTCGAAAATCCAAAAATTTAATACCTAAGTACTTTAAAAACATTTTTTTTGAAAAAAACTCGTATGCAAGTTTTCGGGGTGAGAGAATTATTTAAGGAGTCCGAAACTGCGCACGCGTTGTCAGTAGTATTGCCGAAACAAGTTGTCAGCAAAAAAACGCGAATATTTTGACATTATTTTTTTTTTTATCGGACCTCGTCACTTTTTGACGGCATGTGCTTTTCGTCACTTTTTCATTATTTCACCGTAAAATCTGAGTTTACGCAATTTTAAGTGTTCATATCCTACGGGAAGTTTCCGAAAATGCTATAGCGCCCACAAAGCAGTCACGGCCTATGTTTATACGCCAAAAAGAATTCGAAAATCCAAAAATTTAATACCTAAGTACTTTAAAAACTTTTTTTTTGAAAAAAACTCGTATGCAAGTTTTCGGGGTGAGAGAATTATTTTAGGAGTCCGAAACTGCGCACGCGTTGTCAGTAGTATTGCCGAAACAAGTTGTCAGCAAAAAAACGCGAATATTTTGACATTATTTTTTTTTTTATCGGACCTCGTCACTTTTTGACGGCACGTGGTTTTCGTCACTTTTTCATTATTTCACCGTAAAATCTGAGTTTACGCAATTTTAAGTGTTCATATCCTACGGGAAGTTTCCGAAAATGCTATAGCGCCCACAAAGCAGTCACGGCCTATGTTTATACGCCAAAAAGAATTCGAAAATCCAAAAAATTTAATACCTAAGTACTTTAAAAACATTTTTTTTGAAAAAAACTCGTATGCAAGTTTTCGGGGTGAGAGAATTATTTTAGGAGTCCGAAACTGCGCACGCGTTGTCAGTAGTATTGCCGAAACAAGTTGTCAGCAAAAAAACGCGAATATTTTGACATTATTTTTTTTTTTATCGGACCTCGTCACTTTTTGACGGCACGTGCTTTTCGTCACTTTTTCATTATTTCACCGTAAAATCTGAGTTTACGCAATTTTAAGTGTTCATATCCTACGGGAAGTTTCCGAAAATGCTATAGCGCCCACAAAGCAGTCACGGCCTATGTTTATACGCCAAAAAGAATTCGAAAATCCAAAAATTTAATACCTAAGTACTTTAAAAACATTTTTTTTGAAAAAAACTCGTATGCAAGTTTTCGGGGTGAGAGAATTATTTTAGGAGTCCGAAACTGCGCACGCGTTGTCAGTAGTATTGCCGAAACAAGTGTTCAGCAAAAAAACGCGAATATTTTGACATTATTTTTTTTTTTATCGGACCTCGTCACTTTTTGACGGCACGTGCTTTTCGTCACTTTTTCATTATTTCACCGTAAAATCTGAGTTTACGCAATTTTAAGTGTTCATATCCTACGGGAAGTTTCCGAAAATGCTATAGCGCCCACAAAGCAGTCACGGCCTATGTTTATACGCCAAAAAGAATTCGAAAATCCAAAAATTTAATACCTAAGTACTTTAAAAACATTTTTTTTGAAAAAAACTCGTATGCAAGTTTTCGGGGTGAGAGAATTATTTTAGGAGTCCGAAACTGTGCACGCGTTGTCAGTAGTATTGCCGAAACAAGTTGTCAGCAAAAAAACGCGAATATTTTGACATTATTTTTTTTTTTTATCGGACCTCGTCACTTTTTGACGGCACGTGCTTTTCGTCACTTTTTCATTATTTCACCGTAAAATCTGAGTTTACGCAATTTTAAGTGTTCATATCCTACGGGAAGTTTCCGAAAATGCTATAGCGCCCACAAAGCAGTCACGGCCTATGTTTATACGCCAAAAAGAATTCGAAAATCCAAAAATTTAATACCTAAGTACTTTAAAAACATTTTTTTTGAAAAAAACTCGTATGCAAGTTTTCGGGGTGAGAGAATTATTTTAGGAGTCCGAAACTGTGCACGCGTTGTCAGTAGTATTGCCGAAACAAGTTGTCAGCAAAAAAACGCGAATATTTTGACATTATTTTTTTTTTTATCGGACCTCATCACTTTTTGACGGCACGTGGTTTTCGTCACTTTTTCATTATTTCACCGTAAAATCTGAGTTTACGCAATTTTAAGTGTTCATATCCTACGGGAAGTTTCCGAAAATGCTATAGCGCCCACAAAGCAGTCACGGCCTATGTTTATACGCCAAAAAGAATTCGAAAATCCAAAAATTTAATACCTAAGTACTTTAAAAACATTTTTTTTTGAAAAAACTCGTATGCAAGTTTTCGGGGTGAGAGAATTATTTTAGGAGTCCGAAACTGCGCACGCGTTGTCAGTAGTATTGCCGAAACAAGTTGTCAGCAAAAAAACGCGAATATTTTGACATTATTTTTTTTTTTATCGGACCTCGTCACTTTTTGACGGCACGTGGTTTTCGTCACTTTTTCATTATTTCACCGTAAAATCTGAGTTTACGCAATTTTAAGTGTTCATATCCTACGGGAAGTTTCCGAAAATGCTATAGCGCCCACAAAGCAGTCACGGCCTATGTTTATACGCCAAAAAGAATTCGAAAATCCAAAAATTTAATACCTAAGTACTTTAAAAACATTTTTTTTGAAAAAAACTCGTATGCAAGTTTCGGGGTGAGAGAATTATTTTAGGAGTCCGAAACTGCGCACGCGTTGTCAGTAGTATTGCCGAAACAAGTTGTCAGCAAAAAAACGCGAATATTTTGACATTATTTTTTTTTTATCGGACCTCGTCACTTTTTGACGGCACGTGCTTTTCGTCACTTTTTCATTATTTCACCGTAAAATCTGAGTTTACGCAATTTTAAGTGTTCATATCCTACGGGAAGTTTCCGAAAATGCTATAGCGCCCACAAAGCAGTCACGGCCTATGTTTATACGCCAAAAGAATTCGAAAATCCAAAAATTTAATACCTAAGTACTTTAAAAACATTTTTTTTGAAAAAAACTCGTATGCAAGTTTTCGGGGTGAGAGAATTATTTTAGGAGTCCGAAACTGCGCACGCGTTGTCAGTAGTATTGCCGAAACAAGTTGTCAGCAAAAAAACGCGAATATTTTGACATTATTTTTTTTTTTATCGGACCTCGTCACTTTTTGACGGCACGTGCTTTTCGTCACTTTTTCATTATTTCACCGTAAAATCTGAGTTTACGCAATTTTAAGTGTTCATATCCTACGGGAAGTTTCCGAAAATGCTATAGCGCCCACAAAGCAGTCACGGCCTATGTTTATACGCCAAAAAGAATTCGAAAATCCAAAAATTTAATACCTAAGTACTTTAAAAACATTTTTTTGAAAAAAACTCGTATGCAAGTTTTCGGGGTGAGAGAATTATTTTAGGAGTCCGAAACTGCGCACGCGTTGTCAGTAGTATTGCCGAAACAAGTTGTCAGCAAAAAAACGCGAATATTTTGACATTATTTTTTTTTTTATCGGACCTCGTCACTTTTTGACGGCACGTGCTTTTCGTCACTTTTTCATTATTTCACCGTAAAATCTGAGTTTACGCAATTTTAAGTGTTCATATCCTACGGGAAGTTTCCGAAAATGCTATAGCGCCACAAAGCAGTCACGGCCTATGTTTATACGCCAAAAAGAATTCGAAAATCCAAAAATTTAATACCTAAGTACTTTAAAAACATTTTTTTTGAAAAAAACTCGTATGCAAGTTTTCGGGGTGAGAGAATTATTTTAGGAGTCCGAAACTGCGCACGCGTTGTCAGTAGTATTGCCGAAACAAGTTGTCAGCAAAAAAACGCGAATATTTTGACATTATTTTTTTTTTTATCGGACCTCGTCACTTTTTGACGGCACGTGGCTTTTCGTCACTTTTCATTATTTCACCGTAAAATCTGAGTTTACGCAATTTTAAGTGTTCATATCCTACGGGAAGTTTCCGAAAATGCTATAGCGCCCACAAAGCAGTCACGGCCTATGTTTATACGCCAAAAAGAATTCGAAAATCCAAAAATTTAATACCTAAGTACTTTAAAAACATTTTTTTGAAAAAAACTCGTATGCAAGTTTTCGGGGTGAGAGAATTATTTTAGGAGTCCGAAACTGCGCACGCGTTGTCAGTAGTATTGCCGAAACAAGTTGTCAGCAAAAAAACGCGAATATTTTGACATTATTTTTTTTTTTATCGGACCTCGTCACTTTTGACGGCACGTGGTTTTCGTCACTTTTTCATTATTTCACCGTAAAATCTGAGTTTACGCAATTTTAAGTGTTCATATCCTACGGGAAGTTTCCGAAAATGCTATAGCGCCCACAAAGCAGTCACGGCCTATGTTTATACGCCAAAAAGAATTCGAAAATCCAAAAATTTAATACCTAAGTACTTTAAAAACATTTTTTTGAAAAAAACTCGTATGCAAGTTTTCGGGGTGAGAGAATTATTTTAGGAGTCCGAAACTGCGCACGCGTTGTCAGTAGTATTGCCGAAACAAGTTGTCAGCAAAAAAACGCGAATATTTTGACATTATTTTTTTTTTTATCGACCTCGTCACTTTTTGACGGCACGTGGTTTTCGTCACTTTTTCATTATTTCACCGTAAAATCTGAGTTTACGCAATTTTAAGTGTTCATATCCTACGGGAAGTTTCCGAAAATGCTATAGCGCCCACAAAGCAGTCACGGCCTATGTTTATACGCCAAAAAGAATTCGAAAATCCAAAAATTTAATACCTAAGTACTTTAAAAACATTTTTTTTGAAAAAAACTCGTATGCAAGTTTTCGGGGTGAGAGAATTATTTTAGGAGTCCGAAACTGCGCACGCGTTGTCAGTAGTATTGCCGAAACAAGTTGTCAGCAAAAAAACGCGAATATTTTGACATTATTTTTTTTTTTATCGGACCTCGTCACTTTTTGACGGCACGTGGTTTTCGTCACTTTTTCATTATTTCACCGTAAAATCTGAGTTTACGCAATTTTAAGTGTTCATATCCTACGGGAAGTTTCCGAAAATGCTATAGCGCCCACAAAGCAGTCACGGCCTATGTTTATACGCCAAAAAGAATTCGAAAATCCAAAAATTTAATACCTAAGTACTTTAAAAACATTTTTTTTGAAAAAAACTCGTATGCAAGTTTTCGGGGTGAGAGAATTATTTTAGGAGTCCGAAACTGCGCACGCGTTGTCAGTAGTATTGCCGAAACAAGTTGTCAGCAAAAAAACGCGAATATTTTGACATTATTTTTTTTTTTATCGGACCTCGTCACTTTTTGACGGCACGTGCTTTTCGTCACTTTTTCATTATTTCACCGTAAAATCTGAGTTTACGCAATTTTAAGTGTTCATATCCTACGGGAAGTTTCCGAAAATGCTATAGCGCCCACAAAGCAGTCACGGCCTATGTTTATACGCCAAAAAGAATTCGAAAATCCAAAATTTAATACCTAAGTACTTTAAAAACATTTTTTTTGAAAAAAACTCGTATGCAAGTTTTCGGGGTGAGAGAATTATTTTAGGAGTCCGAAACTGCGCACGCGTTGTCAGTAGTATTGCCGAAACAAGTTGTCAGCAAAAAAACGCGAATATTTTGACATTATTTTTTTTTTTATCGGACCTCGTCACTTTTTGACGGCACGTGCTTTTCGTCACTTTTTCATTATTTCACCGTAAAATCTGAGTTTACGCAATTTTAAGTGTTCATATCCTACGGGAAGTTTCCGAAAATGCTATAGCGCCCACAAAGCAGTCACGGCCTATGTTTATACGCCAAAAAGAATTCGAAATCCAAAAATTTAATACCTAAGTACTTTAAAAACATTTTTTTTGAAAAAAACTCGTATGCAAGTTTTCGGGGTGAGAGAATTATTTTAGGAGTCCGAAACTGCGCACGCGTTGTCAGTAGTATTGCCGAAACAAGTTGTCAGCAAAAAAACGCGAATATTTTGACATTATTTTTTTTTTTATCGGACCTCGTCACTTTTTGACGGCACGTGGCTTTTCGTCACTTTTTCATTATTTCACCGTAAAATCTGAGTTTACGCAATTTTAAGTGTTCATATCCTACGGGAAGTTTCCGAAAATGCTATAGCGCCCACAAAGCAGTCACGGCCTATGTTTATACGCCAAAAAGAATTCGAAAATCCAAAAATTTAATACCTAAGTACTTTAAAAACATTTTTTTTGAAAAAAACTCGTATGCAAGTTTTCGGGGTGAGAGAATTATTTTAGGAGTCCGAAACTGCGCACGCGTTGTCAGTAGTATTGCCGAAACAAGTTGTCAGCAAAAAAACGCGAATATTTTGACATTATTTTTTTTTTTATCGGACCTCGTCACTTTTTGACGGCACGTGTTTTCGTCACTTTTTCATTATTTCACCGTAAAATCTGAGTTTACGCAATTTTAAGTGTTCATATCCTACGGGAAGTTTCCGAAAATGCTATAGCGCCCACAAAGCAGTCACGGCCTATGTTTATACGCCAAAAAGAATTCGAAAATCCAAAAATTTAATACCTAAGTACTTTAAAAACATTTTTTTTGAAAAAAACTCGTATGCAAGTTTTCGGGGTGAGAGAATTATTTTAGGAGTCCGAAACTGCGCACGCGTTGTCAGTAGTATTGCCGAAACAAGTTGTCAGCAAAAAAACGCGAATATTTTGACATTATTTTTTTTTTATCGGACCTCGTCACTTTTTGACGGCACGTGCTTTTCGTCACTTTTTCATTATTTCACCGTAAAATCTGAGTTTACGCAATTTTAAGTGTTCATATCCTACGGGAAGTTTCCGAAAATGCTATAGCGCCCACAAAGCAGTCACGGCCTATGTTTATACGCCAAAAAGAATTCGAAAATCCAAAAATTTAATACCTAAGTACTTTAAAAACATTTTTTTTGAAAAAAACTCGTATGCAAGTTTTCGGGGTGAGAGAATTATTTTAGGAGTCCGAAACTGCGCACGCGTTGTCAGTAGTATTGCCGAAACAAGTTGTCAGCAAAAAAACGCGAATATTTTGACATTATTTTTTTTTTTATCGGACCTCGTCACTTTTTGACGGCACGTGGTTTTCGTCACTTTTTCATTATTTCACCGTAAAATCTGAGTTTACGCAATTTTAAGTGTTCATATCCTACGGGAAGTTTCCGAAAATGCTATAGCGCCCACAAAGCAGTCACGGCCTATGTTTATACGCCAAAAAGAATTCGAAAATCCAAAAATTTAATACCTAAGTACTTTAAAAACATTTTTTTTGAAAAAAACTCGTATGCAAGTTTTCGGGGTGAGAGAATTATTTTAGGAGTCCGAAACTGCGCACGCGTTGTCAGTAGTATTGCCGAAACAAGTTGTCAGCAAAAAAACGCGAATATTTTGACATTATTTTTTTTTTTATCGGACCTCGTCACTTTTTGACGGCACGTGCTTTTCGTCACTTTTTCATTATTTCACCGTAAAATCTGAGTTTACGCAATTTTAAGTGTTCATATCCTACGGGAAGTTTCCGAAAATGCTATAGCGCCCACAAAGCAGTCACGGCCTATGTTTATACGCCAAAAAGAATTCGAAAATCCAAAAATTTAATACCTAAGTACTTTAAAAACATTTTTTTTGAAAAAACTCGTATGCAAGTTTCGGGGTGAGAGAATTATTTTAGGAGTCCGAAACTGCGCACGCGTTGTCAGTAGTATTGCCGAAACAAGTTGTCAGCAAAAAAACGCGAATATTTTGACATTATTTTTTTTTTTATCGGACCTCGTCACTTTTTGACGGCACGTGGCTTTTCGTCACTTTTTCATTATTTCACCGTAAAATCTGAGTTTACGCAATTTTAAGTGTTCATATCCTACGGGAAGTTTCCGAAAATGCTATAGCGCCCACAAAGCAGTCACGGCCTATGTTTATACGCCAAAAAGAATTCGAAAATCCAAAAATTTAATACCTAAGTACTTTAAAAACATTTTTTTGAAAAAAACTCGTATGCAAGTTTTCGGGGTGAGAGAATTATTTTAGGAGTCCGAAACTGCGCACGCGTTGTCAGTAGTATTGCCGAAACAAGTTGTCAGCAAAAAACGCGAATATTTTGACATTATTTTTTTTTTTATCGGACCTCGTCACTTTTTGACGGCACGTGCTTTTCGTCACTTTTTCATTATTTCACCGTAAAATCTGAGTTTACGCAATTTTAAGTGTTCATATCCTACGGGAAGTTTCCGAAAATGCTATAGCGCCCACAAAGCAGTCACGGCCTATGTTTATACGCCAAAAAGAATTCGAAAATCCAAAAATTTAATACCTAAGTACTTTAAAAACATTTTTTTTGAAAAAAACTCGTATGCAAGTTTTCGGGGTGAGAGAATTATTTTAGGAGTCCGAAACTGCGCACGCGTTGTCAGTAGTATTGCCGAAACAAGTTGTCAGCAAAAAAACGCGAATATTTTGACATTATTTTTTTTTTTATCGGACCTCGTCACTTTTTGACGGCACGTGCTTTTCGTCACTTTTTCATTATTTCACCGTAAAATCTGAGTTTACGCAATTTTAAGTGTTCATATCCTACGGGAAGTTTCCGAAAATGCTATAGCGCCCACAAAGCAGTCACGGCCTATGTTTATACGCCAAAAAGAATTCGAAAATCCAAAAATTTAATACCTAAGTACTTTAAAAACATTTTTTTTGAAAAAAACTCGTATGCAAGTTTTCGGGGTGAGAGAATTATTTTAGGAGTCCGAAACTGTGCACGCGTTGTCAGTAGTATTGCCGAAACAAGTTGTCAGCAAAAAAACGCGAATATTTTGACATTATTTTTTTTTTTATCGGACCTCGTCACTTTTTGACGGCACGTGGTTTTCGTCACTTTTTCATTATTTCACCGTAAAATCTGAGTTTACGCAATTTTAAGTGTTCATATCCTACGGGAAGTTTCCGAAAATGCTATAGCGCCCACAAAGCAGTCACGGCCTATGTTTATACGCCAAAAAGAATTCGAAAATCCAAAAATTTAATACCTAAGTACTTTAAAACATTTTTTTGAAAAAAACTCGTATGCAAGTTTTCGGGGTGAGAGAATTATTTAAGGAGTCCGAAACTGCGCACGCGTTGTCAGTAGTATTGCCGAAACAAGTTGTCAGCAAAAAAACGCGAATATTTTGACATTATTTTTTTTTTTATCGGACCTCGTCACTTTTTGACGGCACGTGGGTTTTCGTCACTTTTTCATTATTTCACCGTAAAATCTGAGTTTACGCAATTTTAAGTGTTCATATCCTACGGGAAGTTTCCGAAAATGCTATAGCGCCCACAAAGCAGTCACGGCCTATGTTTATACGCCAAAAAGAATTCGAAAATCCAAAAATTTAATACCTAAGTACTTTAAAAACATTTTTTTTGAAAAAACTCGTATGCAAGTTTTCGGGGTGAGAGAATTATTTTAGGAGTCCGAAACTGCGCACGCGTTGTCAGTAGTATTGCCGAAACAAGTTGTCAGCAAAAAAACGCGAATATTTTGACATTATTTTTTTTTTTATCGGACCTCGTCACTTTTTGACGGCACGTGGTTTTCGTCACTTTTTCATTATTTCACCGTAAAATCTGAGTTTACGCAATTTTAAGTGTTCATATCCTACGGGAAGTTTCCGAAAATGCTATAGCGCCCACAAAGCAGTCACGGCCTATGTTTATACGCCAAAAAGAATTCGAAAATCCAAAAATTTAATACCTAAGTACTTTAAAAACATTTTTTTTGAAAAAAACTCGTATGCAAGTTTTCGGGGTGAGAGAATTATTTTAGGAGTCCGAAACTGCGCACGCGTTGTCAGTAGTATTGCCGAAACAAGTTGTCAGCAAAAAAACGCGAATATTTTGACATTATTTTTTTTTTTATCGGACCTCGTCACTTTTTGACGGCACGTGCTTTTCGTCACTTTTTCATTATTTCACCGTAAAATCTGAGTTTACGCAATTTTAAGTGTTCATATCCTACGGGAAGTTTCCGAAAATGCTATAGCGCCCACAAAGCAGTCACGGCCTATGTTTATACGCCAAAAAGAATTCGAAAATCCAAAATTTAATACCTAAGTACTTTAAAAACATTTTTTTGAAAAAAACTCGTATGCAAGTTTTCGGGGTGAGAGAATTATTTTAGGAGTCCGAAACTGCGCACGCGTTGTCAGTAGTATTGCCGAAACAAGTTGTCAGCAAAAAAACGCGAATATTTTGACATTATTTTTTTTTTTATCGGACCTCGTCACTTTTTGACGGCACGTGCTTTTCGTCACTTTTTCATTATTTCACCGTAAAATCTGAGTTTACGCAATTTTAAGTGTTCATATCCTACGGGAAGTTTCCGAAAATGCTATAGCGCCCACAAAGCAGTCACGGCCTATGTTTATACGCCAAAAAGAATTCGAAAATCCAAAAATTTAATACCTAAGTACTTTAAAAACATTTTTTTTGAAAAAAACTCGTATGCAAGTTTTCGGGGTGAGAGAATTATTTTAGGAGTCCGAAACTGCGCACGCGTTGTCAGTAGTATTGCCGAAACAAGTTGTCAGCAAAAAAACGCGAATATTTTGACATTATTTTTTTTTTTATCGGACCTCGTCACTTTTTGACGGCACGTGCTTTTCGTCACTTTTTCATTATTTCACCGTAAAATCTGAGTTTACGCAATTTTAAGTGTTCATATCCTACGGGAAGTTTCCGAAAATGCTATAGCGCCCACAAAGCAGTCACGGCCTATGTTTATACGCCAAAAAGAATTCGAAAATCCAAAAATTTAATACCTAAGTACTTTAAAAACATTTTTTTTGAAAAAACTCGTATGCAAGTTTTCGGGGTGAGAGAATTATTTTAGGAGTCCGAAACTGCGCACGCGTTGTCAGTAGTATTGCCGAAACAAGTTGTCAGCAAAAAAACGCGAATATTTTGACATTATTTTTTTTTTATCGGACCTCGTCACTTTTGACGGCACGTGCTTTTCGTCACTTTTTCATTATTTCACCGTAAAATCTGAGTTTACGCAATTTTAAGTGTTCATATCCTACGGGAAGTTTCCGAAAATGCTATAGCGCCCACAAAGCAGTCACGGCCTATGTTTATACGCCAAAAAGAATTCGAAAATCCAAAAATTTAATACCTAAGTACTTTAAAAACATTTTTTTTGAAAAAACTCGTATGCAAGTTTTCGGGGTGAGAGAATTATTTTAGGAGTCCGAAACTGCGCACGCGTTGTCAGTAGTATTGCCGAAACAAGTTGTCAGCAAAAAAACGCGAATATTTGACATTATTTTTTTTTTTATCGGACCTCGTCACTTTTTGACGGCACGTGCTTTTCGTCACTTTTTCATTATTTCACCGTAAAATCTGAGTTTACGCAATTTTAAGTGTTCATATCCTACGGGAAGTTTCCGAAAATGCTATAGCGCCCACAAAGCAGTCACGGCCTATGTTTATACGCCAAAAAGAATTCGAAAATCCAAAAATTTAATACCTAAGTACTTTAAAAACATTTTTTTTGAAAAAAACTCGTATGCAAGTTTCGGGGTGAGAGAATTATTTTAGGAGTCCGAAACTGCGCACGCGTTGTCAGTAGTATTGCCGAAACAAGTTGTCAGCAAAAAAACGCGAATATTTTGACATTATTTTTTTTTTTATCGGACCTCGTCACTTTTTGACGGCACGTGCTTTTCGTCACTTTTTCATTATTTCACCGTAAAATCTGAGTTTACGCAATTTTAAGTGTTCATATCCTACGGGAAGTTTCCGAAAATGCTATAGCGCCCACAAAGCAGTCACGGCCTATGTTTATACGCCAAAAAGAATTCGAAAATCCAAAAATTTAATACCTAAGTACTTTAAAAACATTTTTTTTGAAAAAAACTCGTATGCAAGTTTTCGGGGTGAGAGAATTATTTTAGAGTCCGAAACTGCGCACGCGTTGTCAGTAGTATTGCCGAAACAAGTTGTCAGCAAAAAAACGCGAATATTTTGACATTATTTTTTTTTTTATCGGACCTCGTCACTTTTTGACGGCACGTGCTTTTCGTCACTTTTTCATTATTTCACCGTAAAATCTGAGTTTACGCAATTTTAAGTGTTCATATCCTACGGGAAGTTTCCGAAAATGCTATAGCGCCCACAAAGCAGTCACGGCCTATGTTTATACGCCAAAAAGAATTCGAAAATCCAAAAATTTAATACCTAAGTACTTTAAAAACATTTTTTTTGAAAAAAACTCGTATGCAAGTTTTCGGGGTGAGAGAATTATTTTAGGAGTCCGAAACTGCGCACGCGTTGTCAGTAGTATTGCCGAAACAAGTTGTCAGCAAAAAAACGCGAATATTTTGACATTATTTTTTTTTTTATCGGACCTCGTCACTTTTTGACGGCACGTGGCTTTTCGTCACTTTTTCATTATTTCACCGTAAAATCTGAGTTTACGCAATTTTAAGTGTTCATATCCTACGGGAAGTTTCCGAAAATGCTATAGCGCCCACAAAGCAGTCACGGCCTATGTTTATACGCCAAAAAGAATTCGAAAATCCAAAAATTTAATACCTAAGTACTTTAAAAACATTTTTTTTGAAAAAAACTCGTATGCAAGTTTTCGGGGTGAGAGAATTATTTTAGGAGTCCGAAACTGCGCACGCGTTGTCAGTAGTATTGCCGAAACAAGTTGTCAGCAAAAAAACGCGAATATTTTGACATTATTTTTTTTTTTATCGGACCTCGTCACTTTTTGACGGCACGTGCTTTTCGTCACTTTTTCATTATTTCACCGTAAAATCTGAGTTACGCAATTTTAAGTGTTCATATCCTACGGGAAGTTTCCGAAAATGCTATAGCGCCCACAAAGCAGTCACGGCCTATGTTTATACGCCAAAAAGAATTCGAAAATCCAAAAATTTAATACCTAAGTACTTTAAAAACATTTTTTTAGAAAAAAACTCGTATGCAAGTTTTCGGGTGAGAGAATTATTTTAGGAGTCCGAAACTGCGCACGCGTTGTCAGTAGTATTGCCGAAACAAGTTTGTCAGCAAAAAAACGCGAATATTTTGACATTATTTTTTTTTTTATCGGACCTCGTCACTTTTTGACGGCACGTGCTTTTCGTCACTTTTTCATTATTCACCGTAAATCTGAGTTTACGCAATTTTTTAAGTGTTCATATCCTACGGGAAGTTTCCGAAAATGCTATAGCGCCCACAATGCCAGTCACGGCCTATGTTTAATACGCCAAAAAGGATTCGAAAATCCAAAAATTTGAATACCCTCCTAGTACTTTAAAAACATTTTTTTGTAAAAAACTCGTATGCAAGTTTTCGGGGTGATGAGAATTTATTTTAGGAGTCCGAAACTGCGCACGCGTTGTCAGTAGTCTTGCCCGAAACAAGTTGTCAGCAAAAAAACGCGAATATTTGACATTAATTTTTTTTTTTATCGGGACCTCGTCACTTTTTGACGGCACGTGGGTCACTTTTTCATTATTTCACCGTAAAATCTGAGTTTACGCAATTTTAAGTGTTCATATCCTACGGGAAGTTTCCGAAAATGCTATAGCGCCCACAAAGCAGTCACGGCCTATGTTTATACGCCAAAAAGAATTCGAAAATCCAAAAATTTAATACCTAAGTACTTTAAAAACATTTTTTTTGAAAAAAACTCGTATGCAAGTTTTCGGGGTGAGAGAATTATTTTAGGAGTCCGAAACTGCGCACGCGTTGTCAGTAGTATTGCCGAAACAAGTTGTCAGCAAAAAAACGCGAATATTTTGACATTATTTTTTTTTTTATCGGACCTCGTCACTTTTTGACGGCACGTGGTTTTCGTCACTTTTTCATTATTTCACCGTAAAATCTGAGTTTACGCAATTTTAAGTGTTCATATCCTACGGGAAGTTTCCGAAAATGCTATAGCGCCCACAAAGCAGTCACGGCCTATGTTTATACGCCAAAAAGAATTCGAAAATCCAAAATTTAATACCTAAGTACTTTAAAAACATTTTTTTTGAAAAAAACTCGTATGCAAGTTTTCGGGGTGAGAGAATTATTTTAGGAGTCCGAAACTGCGCACGCGTTGTCAGTAGTATTGCCGAAACAAGTTGTCAGCAAAAAAACGCGAATATTTTGACATTATTTTTTTTTTTATCGGACCTCGTCACTTTTTGACGGCACGTGCTTTTCGTCACTTTTCATTATTTCACCGTAAAATCTGAGTTTACGCAATTTTAAGTGTTCATATCCTACGGGAAGTTTCCGAAAATGCTATAGCGCCCACAAAGCAGTCACGGCCTATGTTTATACGCCAAAAAGAATTCGAAAATCCAAAAATTTAATACCTAAGTACTTTAAAAACATTTTTTTTGAAAAAAACTCGTATGCAAGTTTTCGGGGTGAGAGAATTATTTTAGGAGTCCGAAACTGCGCACGCGTTGTCAGTAGTATTGCCGAAACAAGTTGTCAGCAAAAAAAACGCGAATATTTTGACATTATTTTTTTTTTTATCGGACCTCGTCACTTTTTGACGGCACGTGGTTTTCGTCACTTTTTCATTATTTCACCGTAAAATCTGAGTTTACGCAATTTTAAGTGTTCATATCCTACGGGAAGTTTCCGAAAATGCTATAGCGCCCACAAAGCAGTCACGGCCTATGTTTATACGCCAAAAAGAATTCGAAAATCCAAAAATTTAATACCTAAGTACTTTAAAAACATTTTTTTTGAAAAAAACTCGTATGCAAGTTTTCGGGGTGAGAGAATTATTTTAGGAGTCCGAAACTGCGCACGCGTTGTCAGTAGTATTGCCGAAACAAGTTGTCAGCAAAAAAACGCGAATATTTTGACATTATTTTTTTTTTTATCGGACCTCGTCACTTTTTGACGGCACGTGCTTTTCGTCACTTTTTCATTATTTCACCGTAAAATCTGAGTTTACGCAATTTTAAGTGTTCATATCCTACGGGAAGTTTCCGAAAATGCTATAGCGCCCACAAAGCAGTCACGGCCTATGTTTATACGCCAAAAAGAATTCGAAAATCCAAAAATTTAATACCTAAGTACTTTAAAAACATTTTTTTTGAAAAAAACTCGTATGCAAGTTTTCGGGGTGAGAGAATTATTTTAGGAGTCCGAAACTGCGCACGCGTTGTCAGTAGTATTGCCGAAACAAGTTGTCAGCAAAAAAACGCGAATATTTTGACATTATTTTTTTTTTTATCGGACCTCGTCACTTTTTGACGGCACGTGCTTTTCGTCACTTTTTCATTATTTCACCGTAAAATCTGAGTTTACGCAATTTTAAGTGTTCATATCCTACGGGAAGTTTCCGAAAATGCTATAGCGCCCACAAAGCAGTCACGGCCTATGTTTATACGCCAAAAAGAATTCGAAAATCCAAAAATTTAATACCTAAGTACTTTAAAAACATTTTTTTTGAAAAAAACTCGTATGCAAGTTTTCGGGGTGAGAGAATTATTTTAGGAGTCCGAAACTGCGCACGCGTTGTCAGTAGTATTGCCGAAACAAGTTGTCAGCAAAAAAACGCGAATATTTTGACATTATTTTTTTTTTTATCGGACCTCGTCACTTTTTGACGGCACGTGCTTTTCGTCACTTTTTCATTATTTCACCGTAAAATCTGAGTTTACGCAATTTTAAGTGTTCATATCCTACGGGAAGTTTCCGAAAATGCTATAGCGCCCACAAAGCAGTCACGGCCTATGTTTATACGCCAAAAAGAATTCGAAAATCCAAAAATTTAATACCTAAGTACTTTAAAAACATTTTTTTTGAAAAAAACTCGTATGCAAGTTTTCGGGGTGAGAGAATTATTTTAGGAGTCCGAAACTGCGCACGCGTTGTCAGTAGTATTGCCGAAACAAGTTGTCAGCAAAAAAAACGCGAATATTTTGACATTATTTTTTTTTTATCGGACCTCGTCACTTTTTGACGGCACGTGGTTTTCGTCACTTTTTCATTATTTCACCGTAAAATCTGAGTTTACGCAATTTTAAGTGTTCATATCCTACGGGAAGTTTCCGAAAATGCTATAGCGCCCACAAAGCAGTCACGGCCTATGTTTATACGCCAAAAAGAATTCGAAAATCCAAAAATTTAATACCTAAGTACTTTAAAAACATTTTTTTTGAAAAAAACTCGTATGCAAGTTTTCGGGGTGAGAGAATTATTTTAGGAGTCCGAAACTGCGCACGCGTTGTCAGTAGTATTGCCGAAACAAGTTGTCAGCAAAAAAACGCGAATATTTTGACATTATTTTTTTTTTTATCGGACCTCGTCACTTTTTGACGGCACGTGGTTTTCGTCACTTTTTCATTATTTCACCGTAAAATCTGAGTTTACGCAATTTTAAGTGTTCATATCCTACGGGAAGTTTCCGAAAATGCTATAGCGCCCACAAAGCAGTCACGGCCTATGTTTATACGCCAAAAAGAATTCGAAAATCCAAAAATTTAATACCTAAGTACTTTAAAAACATTTTTTTGAAAAAAACTCGTATGCAAGTTTCGGGGTGAGAGAATTATTTTAGGAGTCCGAAACTGCGCACGCGTTGTCAGTAGTATTGCCGAAACAAGTTGTCAGCAAAAAAACGCGAATATTTTGACATTATTTTTTTTTTTATCGGACCTCGTCACTTTTTGACGGCACGTGCTTTTCGTCACTTTTTCATTATTTCACCGTAAAATCTGAGTTTACGCAATTTTAAGTGTTCATATCCTACGGGAAGTTTCCGAAAATGCTATAGCGCCCACAAAGCAGTCACGGCCTATGTTTATACGCCAAAAAGAATTCGAAAATCCAAAAATTTAATACCTAAGTACTTTAAAAACATTTTTTTTGAAAAAAACTCGTATGCAAGTTTTCGGGGTGAGAGAATTATTTTAGGAGTCCGAAACTGCGCACGCGTTGTCAGTAGTATTGCCGAAACAAGTTGTCAGCAAAAAAACGCGAATATTTTGACATTATTTTTTTTTTTATCGGACCTCGTCACTTTTTGACGGCACGTGCTTTTCGTCACTTTTTCATTATTTCACCGTAAAATCTGAGTTTACGCAATTTTAAGTGTTCATATCCTACGGGAAGTTTCCGAAAATGCTATAGCGCCCACAAAGCAGTCACGGCCTATGTTTATACGCCAAAAAGAATTCGAAAATCCAAAAATTTAATACCTAAGTACTTTAAAAACATTTTTTTTGAAAAAAACTCGTATGCAAGTTTTCGGGGTGAGAGAATTATTTTAGGAGTCCGAAACTGCGCACGCGTTGTCAGTAGTATTGCCGAAACAAGTTGTCAGCAAAAAAACGCGAATATTTTGACATTATTTTTTTTTTTATCGGACCTCGTCACTTTTTGACGGCACGTGCTTTTCGTCACTTTTTCATTATTTCACCGTAAAATCTGAGTTTACGCAATTTTAAGTGTTCATATCCTACGGGAAGTTTCCGAAAATGCTATAGCGCCCACAAAGCAGTCACGGCCTATGTTTATACGCCAAAAAGAATTCGAAAATCCAAAAATTTAATACCTAAGTACTTTAAAAACATTTTTTTTGAAAAAAACTCGTATGCAAGTTTTCGGGGTGAGAGAATTATTTTAGGAGTCCGAAACTGCGCACGCGTTGTCAGTAGTATTGCCGAAACAAGTTGTCAGCAAAAAAACGCGAATATTTTGACATTATTTTTTTTTTTATCGGACCTCGTCACTTTTTGACGGCACGTGCTTTTCGTCACTTTTTCATTATTTCACCGTAAAATCTGAGTTTACGCAATTTTAAGTGTTCATATCCTACGGGAAGTTTCCGAAAATGCTATAGCGCCCACAAAGCAGTCACGGCCTATGTTTATACGCCAAAAAGAATTCGAAAATCCAAAAATTTAATACCTAAGTACTTTAAAAACATTTTTTTTGAAAAAAACTCGTATGCAAGTTTTCGGGGTGAGAGAATTATTTTAGGAGTCCGAAACTGCGCACGCGTTGTCAGTAGTATTGCCGAAACAAGTTGTCAGCAAAAAAACGCGAATATTTTGACATTATTTTTTTTTTATCGGACCTCGTCACTTTTTGACGGCACGTGCTTTTCGTCACTTTTTCATTATTTCACCGTAAAATCTGAGTTTACGCAATTTTAAGTGTTCATATCCTACGGGAAGTTTCCGAAAATGCTATAGCGCCCACAAAGCAGTCACGGCCTATGTTTATACGCCAAAAAGAATTCGAAAATCCAAAAATTTAATACCTAAGTACTTTAAAAACATTTTTTTTGAAAAAAACTCGTATGCAAGTTTTCGGGGTGAGAGAATTATTTTAGGAGTCCGAAACTGCGCACGCGTTGTCAGTAGTATTGCCGAAACAAGTTGTCAGCAAAAAAACGCGAATATTTTGACATTATTTTTTTTTTTATCGGACCTCGTCACTTTTTGACGGCACGTGCTTTTCGTCACTTTTTCATTATTTCACCGTAAAATCTGAGTTTACGCAATTTTAAGTGTTCATATCCTACGGGAAGTTTCCGAAAATGCTATAGCGCCCACAAAGCAGTCACGGCCTATGTTTATACGCCAAAAAGAATTCGAAAATCCAAAAATTTAATACCTAAGTACTTTAAAAACATTTTTTTGAAAAAAACTCGTATGCAAGTTTTCGGGGTGAGAGAATTATTTTAGGAGTCCGAAACTGCGCACGCGTTGTCAGTAGTATTGCCGAAACAAGTTGTCAGCAAAAAAACGCGAATATTTTGACATTATTTTTTTTTTATCGGACCTCGTCACTTTTTGACGGCACGTGGTTTTCGTCACTTTTTCATTATTTCACCGTAAAATCTGAGTTTACGCAATTTTAAGTGTTCATATCCTACGGGAAGTTTCCGAAAATGCTATAGCGCCCACAAAGCAGTCACGGCCTATGTTTATACGCCAAAAAGAATTCGAAAATCCAAAAATTTAATACCTAAGTACTTTAAAAACATTTTTTTTGAAAAAAACTCGTATGCAAGTTTTCGGGGTGAGAGAATTATTTTAGGAGTCCGAAACTGCGCACGCGTTGTCAGTAGTATTGCCGAAACAAGTTGTCAGCAAAAAAACGCGAATATTTTGACATTATTTTTTTTTTATCGGACCTCGTCACTTTTTGACGGCACGTGCTTTTCGTCACTTTTTCATTATTTCACCGTAAAATCTGAGTTTACGCAATTTTAAGTGTTCATATCCTACGGGAAGTTTCCGAAAATGCTATAGCGCCCACAAAGCAGTCACGGCCTATGTTTATACGCCAAAAAGAATTCGAAAATCCAAAAATTTAATACCTAAGTACTTTAAAAACATTTTTTTTGAAAAAAACTCGTATGCAAGTTTTCGGGGTGAGAGAATTATTTTAGGAGTCCGAAACTGCGCACGCGTTGTCAGTAGTATTGCCGAAACAAGTTGTCAGCAAAAAAAACGCGAATATTTTGACATTATTTTTTTTTTTATCGGACCTCGTCACTTTTTGACGGCACGTGGTTTTCGTCACTTTTTCATTATTTCACCGTAAAATCTGAGTTTACGCAATTTTAAGTGTTCATATCCTACGGGAAGTTTCCGAAAATGCTATAGCGCCCACAAAGCAGTCACGGCCTATGTTTATACGCCAAAAAGAATTCGAAAATCCAAAAATTTAATACCTAAGTACTTTAAAAACATTTTTTTGAAAAAAACTCGTATGCAAGTTTTCGGGGTGAGAGAATTATTTTAGGAGTCCGAAACTGCGCACGCGTTGTCAGTAGTATTGCCGAAACAAGTTGTCAGCAAAAAAACGCGAATATTTTGACATTATTTTTTTTTTTATCGGACCTCGTCACTTTTTGACGGCACGTGCTTTTCGTCACTTTTTCATTATTTCACCGTAAAATCTGAGTTTACGCAATTTTAAGTGTTCATATCCTACGGGAAGTTTCCGAAAATGCTATAGCGCCCACAAAGCAGTCACGGCCTATGTTTATACGCCAAAAAGAATTCGAAAATCCAAAAATTTAATACCTAAGTACTTTAAAAACATTTTTTTTGAAAAAAACTCGTATGCAAGTTTTCGGGGTGAGAGAATTATTTTAGGAGTCCGAAACTGCGCACGCGTTGTCAGTAGTATTGCCGAAACAAGTTGTCAGCAAAAAAACGCGAATATTTTGACATTATTTTTTTTTTATCGGACCTCGTCACTTTTTGACGGCACGTGCTTTTCGTCACTTTTTCATTATTTCACCGTAAAATCTGAGTTTACGCAATTTTAAGTGTTCATATCCTACGGGAAGTTTCCGAAAATGCTATAGCGCCCACAAAGCAGTCACGGCCTATGTTTATACGCCAAAAAGAATTCGAAAATCCAAAAATTTAATACCTAAGTACTTTAAAAACATTTTTTTGAAAAAAACTCGTATGCAAGTTTTCGGGGTGAGAGAATTATTTTAGGAGTCCGAAACTGCGCACGCGTTGTCAGTAGTATTGCCGAAACAAGTTGTCAGCAAAAAAACGCGAATATTTTGACATTATTTTTTTTTTTATCGGACCTCGTCACTTTTTGACGGCACGTGGCTTTTCGTCACTTTTTCATTATTTCACCGTAAAATCTGAGTTTACGCAATTTTAAGTGTTCATATCCTACGGGAAGTTTCCGAAAATGCTATAGCGCCCACAAAGCAGTCACGGCCTATGTTTATACGCCAAAAAGAATTCGAAAATCCAAAAATTTAATACCTAAGTACTTTAAAAACATTTTTTTTGAAAAAAACTCGTATGCAAGTTTTCGGGGTGAGAGAATTATTTTAGGAGTCCGAAACTGCGCACGCGTTGTCAGTAGTATTGCCGAAACAAGTTGTCAGCAAAAAAACGCGAATATTTTGACATTATTTTTTTTTTTATCGGACCTCGTCACTTTTTGACGGCACGTGCTTTTCGTCACTTTTTCATTATTTCACCGTAAAATCTGAGTTTACGCAATTTTAAGTGTTCATATCCTACGGGAAGTTTCCGAAAATGCTATAGCGCCCACAAAGCAGTCACGGCCTATGTTTATACGCCAAAAAGAATTCGAAAATCCAAAAATTTAATACCTAAGTACTTTAAAAACATTTTTTTTGAAAAAAACTCGTATGCAAGTTTTCGGGGTGAGAGAATTATTTTAGGAGTCCGAAACTGCGCACGCGTTGTCAGTAGTATTGCCGAAACAAGTTGTCAGCAAAAAAACGCGAATATTTTGACATTATTTTTTTTTTTATCGGACCTCGTCACTTTTTGACGGCACGTGGTTTTCGTCACTTTTTCATTATTTCACCGTAAAATCTGAGTTTACGCAATTTTAAGTGTTCATATCCTACGGGAAGTTTCCGAAAATGCTATAGCGCCCACAAAGCAGTCACGGCCTATGTTTATACGCCAAAAAGAATTCGAAAATCCAAAAATTTAATACCTAAGTACTTTAAAAACATTTTTTTTGAAAAAAACTCGTATGCAAGTTTTCGGGGTGAGAGAATTATTTTAGGAGTCCGAAACTGCGCACGCGTTGTCAGTAGTATTGCCGAAACAAGTTGTCAGCAAAAAAACGCGAATATTTTGACATTATTTTTTTTTTATCGGACCTCGTCACTTTTTGACGGCACGTGCTTTTCGTCACTTTTTCATTATTTCACCGTAAAATCTGAGTTTACGCAATTTTAAGTGTTCATATCCTACGGGAAGTTTCCGAAAATGCTATAGCGCCCACAAAGCAGTCACGGCCTATGTTTATACGCCAAAAAGAATTCGAAAATCCAAAAATTTAATACCTAAGTACTTTAAAAACATTTTTTTTGAAAAAAACTCGTATGCAAGTTTTCGGGGTGAGAGAATTATTTTAGGAGTCCGAAACTGCGCACGCGTTGTCAGTAGTATTGCCGAAACAAGTTGTCAGCAAAAAACGCGAATATTTTGACATTATTTTTTTTTTTATCGGACCTCGTCACTTTTTGACGGCACGTGCTTTTCGTCACTTTTTCATTATTTCACCGTAAAATCTGAGTTTACGCAATTTTAAGTGTTCATATCCTACGGGAAGTTTCCGAAAATGCTATAGCGCCCACAAAGCAGTCACGGCCTATGTTTATACGCCAAAAAGAATTCGAAAATCCAAAAATTTAATACCTAAGTACTTTAAAACATTTTTTTTGAAAAAAACTCGTATGCAAGTTTTCGGGGTGAGAGAATTATTTTAGGAGTCCGAAACTGCGCACGCGTTGTCAGTAGTATTGCCGAAACAAGTTGTCAGCAAAAAAACGCGAATATTTTGACATTATTTTTTTTTTTATCGGACCTCGTCACTTTTTGACGGCACGTGCTTTTCGTCACTTTTTCATTATTTCACCGTAAAATCTGAGTTTACGCAATTTTAAGTGTTCATATCCTACGGGAAGTTTCCGAAAATGCTATAGCGCCCACAAAGCAGTCACGGCCTATGTTTATACGCCAAAAAGAATTCGAAAATCCAAAAATTTAATACCTAAGTACTTTAAAAACATTTTTTTTGAAAAAAACTCGTATGCAAGTTTTCGGGGTGAGAGAATTATTTTAGGAGTCCGAAACTGCGCACGCGTTGTCAGTAGTATTGCCGAAACAAGTTGTCAGCAAAAAAACGCGAATATTTTGACATTATTTTTTTTTTTATCGGACCTCGTCACTTTTTGACGGCACGTGGTTTTCGTCACTTTTTCATTATTTCACCGTAAAATCTGAGTTTACGCAATTTTAAGTGTTCATATCCTACGGGAAGTTTCCGAAAATGCTATAGCGCCCACAAAGCAGTCACGGCCTATGTTTATACGCCAAAAAGAATTCGAAAATCCAAAAATTTAATACCTAAGTACTTTAAAAACATTTTTTTGAAAAAAACTCGTATGCAAGTTTTCGGGGTGAGAGAATTATTTTAGGAGTCCGAAACTGCGCACGCGTTGTCAGTAGTATTGCCGAAACAAGTTGTCAGCAAAAAAACGCGAATATTTTGACATTATTTTTTTTTTTATCGGACCTCGTCACTTTTTGACGGCACGTGCTTTTCGTCACTTTTTCATTATTTCACCGTAAAATCTGAGTTTACGCAATTTTAAGTGTTCATATCCTACGGGAAGTTTCCGAAAATGCTATAGCGCCCACAAAGCAGTCACGGCCTATGTTTATACGCCAAAAAGAATTCGAAAATCCAAAAATTTAATACCTAAGTACTTTAAAAACATTTTTTTGAAAAAAACTCGTATGCAAGTTTTCGGGGTGAGAGAATTATTTTAGGAGTCCGAAACTGCGCACGCGTTGTCAGTAGTATTGCCGAAACAAGTTGTCAGCAAAAAAAACGCGAATATTTTGACATTATTTTTTTTTTATCGGACCTCGTCACTTTTTGACGGCACGTGCTTTTCGTCACTTTTTCATTATTTCACCGTAAAATCTGAGTTTACGCAATTTTAAGTGTTCATATCCTACGGGAAGTTTCCGAAAATGCTATAGCGCCCACAAAGCAGTCACGGCCTATGTTTATACGCCAAAAAGAATTCGAAAATCCAAAAATTTAATACCTAAGTACTTTAAAAACATTTTTTTTGAAAAAAACTCGTATGCAAGTTTCGGGGTGAGAGAATTATTTTAGGAGTCCGAAACTGCGCACGCGTTGTCAGTAGTATTGCCGAAACAAGTTGTCAGCAAAAAAACGCGAATATTTTGACATTATTTTTTTTTTTATCGGACCTCGTCACTTTTTGACGGCACGTGCTTTTCGTCACTTTTTCATTATTTCACCGTAAAATCTGAGTTTACGCAATTTTAAGTGTTCATATCCTACGGGAAGTTTCCGAAAATGCTATAGCGCCCACAAAGCAGTCACGGCCTATGTTTATACGCCAAAAAGAATTCGAAAATCCAAAAATTTAATACCTAAGTACTTTAAAAACATTTTTTTTGAAAAAAACTCGTATGCAAGTTTTCGGGGTGAGAGAATTATTTTAGGAGTCCGAAACTGCGCACGCGTTGTCAGTAGTATTGCCGAAACAAGTTGTCAGCAAAAAAACGCGAATATTTTGACATTATTTTTTTTTTTATCGGACCTCGTCACTTTTTGACGGCACGTGCTTTTCGTCACTTTTTCATTATTTCACCGTAAAATCTGAGTTTACGCAATTTTAAGTGTTCATATCCTACGGGAAGTTTCCGAAAATGCTATAGCGCCCACAAAGCAGTCACGGCCTATGTTTATACGCCAAAAAGAATTCGAAAATCCAAAAATTTAATACCTAAGTACTTTAAAAACATTTTTTTTGAAAAAAACTCGTATGCAAGTTTTCGGGGTGAGAGAATTATTTTAGGAGTCCGAAACTGCGCACGCGTTGTCAGTAGTATTGCCGAAACAAGTTGTCAGCAAAAAACGCGAATATTTTGACATTATTTTTTTTTTTATCGGACCTCGTCACTTTTTGACGGCACGTGCTTTTCGTCACTTTTTCATTATTTCACCGTAAAATCTGAGTTTACGCAATTTTAAGTGTTCATATCCTACGGGAAGTTTCCGAAAATGCTATAGCGCCCACAAAGCAGTCACGGCCTATGTTTATACGCCAAAAAGAATTCGAAAATCCAAAAATTTAATACCTAAGTACTTTAAAAACATTTTTTTTGAAAAAAACTCGTATGCAAGTTTTCGGGGTGAGAGAATTATTTTAGGAGTCCGAAACTGCGCACGCGTTGTCAGTAGTATTGCCGAAACAAGTTGTCAGCAAAAAAACGCGAATATTTTGACATTATTTTTTTTTTTATCGGACCTCGTCACTTTTTGACGGCACGTGCTTTTCGTCACTTTTTCATTATTTCACCGTAAAATCTGAGTTTACGCAATTTTAAGTGTTCATATCCTACGGAAGTTTCCGAAAATGCTATAGCGCCCACAAAGCAGTCACGGCCTATGTTTATACGCCAAAAAGAATTCGAAAATCCAAAAATTTAATACCTAAGTACTTTAAAAACATTTTTTTTGAAAAAAACTCGTATGCAAGTTTTCGGGGTGAGAGAATTATTTTAGGAGTCCGAAACTGCGCACGCGTTGTCAGTAGTATTGCCGAAACAAGTTGTCAGCAAAAAAACGCGAATATTTTGACATTATTTTTTTTTTTATCGGACCTCGTCACTTTTTGACGGCACGTGCTTTTCGTCACTTTTTCATTATTTCACCGTAAAATCTGAGTTTACGCAATTTTAAGTGTTCATATCCTACGGGAAGTTTCCGAAATGCTATAGCGCCCACAAAGCAGTCACGGCCTATGTTTATACGCCAAAAGAATTCGAAAATCCAAAAATTTAATACCTAAGTACTTTAAAAAACATTTTTTTGAAAAAAACTCGTATGCAAGTTTTCGGGGTGAGAGAATTATTTTAGGAGTCCGAAACTGCGCACGCGTTGTCAGTAGTATTGCCGAAACAAGTTGTCAGCAAAAAAACGCGAATATTTTGACATTATTTTTTTTTTTATCGGACCTCGTCACTTTTGACGGCACGTGCTTTTCGTCACTTTTTCATTATTTCACCGTAAAATCTGAGTTTACGCAATTTTAAGTGTTCATATCCTACGGGAAGTTTCCGAAAATGCTATAGCGCCCACAAAGCAGTCACGGCCTATGTTTATACGCCAAAAAGAATTCGAAAATCCAAAAATTTAATACCTAAGTACTTTAAAAACATTTTTTTGAAAAAAACTCGTATGCAAGTTTTCGGGGTGAGAGAATTATTTTAGGAGTCCGAAACTGTGCACGCGTTGTCAGTAGTATTGCCGAAACAAGTTGTCAGCAAAAAAACGCGAATATTTTGACATTATTTTTTTTTTTATCGGACCTCGTCACTTTTTGACGGCACGTGCTTTTCGTCACTTTTTCATTATTTCACCGTAAAATCTGAGTTTACGCAATTTTAAGTGTTCATATCCTACGGGAAGTTTCCGAAAATGCTATAGCGCCCACAAAGCAGTCACGGCCTATGTTTATACGCCAAAAAGAATTCGAAAATCCAAAAATTTAATACCTAAGTACTTTAAAAACATTTTTTTGAAAAAAACTCGTATGCAAGTTTTCGGGGTGAGAGAATTATTTTAGGAGTCCGAAACTGCGCACGCGTTGTCAGTAGTATTGCCGAAACAAGTTGTCAGCAAAAAAAACGCGAATATTTTGACATTATTTTTTTTTTATCGGACCTCGTCACTTTTTGACGGCACGTGGTTTCGTCACTTTTTCATTATTTCACCGTAAAATCTGAGTTTACGCAATTTTAAGTGTTCATATCCTACGGGAAGTTTCCGAAAATGCTATAGCGCCCACAAAGCAGTCACGGCCTATGTTTATACGCCAAAAAGAATTCGAAAATCCAAAAATTTAATACCTAAGTACTTTAAAACATTTTTTTTGAAAAAAACTCGTATGCAAGTTTTCGGGGTGAGAGAATTATTTTAGGAGTCCGAAACTGCGCACGCGTTGTCAGTAGTATTGCCGAAACAAGTTGTCAGCAAAAAAACGCGAATATTTTGACATTATTTTTTTTTTATCGGACCTCGTCACTTTTTGACGGCACGTGCTTTTCGTCACTTTTTCATTATTTCACCGTAAAATCTGAGTTTACGCAATTTTAAGTGTTCATATCCTACGGGAAGTTTCCGAAAATGCTATAGCGCCCACAAAGCAGTCACGGCCTATGTTTATACGCCAAAAAGAATTCGAAAATCCAAAAATTTAATACCTAAGTACTTTAAAAACATTTTTTTTGAAAAAAACTCGTATGCAAGTTTTCGGGGTGAGAGAATTATTTAGGAGTCCGAAACTGCGCACGCGTTGTCAGTAGTATTGCCGAAACAAGTTGTCAGCAAAAAAACGCGAATATTTTGACATTATTTTTTTTTTTATCGGACCTCGTCACTTTTTGACGGCACGTGCTTTTCGTCACTTTTTCATTATTTCACCGTAAAATCTGAGTTTACGCAATTTTAAGTGTTCATATCCTACGGGAAGTTTCCGAAAATGCTATAGCGCCCACAAAGCAGTCACGGCCTATGTTTATACGCCAAAAAGAATTCGAAAATCCAAAAATTTAATACCTAAGTACTTTAAAAACATTTTTTTTGAAAAAAACTCGTATGCAAGTTTTCGGGGTGAGAGAATTATTTTAGGAGTCCGAAACTGCGCACGCGTTGTCAGTAGTATTGCCGAAACAAGTTGTCAGCAAAAAAACGCGAATATTTTGACATTATTTTTTTTTTATCGGACCTCGTCACTTTTTGACGGCACGTGTTTTCGTCACTTTTTCATTATTTCACCGTAAAATCTGAGTTTACGCAATTTTAAGTGTTCATATCCTACGGGAAGTTTCCGAAAATGCTATAGCGCCCACAAAGCAGTCACGGCCTATGTTTATACGCCAAAAAGAATTCGAAAATCCAAAAATTTAATACCTAAGTACTTTAAAAACATTTTTTTGAAAAAAACTCGTATGCAAGTTTTCGGGGTGAGAGAATTATTTTAGGAGTCCGAAACTGCGCACGCGTTGTCAGTAGTATTGCCGAAACAAGTTGTCAGCAAAAAACGCGAATATTTTGACATTATTTTTTTTTTTATCGGACCTCGTCACTTTTTGACGGCACGTGCTTTTCGTCACTTTTTCATTATTTCACCGTAAAATCTGAGTTTACGCAATTTTAAGTGTTCATATCCTACGGGAAGTTTCCGAAAATGCTATAGCGCCCACAAAGCAGTCACGGCCTATGTTTATACGCCAAAAAGAATTCGAAAATCCAAAAATTTAATACCTAAGTACTTTAAAAACATTTTTTTGAAAAAAACTCGTATGCAAGTTTTCGGGGTGAGAGAATTATTTTAGGAGTCCGAAACTGCGCACGCGTTGTCAGTAGTATTGCCGAAACAAGTTGTCAGCAAAAAAACGCGAATATTTTGACATTATTTTTTTTTTTATCGGACCTCGTCACTTTTTGACGGCACGTGCTTTTCGTCACTTTTTCATTATTTCACCGTAAAATCTGAGTTTACGCAATTTTAAGTGTTCATATCCTACGGGAAGTTTCCGAAAATGCTATAGCGCCCACAAAGCAGTCACGGCCTATGTTTATACGCCAAAAAGAATTCGAAAATCCAAAAATTTAATACCTAAGTACTTTAAAAACATTTTTTTTGAAAAAAACTCGTATGCAAGTTTTCGGGTGAGAGAATTATTTTAGGAGTCCGAAACTGTGCACGCGTTGTCAGTAGTATTGCCGAAACAAGTTGTCAGCAAAAAACGCGAATATTTTGACATTATTTTTTTTTTATCGGACCTCGTCACTTTTTGACGGCACGTGCTTTTCGTCACTTTTTCATTATTTCACCGTAAAATCTGAGTTTACGCAATTTTAAGTGTTCATATCCTACGGGAAGTTTCCGAAAATGCTATAGCGCCCACAAAGCAGTCACGGCCTATGTTTATACGCCAAAAAGAATTCGAAAATCCAAAAATTTAATACCTAAGTACTTTAAAAACATTTTTTTGAAAAAAACTCGTATGCAAGTTTTCGGGGTGAGAGAATTATTTTAGGAGTCCGAAACTGTGCACGCGTTGTCAGTAGTATTGCCGAAACAAGTTGTCAGCAAAAAAACGCGAATATTTTGACATTATTTTTTTTTTTATCGGACCTCGTCACTTTTTGACGGCACGTGGTTTTCGTCACTTTTTCATTATTTCACCGTAAAATCTGAGTTTACGCAATTTTAAGTGTTCATATCCTACGGGAAGTTTCCGAAAATGCTATAGCGCCCACAAAGCAGTCACGGCCTATGTTTATACGCCAAAAAGAATTCGAAAATCCAAAAATTTAATACCTAAGTACTTTAAAAACACTTTTTTTGAAAAAAACTCGTATGCATGTTTTTGGGGTGAGAGAATTATTTTAGGAGTCCGAAACTGCGCACGCGTTGTCAGTAGTATTGCCGAAACAAGTTGTCAGCAAAAAAAACGCGAATATTTTGACATTATTTTTTTTTTTATCGGACCTCGTCACTTTTTGACGGCACGTGTTTTCGTCACTTTTTCATTATTTCACCGTAAAATCTGAGTTTACGCAATTTTAAGTGTTCATATCCTACGGGAAGTTTCGAAAATGCTATAGCGCCCACAAAGCAGTCACGGCCTATGTTTATACGCCAAAAAGAATTCGAAAATCCAAAAATTTAATACCTAAGTACTTTAAAAACATTTTTTTTGAAAAAAACTCGTATGCAAGTTTTCGGGGTGAGAGAATTATTTTAGGAGTCCGAAACTGTGCACGCGTTGTCAGTAGTATTGCCGAAACAAGTTGTCAGCAAAAAAAACGCGAATATTTTGACATTATTTTTTTTTTATCGGACCTCGTCACTTTTTGACGGCACGTGCTTTTCGTCACTTTTTCATTATTTCACCGTAAAATCTGAGTTTACGCAATTTTAAGTGTTCATATCCTACGGGAAGTTTCCGAAAATGCTATAGCGCCCACAAAGCAGTCACGGCCTATGTTTATACGCCAAAAAGAATTCGAAAATCCAAAAATTTAATACCTAAGTACTTTAAAAACATTTTTTTTGAAAAAAACTCGTATGCAAGTTTTCGGGGTGAGAGAATTATTTTAGGAGTCCGAAACTGCGCACGCGTTGTCAGTAGTATTGCCGAAACAAGTTGTCAGCAAAAAAACGCGAATATTTTGACATTATTTTTTTTTTATCGGACCTCGTCACTTTTTGACGGCACGTGGTTTTCGTCACTTTTTCATTATTTCACCGTAAAATCAGAGTTTACGCAATTTTAAGTCGTTCATATCCTACGGGAAGTTTCCGAAAATGCTATAGCGCCCACAAAGCAGTCACGGCCTATGTTTATACGCCAAAAAGAATTCGAAAATCCAAAAATTTAATACCTAAGTACTTTAAAAACATTTTTTTTGAAAAAAATCGTATACAAGTTTTCGGGGTGAGAGAATTATTTTAGGAGTCCGAAACTGCGCACGCGTTGTCAATAGTATTGCCGAAACAAGTTGTCAGCAAAAAAACGCGAATATTTTGACATTATTTTTTTTTTTATCGGACCTCGTCACTTTTTGACGGCACGTGCTTTTCGTCACTTTTTCATTATTTCACCGTAAAATCTGAGTTTACGCAATTTTAAGTGTTCATATCCTACGGGAAGTTTCCGAAAATGCTATAGCGCCCACAAAGCAGTCACGGCCTATGTTTATAGGCCAAAAAAATTTCGAAAATCCAAAAAGTTAATACCTAAGTACTTTAAAAACATTTTTTTTGAAAAAAACTCGTATGCAAGTGTTCGTGGTGAGAGAATTATTTTCGGAGTCCGAAACTGCGCACGCGTTGTCAGTAGTATTGCCGAAACAAGTTGTCAGCAAAAAAACGCGAATATTTTGACATTATTTTTTTTTTATCGGACCTCGTCACTTTTTGACGGCACGTGCTTATCGTCACTTTTTCATTATTTCACCGTAAAATCTGAGTTTACGCAATTTTAAGTGTTCATATCCTACGG